>CM049376.1:19291472-19801472 GCA_026937815.1 Etheostoma perlongum
TATAAGTGTTCCCTTTCCCAAGCTGTAGAGCACACTACTGCTCTGTTGTCTACATACTAACTTCCATCTTGTTAGTCTCTGCGAGTCACAAAAGATAAGAAAAAAGACACCCTCTACTTTGTCATAGTAGCCTAGTAAATCTTTGTAATGATTGCTCACTCAGAAAAACAATTTCCACAATTATTTTGGAGGTCCCCTTTCAATCATCCCATGATCCTTTTGCATGTGTCAACCCTGTTTAAAAAACAATAAAACTATACTTATTATGTTTTTTGTATAATGTTACATCATATTCAGTAAGTAGAGAGGTATTACTTAAGTCAGGGTTAAATTGTGTATCACTTTATACCATAAGCTGCTGATCTTCTAAGAAAACATTATTTTCTGTATTTGCCATGTTTTCCTCCCTTTTTCATGCCCAATCATTCTATTCATCGCTACAACTTTTATCTGTTTCTCCTTTTCTTGTCCCACCCTATCTTCCTGCACTGCTTCTTTGGTTGCTTTCACATGTCAAACATTGGTGCCCCATATCTTTTCTCAACACAAGGAGACTGACATAATACAGATTCCTTGCACTAGGCCCCATTTCCGCTGAGTTTCTCTTTGTGCGCTTTTTTAAAAATATATATACCCCAGGAATACAGGGAAGCCTTTGGTCTTTGCCCCGACTGGTTCATAACCAGTAACTACAATTAGAAATAACTACATGACTACAAGGTTGTTTCCATAAACTTACATGAGTCATGAAACACACAGACCAATGTAAAGAGAAGAAAAAAAAGCTACAAGTGGCGCAAGACTCAAAGTTTGTGTCTCCTTTGAAGTCTAGACTAGGATCTTGAGAGGCTGGAGGAGGAGAGATTAATTGGGCCGTTAAATCTACACAGTCCCTTGTTTGAACCCTTTCGGCTTTTTGGCAGTGTCAAAAAAAGAATGCCCTTTAGATACTTGCATGGATTAAAGTTTCTGCCATGTGGCATATTTGTGTACTGTAAAAGACTGCTTCAGATCAGCAAGAGGTTGATGATAAAAGTAGGGTTTGTCATGGCAATAAGCATATCCATAATTTAATGCAGTTATGACACCTCTGTAAATATCTCTTTCAATCCGATGTTTCATTAAACTGAATTTATAGATCCTCATAGTTTACATTATACCAATTAAACAATGGTCATATTGGACATACAATGGACAAAACCAATTACCTTTATGGAGAAACCCCTTCCTTTCTACTGCAAGCATTAGTATAAACAGCCAGTCTTTTGAGTCACCATGTACTGTTAACAGACATATTTAACACATTTATAATCACATGTACATTTGGTTTATAGGTGATCCCTATAATAGTCTGACATACAAGCACAATGGGAACTCATTCTCTGTTGTCAGTTTTCTAGTACTATCTTTTACCACACACATCACATGTTCACCCATTTAACACACACATCACAATTAATTGGTTATTCTACCTGTAATTAACCTGAACCTCACATCAATGTTGTGATCAACTCTACTCACCTCTCTGTAAAAGAGAGAGGACGCATAAGCGACAGACTAATGGAAGCCTGAGGAGTGAGACTGAAAGAGAATGGGATGGAAACAGCAGTTGAACATTGTTAAAAAATATTTTGATTAAGTTCCCTTATGTAGCCTTTTTACAGTCTTGAAAAAAACCTTATTGAGCGAGCTTTCCCCTTTTGTTTTAAACAAGGATAGCCCCTTGAGAAGACAAATACATGGGAAGTCAAGCAGATATTGAGATGATTTGGTCTTGCTCAATCTAAAACATTATGCAACTTTTGCTGTGGTGTTTGTCTGTTTTCCTGTCTGAATCCATTCCATCACTTCACTCCCCGTTAATGTTTTTTTTCCTTTCCCCACTTTCCTCTCTCCCTCTGTTATTACGACTTCACCTTCTTTGATCTTCTCTGATTTTTAATCAATTCCATCTCCCTCGCATTCTCATCTTTCTGTTTTGATTCAAATCAATTCTACTAGCCCAATCTCTTTCTGTGTGCATCTCTCTAAACTTATCACAACCTGTTTTGTCTTATCAGTCTCACTATAATACTATCTTCATCAACATGTTCTCACATGATTTCTCACTTTCTTGCCCTCTGTGTCTGTCAACCACTGTTGTTTCTTTTTATCTTTCTCTCACTTATTTTACTTTCTGATTTTGAGTCACTATTACCTGAATTCAGATGGATAGATAAAATAATTGCTTTTGAAAGGCTAAACCCCAGTTAATTTCTCAATGTACAGTACATACCATCAGCAAGTCATTGATCTCCTGTTCAGATGAGTGAACAGGGAAACACAGCAGAAAAATACACTGTAAGCCTTGTGGTTAGTTGCAAAAGCATTTATTTATGTAAGTTAATTTTATGATGAAATTGTGTCACATTCATTTATTAAGTTTACCTAATAACCTAGACTGGCCTGCGAGAATAGTCAAACAACAACTAAAGGTTGGGGAAATAATTCCCTCCGTAGTCTGTCTCATTAACAATCCCATACAGCATTTTGGATAACAATAGATTCACTGTTAATTGTGCAACAGCAGAGAGGGTGTTCTCCACTGCGAGATATAACGTTAGTTATGAGTATTATCAGTAACAGCACAGTGGGGCACTTCTTTTTACTGCATAACAAGAAAACCAACTTCTGCTTCTACAAAAGACGTTTCCCACCAGCAGTGGTGGTCAGTGAATTACTTTTATTTCTTTATTCTCATATAGACAGCGTATGAGTGTAACAGTTTTCCAAATAATAGAAATGGTGTACTCCCACACACTTATTTTTCTTCGATTTAGCAGACTGTGACCTTTATCTGGACCAGTTTGCTTACTGCCAGTTCTGTTCTGTTTTGCTGTCAGTGAACTAAAGACATAAAGTTAGGCGAGCAGTTGGGCACACTGTGAATTGGAGTTGGAAGCTGAATATAGTTTCTTTTTTGTTTATTGAATCAAGAATTGTTTCTGAATTAAATGGTGACACCAAGGATCAACATTGTGAGTTTCCCATGGATTACCACCCTTGCAGATTCCTTTTTAATTACATACCTGTTCTGTTTAATCATCCCTGACATTCTTGTCTGGGAAACTAACAGCTATGACAGACATTACAAAAGAAACAGCCTTCATTTTGCAAAAATCTCTGGGAGTATATCTAGAAAACGGTGCTTGTGTGTTTGTGTTGTTTTTCCCCTTGTGGAATATATTTTGATACCATCAGGGGGGTCTCTTCACACCCCCTGCAGGAACCATTTCTCACATAGTGGACCACCCGTAGCCAGAGCCAAGAGCCCCTGGTGTTGGGTGACATAAAAGGGCTATGGAGGGGGGGGGGGGCAGCTGATGCACATGCACATACACATACTCACACAAACAAATACATATGCACACTAAGAGACACTTGCTCAAAGAAATGGTGTGCAAATGCTGGAAACAACTGAGTATGCCCTCTAGTAAATGTTGCCTCAAACTGTTTTAACTCAACTTTTAACTCTCTGTGCTTCAGGTTGTACTTGGCATTGCTCCTTGACAGACAAGCCTTGTTTTGTCACACTGCAGTATAAAACTAATAATTCTCAATTTCATACACAACTAGATAACAATGCACTTTGAAATGCATATTCAATCGTGTGTGTGTGCGTGTGTGGAGGTGATGTGGGAGATGATCCGTTTCAAAAGGGCATGCTACTACACACAAGAAAACTAATTACTTTTCCTTGTGGATACAGCATTATTTGATAGATGAGAGCTGACTGACATTACAAAGTTTTAAATCTCCCTCCTTTAAAAACAGGAACTTAATGTGCTTTATTTAGCATGTTTTAATCATATTCATTTCGCAACGTTACAATATGATGACAAGCCAACTAACATAGCTGGAAACCTCATGTTGATGGCATTCAGGTATGCAGCAACTTGTAATGTTTTAGTTTGTTTCTAAAGATGTGTGATATTTGAATCCTACATTACAATCTGATCTGCATCCTATATTCTATCCAAATA
Source organism: Etheostoma perlongum (assembly GCA_026937815.1). Taxonomy (NCBI): domain Eukaryota; kingdom Metazoa; phylum Chordata; class Actinopteri; order Perciformes; family Percidae; genus Etheostoma; species Etheostoma perlongum. The sequence goes on from CM049376.1 coordinate 19,295,495, forward strand.
ATGAGTCCGTGCCTACTCATTGTGTATGTTTTGTCTGCAGTTTAATCAGATGGCATGCACAATATGCAAATCAAGTAAGTGGGTGGAGAGCTGGCATTGTCATCCAAACCAAGCAGGTGTAGGGTTGCTTCTGTGCATGTGCTACTCTACAGCCACAGGATTTACTTTTCTATTGATGTGGAAGAGAAAAATATTTTTCCAGGCCTAAGCTGAATAAAAATATCTTTTTATTTTCAGTTTAAAAGTAAAAATCTAGGATTTTATAATAAATTTGAATATCCAACACAACAGTACAAACTTGATTACATTGTTCTCTGTTTGCTGATCAACAGCAAACATAAGTAACTCTTTTATGTTTTCTTTTTATTGTCTCTATGTATTAGCATTCTGAGTACCTTGTTTACTTTAAACTTCAACAGGATATAAAATAACATTTTAATGCACAGAAACATTTGGGTGAAATTCGGTTTCTACTGATGGCTTTACTTCTAGAAGCTAAGACCCAAAATAGATGAATGGAATTGGTCTGAGCGGGATGAATCAAGTCTGAGAAGTTAATTTCCACATCACATGGACACACCACAACACAAGTTTTAGCTAAGCAGCTCTGAAAAGGCTGCAGCTCAAACACAAACACGGCTGTGTTCCTTTGTAAAATATACATGAGAGGAGAAGAGGAAATAAATTGTTCTCATTTTTGATATGAAGTGAAATGGGAAGTTCACAGCATGAGTGCCTGCCCGAACAATCTATAGGAAACTTATAAAGTGAAAGATTCTTATAGTGACTCATTACATTTTCTATGTACTATTGAATAATGTACGTTAGAATCCATCATTTTATCCACAGTTTGTTTATTTACTTCTTTCGCTCAGAGCACCCATCTCCTATTAGATCTGTACCATGTTATGTCCAAAACCTAAAATGTCAATCCTGCTTTGTGAGCTAAAGATATACAGTGGTGTGAAAAAGTGTTTGCCCCCTTCCTCATTTTCTGTTCCTTTGCATGTTTGTCACACTTAAGTGTTTCGGAACATCAAACCAATTTAAAAAATAGTCAAGGACAACACAAGTAAACACAAAATGCAATTTGTAAATGAAGGTGTTTATTATTAAAGGTGAAAAAAATCCAAACCATCATGGCCCTGTGTGAAAAAGTGATTGCCCCCTAAACCTAATAACTGGTTGGGCCACCCTTAGCAGCAACAACTGCAACCAAGCGTTTGCGATAACGTGCAATGAGGCTTTTACAGCGTCCTGGAGGAATTTTGGCCCACTCATCTTTGCAGAATTGTCCTAATTCAGTTACATTAGAGGGTTTTCGAGCATGAACGGCCTTTTTAAGGTCATACCACAACATCTCAATAGGATTCAGGTCAGGACTTTGGCTAGGCCACTTAGGATCATTGTCCTGCTGCAGAACCCAAGTTCGTTTCAGCTTGAGTACACGAACAGATGGTCGGACATTCTCCTTCAGGATCTCTTGGTAGACAGCAGAATTCATAGTTCCTTTTATCACGGCAAGTCTTCCAGGTCCTGAAGCAGAAAAACAGCCCCAGACCATCACACTACCACCACCATATTTTACTGTTGGTATAATGTTCTTTTTATGAAATGCAGTGTTCCTTCTACGCCAGATATACTTGGACACACACCTTCCAAAGAGTTCCACTTTTGTCTCATCGGTCCACAGAATGTTGTCCCAAAAGTCTTGGGGATCATCAAGATGTGTTCTGGAGAAATTGAGACGAGCTTTGATGTTCTTTTTGCTCAGCAGTGGTTTTCTCCTTGGAACTCTGCCATGCAGGCCATTTTTGCCCAGTCTTTTCCTGATGGTGGAGGCATGAACGCTGACCTTAACTGAGGCAAGTGAGGCCTGCAGTTCTTTGGACGTTGTTGTGGGGGTCTTTTGTCACCTCTTGGATGAGTCGTCGCTGCGCTCTTGGGGTAATTTTGGGCGGCCGGCCACTCCTGGGAAGGTTCACCACTGTTCCATGTCTTTGCCATTTGTGGATAATGGCTCTCACTGTGGTTCGCTGGATTCCCAAAGCTTTGGAAATGGCTTTATAACCCTTTCCACACTGATAGATATCAATTACTTTCTTTCTCAATTGTTCCTGAATTTCTTTGGGTCTCGGCATGATGTGTAGCTTTTAAGGATCTTCTGGTGGACCTTACTGTGTCAAGCAGCTCCTATTTAAGTGATGCCTTGATTGTGAACAGGTGTGGCAATAATCAGGCCTGGGTGTGGCTAGAGAAACTGAACTCAGGTGTGGACAACCACAGTTATAGTATGTTTTAACAAGGGGGGCAATCACTTTTTCACACAGGGCCATGATGGTTTGGATTTTTTTCTCCTTTAATAATAAACACCTTCATTTACAAATTGCATTTTGTGTTTACTTGTGTTGTCCTTGACTATTGTTTAAATTGGTTTGATGTTCCGAAACACTTAAGTGTGACAAACATGCAAAGGAACAGGAAATGAGGAAGGGGGCAAACACTTTTTCACACCACTGTATTTTGGGATTATGTTTTAATGTCTTAATATTCAGAATATTAGTTTAGTGTACCGTGGACTATGGAATATGATATGGAGTGGACAGTCTCATACAGCATTGGGAATTTATAGCATTTTTTTCTATGATACAACATTGACATGATGAACACAATTGGCAGAAGAGAGTTCATAGATGGAGCAAAGCATTGAAATACTTGAAAAAATTGTACTGAGAAATACAGAGCCTGAACAGAGAAACCACTGCCCTAAACTTTCCAATTTAACATGTATTAACAGAGCTAATGGATAATGTAAAACTAAGTTTGCTAATGTGAATGGTGATGTGTTGGAAACGCTTTACACATTATAGTAACTCTTTGAAATTTCTGAAGTGTGTGTGTGTGTGTGTGTTGTGTGTGTTTGTGTGTGTGTAAGATAGAGCTGGCACTTATCTCTCTTGCCTCAGTGGATGTCACTACCAGTCTTCAGCTGAAGAAGCCGTTGAGTGTTTCTGCCTGACTGGATGGCCTGTTGCCACATCTGTCACTTTGCAGAAAACCCTATGCCTGATTCCCTTGACCGCCATTGTATGTATGTGTGTTAGGGGCACAAGTCCGCTTTGCTGTTAAGCCCCTTGCTTAGCAGCATGACTTGTGTGCGTGCATCGTTTTGCACGTCAGCTTTGTGAGTCTGCAGTAGTAGCCTTAACTCTCATGAGATATCCAGATGTATGTGCTTACCTGCACTCACTCAGTCCAAAAAGCTTCTTCATTCCTCAGGGAGGGAGAGAGAGAGAGAGAGAGAGACGATATTATTGTCCATCACTCAATAAAGCTGTTTGTTACAGTAATAAGCACACATTTCCGTACCCTTAAGCGACTCTATCCTGGCTAGACCATAGAGGATGTGTGTGAGAGAACAATGGTGTGTTCATGGTAAGGTACCTGAGAGTGGCAAACATTCCATTTTTGTGTGTGTGTGTGTGTGTGTGTGTGTGTGTGTGTGTGTGTGTGTGTGTGTGTGTGTGTCGCTGACATAGTGTCAAGAACAGCTTTTATAAGGGGTCAGCTCACTTGCGGTTCACTCCCTTTTTCCTCTCCTTTTTCACCCTCTTTTTCTTCCTGCCTTTCTGCCTCTCCCTGCCCCTTTTGTTATGGAACTGTACAATATATTTTTGTCTCTGCTCTCTCTTTGTAGAATTCTCATGTAGAACGTTGTTTGACTAAACAGGGTCCAAGCATTAATGTGTATGTACAATATATTCGGGCGAGTGTCGGGTATATACTATTAGTCATCAATAATTGACCTGCACTACAAGTATTTTTCATTTAAAAGGAGACAGTTTTGACTGTTTGTTGTAATTAATTATACAAGAAGTCTTAACCCAAGTGTCTTGCAACTGACACTAATCAGATTTTTACTAGTGACTCGTCTAATGTGGGTCTAACGGCTCTATAGTACCAAGTGTCACAGAGTTTGATTGTGAAAGTGGTGAGAATTGCTATGTGGAGTTTGAGAGGACTAAACAAGGAAGAGGAAGGTAATGAAAGGAAGGAGGGGTAGATTTGGATCAGGAGCCCTGCATATGGCTTATCTGTACCATAGCTTGTTAACTTGGTAAACAAACCACAGTCATTAGTCCAAAGCTTTAAAACAGAAAATATCCCATATGTTTACATAGAAATTCTAGCATTTACATAATAAGATCATGTTTACAAAGCCACTGATTAAATGAAGATGCACACACATACACTGTAGTTGCAAATTTCCAAATACAGTTATAAACACACATAATATATCATAGGGTCACTGACTTAATTAACACACACACACACACACACAAACACAGGGCTAAGTGAATTAACAAACACAAACATGTTCTGCCTGCTGGGGGGGTCATGAATATATTAGCATAAATACTGACCAGACGTATTATTATTTATCAAATTAGTGGCTGCACAAGCACACAGGCGAGTGCGTGCACGCACACACACACACACACACACACACACACACACACACACACACACACACACACACACAGCGTGTAAGGAAATTGGGTCAACAGCCTTGAATTAAACCTTATTATGCTTGATTAATAACACAACAAACACTATGTGTGTATCTATGTGAGAATATTTGGGTTCATACATTTTTATGTGTGTGTCCTTTGCCTTGACTTCTTTGACAGCTGATATTAACCACTACCGCCTCAATGGTCTTTTAATAGAAACTCATTTCCATATGTAATCTCAGTGTTGAGGTGTGTGTGTGCGTGTATGTAATGCCCTTAGTGCCTTGCAGTTCTTGAAGTCTCTGAAGCATACAGAATTGAGATATGCCTCTTATAGCTTCCTTTGACTCTTCCCCCCCTCACACGCTCTGTGTCTCAGACTCCCTGTCCTCTAATCCATGCACCCCATCAGCCATTCATCTTTCTCTCGGCTCCACTCGTGTGCTTTTAATGATGAACAGTACAAGTTCATTATCTTGATAGACGAACAGTGGCTCAAATCTCAAGACAGTATGGATAATCCCTATATGATTGATAAGCCCTGCTTCATACGTTGTTATAATTTCCAGTAACATACTGACTTTTTTTTTTTTTTTTTTTTTTTACATTTTTATAAGTGCTGAAAAGAATAATAATCAGTAGATTGACAGGTAATTTTGATAATCAACTGAACTTTTAAGTCATTTACCAAGTACCAAACATGTGCAGCCTTTAAAATGTGATGATGAACTCAGGGACCGTCGTCATTAACATACAATGTATCAACAGCTGAATTTGACCTACTGTGACAACATCTTTTACTTCACTCTTCTGTTTAATTGCCCTCATTGCTTGTTAAATTATTATTAGAGGCCTGTTTATTGCTAACAAAATCACTAATAACATTAGTCTCACTCCTAAAACAATCTCAGTGAAGAAATCTTGCACAATCTATCCCACTTATTATCTCCTGTTTATTCATTATCTATTTTGATCCTCATCTGTTTGAGATGTTGTTTTGTATAGCCATGCACAGGTATATAGGGACAATTCAATGCGATTGTAATAGTCCTACACAGTTACCTTCTGCTCATACATTCAAATCTAAATAACCTACATGTAGAGGTGGTGAACCAGCATATATATATTCAAAGCATATTTCTGCCATTCATCCACTCATCCAATTTTTTAGACCTGCTTGTCCTGTGCACTTATTGAGAGGCAAGCCTCGATGTGGAGAGGCTGCAGACTATCATAGGGCTACATTCGGAGAAGACCCATGCTAACTTGTCAGTGACATTGCCTGTATAGCTCTTAAGGACGTTTTATGGTTGTGCGGAGGCTCCACTCAGAACTTTCACCATAGCCTACCTAAGTAGCCTGATGTTTATACAGGGGGAGTGGATGATAGAGCGAGGAAGAAGTGAGAGAGTGACTGTGATTAGCTTTGGAGCGAGTACCGACTCTAGAGTCAGAGTGAGACGTAGTGTCTCCCTTGTTCTTCCTGACCAAGGTGCTGCGATATGTATATAGTTATATTATATATATAGTTACATTTTTTGAGAGATGCACGTCAGGCTACAGCGTAGGCTAGGCGTAGACGCAGAGGGGTCTGCGTGGGTACATCGTCGATTCTACACACAGCCATAAAATGGCCTTTAGCAATGCATGGTGATGGCTGAGCAGCTCATATTTGCCTCTGCAAAATGCTATTGTGTGGAAAAATGGTAAGAAGTGGTATGCTTAGAAACTGTAGAAATCAATCGCTCTATATGTGCAGCTTTTTCTGTTAACCTTTCACACTTTTTAGATTATTTCCATTTCTTCTGTAGTTAGGAATTCAAGCGGAGAATTGGGTCTGATTTTAAAGTGGGTACACATTATAACTTATATACACTATTCATTCCTCTTTTTGATTTTTGCACAGTAATTTGCCAGGAAACAGACTCTGAATTCCTTGTTATGTTGCACTTAAACCGTTGCAGGAAAGGAAAAGATCTTTGAACCATTTAACCGTTGATTAGGGCTAATATTTATAAATGTTCCCAAGTACACATGGAATCTGTAACTGTAGTTCAGCCAGACAGGAAACCTTTCCTAACATGTGTTTCCCATGAAAAGGAATTATTAATTGAACATGTATTTTTGCAATTAATCTCATAAAGTTAGTCAGACTCAGGCTGCAAAAATCAGTTTCAGTACATCAGAATCAGAATCGGCTTTATTTTCCAGGTATGAGGACACAATGTGCTTACACATACAAAACAACCAAAACAAAATATACACAATATATACATACTGTAAACAGAAACAATATAGAGGCATGAGTGCAATGAAGAGTTCAATAAAATTATTTAAATGTGGAGCATAGTGCAAGGGATACTGGGATAAATAGTATTATGTTATTATATTACAATATATGAACATTATTTACTGTCAACTTCTGTCTTTCTCAGTCCATCATTAAGTCTAACTCTAGTTCACAGGAAGTACCAGAAGAATGCAGCACTATGGAAAGTTAAAGGGCTCTTTTTGGTCCCTACAGATCCCCTTTTCTTTTATATGCAGCAGGTCATTTGCTCTGGAAGCTTAGCAAGATGCTTCCTCTCTGACAACACACACACACACACACACACACACACACACACACACACACACACACACACACACACACAAAAGTTGAAAGAGGCTATATAACTTGTCTTCCAGTTATTCCCTATACATTTATACACACACATACACACACACACACACACACACACACACACACACACACACACACACACACACACACAGTACATGGAGGCCCTCTGCCAATTACTTTTGATATATCCATACAATATGTCTGACCCATATATGCCATGGCATGTTTTTCTTATGTACCACATACATTGCATGTGCACATATACACACACACACACTCACATACTCGCTTTGATGTATCCAGAAACCCCATCTCATGCACAGGCGTGCACAGAAGTTCAAGTCTGTACCTCAGAAACTGTGAAAGTAGGTTAAAGCTGACATGTTGTTGTTTAAGGGATTGTGTAGGCTGTTCATTAAAGCCATGCATATGCATGCACTCAGACACATGCACGTGCAACATACACAGTGATGTGCAAGCACACATGCATGTATTTGGTGTAAACATGCCTCAGAGAATATTTCCATATAGTCAAGTGTGTGTGTTGGCTTAATCCATGATGATGATGATGCTACCTGCCAAGACGCCTACATGCCACATAAACAGTTGTTGCTCTAAATTAAGCTGCTTAATTACTGCAATTAAACTCTGTGTGTTGTGTTATGCATGGGTTATAGTGTTTAAACCTGTGAGAAAGTGTGTCTGGGACTGAGTAAGGACTTGTGTTCATGTGTAAATGTGTATTAATATGTTGCTGCTTGTATTTGTGGAAAATGTTTATCTCCTACATGCCTGTGGATCAGAGATAAGCAAACTTCAAGAATTTGAGTAAGTGGGTGTTTTTTTTTTTTTTTAAAGAAGTTCTTGATATTGGACAAGCTGTCATTTTTTTATATAAGCTAATGTCAGTCATATATGACAAGGGTGGATAGTAGTCACAAAATAAAAACACCAGTATAAACTGTGTTGTAGTTACGCCATCATTTCAGTAAACCTGTATATGGTAATTGTATATATAGCAACATTTGTTTTGTGCTGGCTAATCAAATGAAAACTTGCATCAGACAGACTAAGTACTGTGGGAATGCTATCACGCAATGCTAGGAAATGAGGAGTACCAAATCAAATAAAGTGGTTTTCATGTTAAAATTTAGAATAAGCACCAACAGATTCAGTTAGTGTTGTGTGTGTGATATTGACAATGGCAAATTATGTATTGCTATGTTAATACAAATGAGTACAGTTATTCAAACACAATACACTTCTTAAATCCAATGCACTGTTTCTGTATCCCTCTCCTAACATTTCTTAGCAACTTCTTCTCTTAATCCACACTATGACACACTTTTCTCTCTCTCCCTTTAAATTCATAATTTTGTTTCTCAAGTTGCTGTTGTTGACATCTGCCCTATCATTTTTACTGTCTCGTGTTGGGTGGGAGGTTTACTGTGGAGGCAGAAGGACTAATGTGATTAAAGGTTAGACGGGCCTTCCAGTCAATGGCTCTGTACAAAAGTGTTGGATGGATACATGGTGATGAGGTGTGTGTGTGTGTTCTCTCCATGTAATGAAGAAATAAATCCTTCCTTTGGTTTAAATTAATATGGTATTTAGAGTATCTTAATGTGTTAGCCGATAATGTATGCTTGTGTTGATGTCTCCATTTTTTAATGGGAAGGGTATTGATATAGTTGATGCTGACTTGCCGTAGGCAGTGCAAGTCATCCAACATTTTTGCTGAGGTGTTAACTCATTTTTAACTGCTTTATTTTTAAGTTTAAGTTTGCAGTGATAGGCTTCCCAACTGAAATGTAGTGGAAGAATTAATCCACCCTCAAAACCCTACTTGTAACACAAAAATGTGCTTTTTAGGCAAGCATGTTACAGAGATGGACAATTGAAGATAATGGAAGAGACATGCAATAGTGACACACTACATATAACATGAAACAAAATCAATAGATATGTTGTGTACCTTGCATAATTGTATGTGGTAATATTATAGATATGCATTTGTGCATATTTATATTCAGACTAATTTTTAGTGAATCAACAACTGCAAAACGTTATGTTCTAGCTAGCTATGTCGGATGTTCACTACTGAATATATGAGTTTGTGAGATGTGTGAAAGTGCATACACCTTGAAAACCGTTGATTCCCATGTGCCAGCTGTTTTAAACAGATTTTGTTCAACTGTGTGTACCTGGACAAGGGAAACCTGCTGTGCTAATTACAATTTTTCAGTAGCAGAATATGCAGTGTATGTTTGTTGTTGGTTTTAAGGTAGTCATAAAAATAGTTAAACTTTGCGGACAAAGAGCTCTAAGAATAACATTTTACCGTGAATGCAGTACAAAATATTTCATGAGATCAGTCATTGAGTTACCGAGCAAATTTGCTCAAAGGCATCCAAGCTGTTATTGCTGTACATAAGGTCGTGCACATTGTGATTGGTTGCAAGGGTTTAATGTTTAAGAGATTACAGATTATATGCACATACAGATGATCCTATTACACTCCATTAAATTCTTATTTTACACAACACAAAGCAACACGTAGCTAAGTATGTTGTATACATTAAGCTGCCATGATGCATGAGGGGGCGTGTAGATGTATATCCAGCCTATCCGACTGTCACATGAAAGGGTACTAATAATCCAATAAACTATAATGGATCAATATCGAAATACTACATCATTTTTAAAACTAACATTAGTTGAAAGTTAAAATACCAACAAAAGTGTGTGTCGATAAGCTTGAACTGTTTCCCTATCGCTCTCTCTTTCACGCTCTCTTCTCCTTGTATTTACTGTAACATGCTTAGCCATGTGTTGACTTGTGTAATGGAAAATAGGTTTTTAATACAGTTTAATAGGCTCATCTAATCTATAATCTGCTAAACATAGCCTGTTGCAGGTTAACCACCACTGTTGATTATTGGGTACAAAAAGCACTCAAGATATGTATATCATTTTTAAAAATGTCTCCAAATAGTGTTAAAAGTTAGTTTTTGGTCATTTTTGACGTCACGTTGGGGAGCGAAGTCTCAGCCTGGCACTAGAACTACGGTGACTGACTGGGATGAGGAAGAGGAGGAAAGGCCAGCAGCCGAATAATTACAAACCTACCAGACGTGAGAGGGCAAATGAGGAATTGTCAAGATTGTAGGGAAGTCTTCTTCATTTATCTCCTTCATTTATCTCCTTTATTTAGCAACGCAGCAGTACATACAATGACTTTACTGTTTACTGTCAGTGAATAGCACCGACTAAGCTGTGTTTCACTTTCCCTCCAATATTATTATAAATATAATAAAGTCACATGGACTCGGTCGAGACCATAGACTGTTAATATTAAAGACCAGAAGCCACATTTGGCCAGACCAGTGGTAAATACAACGCAGGCTGCTCTGTTTGCTCCCCAACGTGATGTCATGCAATGCATTGTGGGGAAAAAAAGGAAACACTGTAAAATTGTGCCCACTTTTCGTATTATATTCAGTTTTGCGATATCCAACACCATCAAATACAATGGATTCAAATACAATGGATAACAGTTCAAATATTTACTACCAACAAGCAAATTGCACAAATTCGTTGCAAAATTAAACCTGCAACATGGGCTTTAAGATAAATAGGAATACTGAACCCATACATGTGTTGGATAGAAATTGAAGGGTTACTTGCAAAGTGTGTATTTATGCACACAAGTCTGTACAATACAGTACAGACTTGGGCACAAACATGCACAAAAACCGTTGTAAACATGCTCATATTGTAAATTAAAGTGTGTTGTTTTGGGTATACACACATGCATGATGGAGTAGTGTTAAGTCAGGACCAAAACAATGCATGAAAACACGGTGGATCAGCTGCCGCTGTATGTGAAACTTTAAAATGTTTGGGAATCCCCCTCTCTATAATTCACATCAGGGGCAGCGCTTTGCTCACACAAACATTCTCAGGACAAGCAGCAGCCAAAACAAACACATTAGACATGGCCGAGCGACCAAAATGATTCAATGTGTGTTTACACATGTTGCATACACTTGTTGATGACAATGCTTCTTGCCTCAAGACAATAGAATGTGCTTGTAAAGGAAGCAATGGAAGTCATTTGGTTGAGAATTTGTTAAGCAAACAGTTAATGAAAATGCTCAGTATTAAACAGATCTGCATCGGTTTCCATATTGTTCATCCACTGCTGGTGACATCACGCCATGTCCTAATGATGTCCTGAGAACTTTGCTGCTGTTACCGCTAAAGCAAGAATTTTAAAGAGGATCATGAAGCAATGTGAAAGTGATGAATGCCAGTGATTTGCAATATGTTAGTTTATATACATATTTATTAGGTAGGAAAGCATCCAAAAAATATGTTAAAGTCAACCATCCTTTTAAAACACAGTGACCTTAATCTTTATAAATAAAACCTATACAAGTTACGATTAAAGCTGTTATTTTAATTTTTTATAAACATTGTTTGATGTTTTTTTGAGACTGTAAGTATGAAAAATGGGTACTATAAGTGAGGATATTTACACCCATAGGAAAATAATTAGCTTGTTTCGTATCTATAATAGCTTATAGGAAGAAGGAACAGTGATAAAGATAAACATAGAAAATACAAATCATAATCAGATAAAATAACAGACAGATATTTAGTTGAAGTTATGACATAAACAAGCTATTATTTTGAATGGTAATATCAGTGAAATAAAAGATGTATGTGCTAATAAACGAATCAGAGCCAGAATGTACCAACTAATAGAAACAAGCATGGCGTAACAATGTGTGGTCATGTTGTGCTGCTTGTGCGTCTCATTTATAATATAAGACCCTTTTACTATTTCAACAGTGGCTTTTACTAAAGCTCCCAATCACCTGAATCAATTGGTTCTGTCACGCTTCTTCAAAGCAACCACTTCAAAGCCCTCCTCTCTTTTCCCCTCCCACTCTTCCCATCCTTTCATCCAGAGGCTGAGCCGAGACACAGGGCCACAAGACATCATGCAGTATATGTAAACAATATGATGCTATATAAAGGTCTGCCACAGTATATGGACGCACTCCAGTTTATAGGCATTGTTAACTCGGAAACATCATACTAGTGATGATGAATGAACGGAAACATTTTTATTATACACTGTACACAGACATATATAGACAACATATAGACATACTTTCACGCTTACTTGAAAAGGTTTCATTCTATCTTCCTGTATGATTGAATTAAAGTCTTTAGAAAGACACAAGGAAAATTAAAAAAGTTGAAAATGTCACTTTTTAATCCTTGTTTAAGTAATTTTGTGAATCCCAAATTAATCAGTCTAAACTGGATTAGTTCTTATTATTTTATTAACACAACATAAACCAAAGCCACCAGTTTTCTTCAGGGTTACTAGAATATCAATATTCAAAATAACAATACTTTTGGTTCTAAGCCTGAGATATTATTGCCCTCTCCTCAAGTGATGTTTTTCATTTATTTACTTTGGTTTTTTGGATTCTTTGTTTGCATTTTACTTTTTGCATATTGACTTATGAACAAGAAAGTGACTAAGAGCACAAAGTGGTTATATTGGCAAAGCAAAACATACATTTAAGTGTCATGAGGACAAGTAAAGAAACAACCAACACATCCACCAAACCTTGAAACACTGTTTTCAGTTCAGGCTAGAGGCATTGCTTAGGAAAACCCATGGGCACGCACACACTTCAAACAAGTATTTGGCAGAGTTAGAGTGATGATTGTTTGAACGATGTATGACATTTGTCAGCAAGACAAATGCAGCTTAGACATACACACAGCTGTTTTGTCTTGCGTTTTCTCTCTCTGTCTCTCCCTACCTTGCTACCTATAGCCCCTCCCCCGAAAGCTTAAACCTAAAGCTTACATTCATCTTAAATATCATTGTGTCCTGCCCTCTTTCCATCTGCAGTGTGTTCACTCCTCCCTGTGCTGTGTTTGCACTGCTGTGTCAGAGTTCAGAGAATGTTAATAGCTTCTAGGGAAAGTGTCCTGCTCCCCACCCTTGTTTACAACTCCTCTGACATGGAAAAATGGGGTTAGGTTAATGCTTTGTAATCTGAACACTCACAGGTCAAAGCAGAGTGGAAACTTGCCGATTACATGTTTTGGTTAACAGTTACAATAACACATAAATATTCATATCAGGGCTTGACATTAAGCCTGATGTTTTTTATGTTTTATTTGCCCGATGGCTAAACTTACTTGCCCTAAATGGAAAATGTAGGGCAAATGTAACAGGTATTTGGACAATTATTATAATTTATTACCGTACAAAACATGCAATTAACCCCTAGCAATTACACAGCTGGGATGATGACGTTATTCCTTCAATTACTGGGGGAACAGGTGCTTCAGGGCCTCTGGCTTTTTCAGCTATTATGCAGCTTGGAATGTTGTACCTGAACAACATTGTTAATATAGCCTACAAGGAGGATTTGCTGATATAATGCGTATTATAAAAGCACTAAAAATGATAATACTATGAGGCATTCTTTTTTTATTACTATTTTTTTAACCACTTTATGACTAATTAAATTAAATGACACAATCCGCTTGTGAGGTTGCTGTAACTTATCCATTATCAAACCAGCAATTGCTGGTAGAAATTTACAAAATGTCAAGAAAGGAAATAGTCTTTTCCAACAGAAAAATCAACCGTACACCTTCTGAAATCAGGTTTCTCTCTTTTACCAAACTGAAGGCCTTTATACACTGAGGCGTGACAAATAAACAACACGAAAATGTGGTATACTCGCCTGCAAATATTTCACATCAAAACTATTCATAACAGCAGCAATGCCAATTTGTTTTAGTTGTCCTGCTCATCTACCTAGGCCAAATGTATGTGGGACAGTCGAGCGCTGCATATTATATGATGGAATTCTCCTTGAGCTGTCTCCCTTTATTTTGAGGGTCAGGGGTCAGCTACAGAACAGCACCTCTTTAAATTGATACATGCTCGTGTCTTGCATGCTCAAGGATACGTTTGTTATCTTATTTATTAGACCACCTTGAATAAAAAAGAAAGATCCCACATTAAAAACAGTTTTTATAATATGGTGTCGGCTTCATCATTTGGCTTTCTATGTTGATTAAAAGGCCTTCATTCTCACGAATGTAAAGCAAAATATTAAGCGCAAAACTTTGCCCTGCAAAATACGCCTGTGGAGATGATTTTTTTTGTAGTAATCTTGACATGGCTGATACACAGACACATTTTAGCCCTGCACCAGTGGGATCACTCGCTCTCTACTGCACACATACCAAAACCAGAGGAAGCAGGTGCGTAGTGTGTATCACAGCAGATAGTGAAGTGAGAGCAAGCTAACATTTCCTGATGAAACGGCCAACTTCAGTCTCGCTTTGGCCAACAATAACACCATTGGCACAGCTAATACAAAAGGGACAGAGAGATAGGCCAAAGGGCCAAATTACTGGGCAGGTTATTGAGTTTATCTGGAGATCTACGTGTGACTGTGGCCTTGAGACTTTTTCCAAAGCATCACCCTGTTCAAAGCATAATTAACACAGGAATCACAAGATGTATTTCATAGCAGACGGCACACAAGCTTACTAGCTTGGCAGCATTATGCTCGTGGAATCACAGGAATGTTGTTTTGAAAGGAACCAATTTAGCTCCTAGGCCATTTTAATTCAGGTCTGGCCCTTTACTAAGAGACCACTTGGCAAATAGTATCCTGGGACAGAGCTGTGACGTAGAAAGTGATGCTGCTGTTATAGTGGGTGTAGGAAAAGATTCACTCCTGGGAGGCAGATGAGGCATGCATTGGAACCTTGGCAGAGGAGTTGGTATAATTCAGCCCAAACAAGCTGACATTCGCTGCCCTGCCTCGTTTGCTGTCACCACCATAATTTAGGCTAAACAGATGAAACATCTGATACAGAAGCAAGTCAACCATTGTATTAATGTTGCTAAACCGAGACATTATTTCATCATAAACCAATGGTAGCTGATGATATCATGTCTCTGCATAGAGCCTGACCCCCGCTGAAGCTCTTAACAGTTGACGGTTAGCTCTTCTATGTCTGTGAAGGGAGACATCAAATTAAACCAGTTAATAAATGATAAAGGACATTTGCTGTGCACGGCTATTACTGAGTATTGTAGCAAGGTGAATTATGCTTTGCATTAATTGCATACTGAAGCATCATATCCTGAATGCATTCTTGTATAGTGTGTGTTTGCCTTTAGATCTGTGATTGCGTGTGATTGATGGATGTTTTTGATGGTCCTTATAGACATGGCTGGCTCCAGAAATCATTAGTGCATCTTAATGTCAGGAACGATGGTCTTTGGAAACTCTTTCACTCCGGACAATTATACTGCCATCATCTTTAATCTATCTGGACCATAAATGTCTTTAAAAAACAATTTTACTGTCTCTCTTTCTCTCTCTCTTACATACACTCACAACACATACACTCACAACACACACACACAAACACACACACACACACACAATCCAATTAGCCAAACAACATCTTTATGCTCTGAATGACCACATGCTTCTTTCTGTCTGTCTCTGCACAGCTAATGATAATGAAGGTTATGTGCTTTTCTGTGTGTGTGTGTGTGTGTGTGTGTGTGTGTGTGTGTGTGTGTGTGTCTGTCTATGTGTGTCTATGTGTACTTGAGCTTGTGCCCCTGCAAGTGCAAATGTATTTCTGTGCGCCGATATGATATGTCGTAAGACATAGCTTAAGCAGACACTCAACCATTTCCAGACCTAAAGCCAAATGACAGTTCATTAAGCTCTAGCAGTGAGCGTTGCTCTAATTTAGCATGAAGCCGGTAGATGGTCCCCTCTTGCTGTATGTGACCTTCACACTTCTGGAGTTTATGTTTATCGGACGGGTATTTTTAATACTTGTCAGTGACTGTTATGAGCGGGGTTCTGCCAAAGCCTTGGAGCATTTAGGCAATGGCAACAAGACAATGGTAAAACGGTAATAAGGTATCCCGCGGGGTCTTAAGAATAGCAACGGTATCCGTGTCAATAACGTCATTTAAAAAAAAAAAATGCAATGCACTTATATAGGAGACAAGGATTAAATATTAAGTATACAGGTAATTTATTTAACGCCTAAAACTGCTTATGTGTGGTTGTCATCACAAAGCATTCCAGGTTCCGACCTAATGAGAAGGGAGAGGTGTTTCAGTATTAGTGTTTGGTTTTCAGTTTCTGAACGGTGTAGGCACAAGCCAACAGCTTGGTGACGCCGTTCAAGTCTTACGTCATCATTTTTAATTAGTCACGATAATACCGTATACCACATTAAAATAGGGAGGAGGTTTGACGGTATCAAAATTTGGATACCACCCAACTCTAATATCCTGTTGGATGAGCAGTACTTTAGCATGTGGGAACTATTGCCTATTGCTAATATACTGGGCAGTTTGTTTTTGGAAAAGCATACTGTATGAAAAATCTTAATCTGATTATCGGTGGCAACACTGTTATGTCATATTACCGGCCAATGACATTTGCACAACTGCTGTGCATTGATGTGATTGTGCTACAGATTATCACTGTGCAGAATTAAAATGTTGGAAACAAAATAGCATCTGAAATGAAGTATTAAGCATGTTTAATATTTGTCTTTGTGTCTTTTTCTAGAGGGAGTGTGTGAGATCTGGTTGACCAGTGAAGACACAGGAGCTTATGGTAGAGACATAGGGACAGACCTGCCCACATTGCTGTGGAGATTGGTGGAGGAGATTCCTGAAGGAGCCATGCTGAGGCTGGGTATGACCAACCCACCATATATCCTGGAACACCTAGAGGTAAGCACAGTACATAGTCACCCATTTTACCAATAATTTCCATTTAAGATAATAATACCTCACTGATAAATAAAACTAAAATACTTAGACACACCAGAGTTCTTCCTGTTGACCGTTTTGTTTTTGTCCCTATAGTCTCTTGTACTACCCCTTTCCGTGAACAAATATTGCTTTACCTAGATTTAATAACCTAATGTCTTTCTGTTTTGCTTACCAAGCAGTTTAGCTGGGCGCTCATACTCCATTCATTAGTGCAGTTCATTCTCTTCTCTCCCTAATGAGTCAATTAAGGACCATTGTGTCCTCTTTAGCAAACTCATTTTATCAGTCATTATTGCCTTCTCTAATGGAACAATGGACATTGTTATCCCTTTCTCTCTCTCTCTCTCTCTCTCTCTCTCTCTCTCTCTCTCTCTCTCTCTCTCTCTCTCTCTCTCTCTTCTCTCTTTCTCTCTTGCACTCTTGCACTCTCTCTCTCTTTTTTACCCCTCTTTCTGTTTTTGGATGTCTGTCTCTTTAAGACATGCATTTTCTAACATTTAAGTAAAACAAATCTTGTTTCTGGAAGTGTTAAGATAACAACATACTATGACATGTTATCATTTAATAGGCATGTCCGGCCTCTGCTTTCAGACAACATATCAGCTTCATTTGTCTAAATTATTTCGGGGGTTGTCCACGATCTCCCTCGGAAGATATATTGCACTTAAAGCAGGATCCTTCTTGACCTAATGTTTCTAATGGAAGTGGTTTTGGTTGCTGTAACTTTATGTGTTGATGTGTAACTGAGCTTCAGTAACATAACCATGTCCAAAGTAAGCTTAAAGGGTAATTACACCCTCAAATTCTGATAGCTTATTTAATACAACGGAGGAGTGTGTGACGCAAAGGGTTAGGACACACAGGGGAGACTGAGTAACCACAGCTTAGTGCAGTGATTTACTTCAGGGACGTGCCTATTCCACCATGGTTAAGGAGAGGTCAGGGAATTCGGCTCAATCAAATCCAGGCAGACACATAAAAGCCAATTTTGAGCAGAAAAAGCTGTTTTTACACACAATATGAATATGCTGTAACAATGGCTGCCGCCTCTCCTAATTGAGTGGGTTAAATGCTGCGTCTGATATTCACTCAATGATAAACTTAACTTAGACATGCTGAAAGTGGGCGTCTCAAATCGAAGTTCGGCCCTATTCTCTGAACTGTCACCTTTTTTAATATTGAATGCATGAGAATTTTTTTTTTCAACTTTTAAACGGCATACACAACTTTCCAATTTTTGTATGCTTACACATTAGTATCAATAGGGGTCATATACTCCATGTACTTGGATACCAACTGTCAGAGAGGGATATATATTACACATGCAAGATTTTATTTTGTAATTAGGGCCCGGGCCCCAACAGTGGAGAAGACCCTATTGAAACTGAAGGAATTATTATCCTTCTTTAACTGGCAAATCAATCGCCTTTTTGAGGGGCTTAATATATTCCAAAACTCATAAAAATTGGCGTTTGCTTCAAGTCTGGTGAAAATGTACGTATTCTAAGGGTTTGTGGACTAGGCACACAAAAATGGTTCACTAGCGCCCCTACAAAAGTATGTTTGATGTAGACTAACGAAACATGGTACATATATGTAGCATGTCAAGACGTACAAAAAGCTCATTGGAGCCATACCCTAAACCCAACAGGAAGGCCGCCATTTTGAAATTAGTGAGATTTTTGCCATTTCCACATCTCGTACTTTAACAAACTCCTAGAGATTTCATCCGATAGACTTCAAATTTGGTCTGTACTTTAAAAATGAGAAGTTATTAAAAGAAAAACATTTGGCCCCGCCCTATGCTTAAGCCACACCCCATTTCCTAACATTTGAACCATTTAAGGTTCAATGATCACACAAGGGTCTACCCTTGTGTGATCATTGAACAGAAGAGCGAGGGCCCGTCCAACGCCGCTTGCAGTTTTAATTTAATTATATTATGTAATTCTGTATTTCTGTAATTCTATGTTTCTTTTTTAGTAAAGTGTATGGAACTGCACTGCAGAGTTGAGTTTTTGGTAATGGTGACAAGGCCAACATGGGTTGAACATTTGTCAGTAGACCTGCATCTTAGGCTCTATGAAAAGGGGCATACATGTAGCTCGTGTTTCTTTGGTGTGGTGAGGTATAGAAGTTGGTCAACTATAAACTAATGGCATGGCATACATAGTTGTTTCCACCTACCCCGGCAGTAGTGCTGTGGTTTTGTACATTTTAGGGCGCAACTTAAAGCAACACCAAAGCACTTTTCATCTTCGGTCCACCTACAGGTTGGAAGCGGTATTCTCTCATTGGAACTACAGACCCGCTACCCGACCTGGCAAACTTCCATAGTGCGGTTTAAGCCGATAGAGAGCCACAAAGTGAATGAAGAAGTTCTGTCCACCCTGTTATGAGTTGATAAACCACTGAAACGATTTTGGAAACATTTTTTTTAAGAAACAAAAGAATCTTTGGTATTGCTTTAAGCGGATAAATGGAGGATACTTACAGAAAAAAAAGAAAGGGATAAAGAAAGGAATTTGATTCTTCTGAAGTTTGTGGTTTCCCTCATTTCAAACCATATTCTACTGTAGTTTTGCTTGCCTAGTACCAGTCCCAGTCTCTGAGGAAAATATTTTGGAAGGAATAAAGGAGGGACATATTTAGGGAGGAAATTGAAGGCTGAAATAGGGTAATGGTAACCTAGAAAACTTTAATGAAAAAAAACTTTTTAATAAAATAAAAAAGACAGTGTATCTCACAACAGATGTACTTTTGATTCAAGGAAGATAGAAGATCAGAGATGAATGAAATGAGGGCAGAAATGGAAAAAAATGGGGATGAAGGCCCGGGGATAGAGATGAGGGCTAAAAAGAAGTGGGAAAGTGCTGTGGGAAGCAGCAATGGAGGTTGTAATTAACCAGGGGTTAATGGAGGTGGCTAATTGTCCCCCACATGTATAGGTAGGCTTTCTGCTTGGCTACATTACAATTAAAAAACCACCCTTCTAATGATAGGGAATAACAATTAACTGATAATTAGAAATATACTAGGACGACACACTAGCTTGGTCTGTGTGTGTGTCTGTGTGTGTGTGTGTGTGTGTGTTAAGAATCATTTCATATGCTACTGGCCCTTTTATTGTTAATGTCCATTGAATTGAATTATATCTTTTTTGCTTTAATTCCTCAGTCAATTAACCTATATAAGGACAGATAAGAGTGCTCTTCTTTAACTTATCATTGTCTTTTGTTGCTCCTGTCCCCCATTTACTCATTTTCCTCTCCCCTGCCAGCCCAACTTCTGCCCCCCCCCTCACACGCACACACACTTGTTTCTCTTTCTAGTCCTACTTTTGTTGTTGTGAGTCCAACATCTAACAGAGAAACTTTCTTTTGAAATTCTTTGAAAGTTTTCTCCTTCCAGCTCTTTCTTACCTGCACTGTAAAAACTGTTACTTGGATATAACTTAATAAAATTAAGGCAACATTTTCCAATCACTTTTTGTTAGTTTAGTGAACATCATGTTTTTTTAAGTAGGTAAAACTCAGTAATAAACATTTATATATATATATATATATATATATGTATATGCTAAATTATTATGTAAAGTCTACCAAAAAAACAAAAAAATTAAGTTTAACCATTGTCAAAATAGAAAGCATTTTAACCACAAACACCTAATTTAATTAGGTTACTTTTAAAAGAAAAATTAAAAATTTGATTTAAATTAAATCCAGCACTTATTTTTTTAATGTTGATGTTGATGTAATGTTACTTAACATAATTAGTTAGCATTGGCATACATTTACCAAAGAAACAAGAGGTATTTGATTCCAGCATTTATTAAACAGATATTATTAATATTATAATGTTGACATATTTGACCATTTGAAACATCATGGCTTAACAGTCAATGCATCATTTGACATCATTGTTTTAAATTGGCAGATTATCCTTTTTAAACATACTAGTTTACATACTAGAACATGTGATCTCAGCTTACTGACCGCAGCTAGATACAATAGCTTGTATTTCAGTGAGTACATCGGTTAAATCATTTTAAAATAACAGAAAAATATTCATGAACAGAAATGATCACAGAAGTAAAAAAAGTGCTTGAAAGGCCTTCAGGTACAACTCCAGAATCCGCTCATTAGGCCCAGAATATTGTAACATCCATGACCAGAAAAAATGAAACAGTCTTCAGTGCAAGGCCAACGATCACGTTTCACGTTAAGAAGCAGGTTTTTGAGGCTTGTGAACTTGTAGGTTGGTTTTGGGCGCAGTGCATCAAGTCCCACAAAAAAAATATGTGAAATACCTCATAAGTTCTCAAACTTTGCATGGATCCTGGAGATTCAGCATGCGTGTCACCCTGAGAACAAAGCAGCATGCTCTGGCCAAATTGCAGAGATGTGTAAGCACCGGGTTTCTCTCTCTTCTCCACTGCTTCTGGTTCATGGCAAGCACAGAACGTCAGGTCCTCATGCACACTGCTATCTGCAGTTTCCTGTATGACAGACAAACAGAATATTAATAAACTCTAGTTTATTGTCATTTAAATCAATATAAAAAAATGTGATGGTCATATTTTTTTACCTTGACTTTTATTTTGCCTTGGTTTACAGATTAAATGTGCGTGCCTGTATCACCTGACACATGTGTGAGGTTACATTAGCATGTGGCTTTTTGAGACCTTTCTCAGTCTTTAGACACACCAATGATGCTGGATATTAGTCGAAGTGTAATAAGTAAATGAAGCTTTAAAAGTTGATACAAACTTACTTCCAAAACTGTCTGTATAAGACAGTGTATGTATTTAGGACTGTCAAATTTATTTGGGACTGAACTGGTAGCTTTTTTTAACCTTAAAATGTGTTATAAGCTGTAAATCAGTTGTAACTTTTTGTAAAACAAAGTTACACTTCCCACATGCCAACTGGAGCAAGAAAACAAAACAACAAACTTGTTTAATGTGTGTGTTCCTAAAACTTAACTTATTTTAACCACTTTTGCCTCACCTGTATCAGCTCCATCAACAAGTTGTTGATGCACTGACCAACCCCTCTTCTCTGTTCAAAGTAAACAGCTCCAGGAGCTTTGGAGTGTCCTTGTCCAGCTGAGACATACACGTTGATTCCAGTGGAACTGCATCTTCCAAACTCCTCACTGCAAGATCCCCCCCCCCACACACACAATTAAACTGTTTTGGATTACATAATTTCTCATGATAACAGTTTGACACAAAAACATGTATTGCAAAAACCTTGATTGCTTACATAATATGTATCTGAATGAGACAAAGCGTTGTGGGGGGGCGGGGTGGCAATGATCGCTGGAGTAGATGTGATGGTCTCCTTGAGAAACAAAATCAAAGGTTAATACAACCATAAGGAAAACAATTTACCAAAAAAGTGTAAACTTGTGTTTGAACAGAAAAACAAAGTTAAGTATCTACTCCGTTCAAATTTTTTATTTACCAAACCTGTTATGACTAAAATAAAAATGTTCCAGTTTGTAATGTTACTTTAGAAACTTATATGAATTAATAAATGCTCCAACTAAAATTTGCAGGACATACAATCTGTTTGCTGATACTGAAAGCCGAAAAAACAATATTTACAAAACAGAAAAACTTGCATTGCCTACGTTTCTTCTGTGAATGGACATTCTTTCAGTTAGAGTTGTTTTCTATGCCGCAGGTTGCTCCAACTAGCGTTAGCATGCAGTAATAATGCTAATAGTAATAATGTTAATCTAACGAGTGGGAAGAGGCACAAGCAGCAGTCCTGCACATGACTTACAACAGTTTAGTCAAAGCTAGTAATTATGGATTTCATTATTGAAATCTACTAAACAGGGTGTACCTTTGATGTAGAAACCGCATTTGACTAAAAATAGACGGTTTACCGTTCGTGCACATTTGAAAACGCCTCGTGGCATCCTCACAAATGGTAAAGTTAACGGTAGACAAACGGAAACTGAGAGCTATTTTAGCATGAGATAGAGAAAATAGACGTTCAATTTTGAGTACAATTTAACTTTCACTAATAATAATGGTTACTTAGGTATGTTTTGAGAAGAAATACCCTCCAAAAGCACGGAGAAATAACACATGGCCAGCAGCAGATCAGTCACGTACAGCCGCGCTGAGACTCGCCCAGACACGTTCAACCGTTACTGTGGGCGTGTCCTGACTATTCATTTTGCCATAAGTCCTAAAACTGAGTTTTGGGAAGGCAGTTTATTGTAAAATACAACAAAATCAATTTTATGGTAGAAATGTGCACGTTCCCACAACATTCACACTTTTCATTTTTCTGTAACTTAATCTGAAAGCAAAATAAAAGGAAATTAATTTATTGAAAGAAATACACATTTTAAAATAAAGTCGTATGGACAGTTCCGTTGAAGGACTTTTTACAGTGTGTAATTCAGCATATTCTTTTTGTCACTGTTTTATTTTTTTCATCTTTCCTCCAACTTTAAACTCCTCATGTCGGTGGCAATCACAGCAATAAGAACGGTGTGGTGATGATGATTAAAGCCAAATCTCTGAAGTAGCTTTATCCTTCATCTTAAGTAAAGGCCAAATTATATCCCGTTGTCTTTTTGTTCGAAGAACTCCAGCGCTTAAATAACTGCATCATACTGAATGGCTGTGATTGAAGCTGAAAAGGCCAAGTAACCTCTCCACTTCCCACTGAAAGATCACCCTCTCTTATACATACTCACTCAGATCAACGCTGTCACACAAGAACACACAGTTTCCTCCAATGTGCAGCCAGTTTTTCCCGACAGATGTAGACAGCCTCATACAGTAGCACCATTTGCTGATTGGATCAGTTAAAGACTCAATCACCTCTCATGGGCCACTTGTCTCTGACATTTTAGTTGATTGCATTGTGCCATCAGTGGACATTTTTACTTGAGTAGTTGCAAGTAAAAATCTCTAGAATAATGTTACAATGTTAAAACACTGTTTTCCCTTTAGACTTGATATTGTCTTATATGCATATATCCATCCGTCTATCCATTTGTCAATAAATAGAAGGGGTGGGAAAAATAATCAATTCTTAAGATGCATCGCGATTCTCTCTAGAACAATTTGATGCTCGATTCTGATAAGTTAATAATCAATATTTTTATGTATGGATTTTTATTTAAAAGTTGCTGTCTCCAGACAGGTACAACTCAGAAAACAGAGTGACTGAAAGATGATAGGAGAATAGACAACAACTTAGTTTAGGCAAGAGTGCAGAAAAAAAAACACTCAAATGGCCAAAAGGAAAAAAAAAAGTACTATATACACATGATCTAATGAGACATACAGTACAAAAAAGAATTAGGCAAAACACGTAAAGGCTGTTGATCTCCTTTATCACATGACATCTGACCACCTCATGTTTCATGTTCTCCACCTTTAAACATGAGTGAGCCTCTGACATGGGAGATTACTGTGAGAGAAGGTGACTTTCACAAGCATGTTTAAGGCTTAAGCATGGAATGACTACACAATAAAAAAACTCAGACAAAAGATTCATTAAAACTTGTGTGTGACAAAACTGTATATGTCAAAATCTAACAAACTCAGATTTTAATATATATTTTTAAAATCACGCATGGAAATGTACATAAAAAGAATCGTTGCATCGAGATGCATTGATAATCGGTTTAGAATCAAATCGTTTGCCTCTGAATCAAATCGTGAGGCGCCAGGAGTATCCCACCCCTAATAAATAGATAAGCTGCTGTCAAAACTGTAACATTAAGTCATATTTTCATATAAGGTGTGTGTTTGCGTGTGTGTGTTTACGTGCGTGTGTGTGTGTGTGTGTGTGTACGTGCGTGAGTGTGTGTGGTGTGTGCACGTGCAGGTACAGTATGTGCCTGTGTGAGCCTTTGTGTGATTGAATCTAGCATGCTAGCAGACTCAGTAAATGAGGTGTGAAAGTACGTAGCATTCAGTCAGGCTGCGATGAATGAAATAGCAGTTGTCCATTAGCCATCCTCTACAGAGCTCATTTCAGTGTGACTAGAGATACATGAGATATGCTGTTCACACACTCTCCACAGTTAGCTCCGGGAGACAGTGGTGTGAGACTGTAGTGCAATGCAAGAGTGATTTAACGGAACATTTTGCTCAGCTTTTTTCGTTCAAAATGTTTAATTTCAAAATAGGATGAATACAGTCAGAGAAACAAAAATGTTTGTGTATGTAATTTTGCTGAATGACAAAAATAATAAGTGGTTAGCATTTCCTGTGACAAAATGGATTTCCTCTGTCTTAAATATTCATCAATTTAAATATATTATTATATAATAATAATATATATACAGTATATATACATATATATATTTTCTGACACTGTGTGACATGGGACTGGACAAAATTACACATTTTCTTTGGTTGTTTTTTTTTCTGAGTTGTGTGATTGTTCTCAGTTCTATGAAGCTGCACCAGGCCTTGGGAAGGTTGACAAACCAAAAACCCGTAACAAAGTGTAAACCTCTATTCCATCCTCTGCGTCGGCGGATATTTTTCATACCAGGACACAAGCATTTACACACATGAATACACACACATTTCTCACCTTCACACTCAAATGTGCACACAAGCACAGCTGTATGGGCCCACACTTAGACACACCCTCTCAGCCCATTTGCATTTTAAATGAAGCCTTTGGGAGCCTCTTCACATTAGAGACCTAATGTAGCATTGTGTGAGGGATCCAACTCCAAACGAATGCTCAAATTAAGGCTAGTCAGATGTCCCTCTAAATTATGAGTCCTGACTTACTGCGGTGAATTATATTTTTTATATTATCTTTTAGTGAGTTCTGAAGGATAGATGTAAATGCTGGCTGCCAATTCAAAACTCTTTTGTTGTGCCTTTTGTTTGGCTTTTTCTTTTGAGAGGTAAAAAGAATTAAGGCAGCAATAATTTCACGTGAGAATACTTAATACAGTATATGCAATTTGTCAGTGTAATCAACAGCTGCAGCAAAAAACATTTGTCCATATAATGGATCCATGCATTATGGTTTTGGTTGGCTTGTTTCACTATTTAAATCAATGAAAACAAACACTGACACCATCATTTTAACAAGGAAATGAAATGGAAAATGCCAAAATGCTTTTGATAGTATAGTATTCGTATAGTATAGTCATTTCTTTCCAGCTCACAACAATCGGATGATACATGCAAAACAATACAGTGTGACGTTCAAATGTACACATGCATTTAATTTCCCTTTTACTGCGCAGTACATAGATTACATCTGCGCTGTGTGAGGTACTGCAGGCTGGGTATTGCCTCCAGGGAAAATCAAGTGAAGCCTGTAGTGTTTGAAACGTTTAATACCGTTGGGAGCTCCGTTTCTCTATCTGCTGCGGGATACAGTTCACACCGACTCTGTGCTAGTGCACACACATGGGGACCTGACTTATAATCCTGGGAATAGCTTGTATGATCATTTTCTGTACAGACTCCCTTGGGTGAACCCTGCTAATTCTCTGTTATGTGTGGGTATGTGTATTTGTCTGTGAGTGTGTCCCAATGCAGTTAGATGCTACTTATTCAGAGTTTGTTTCAGTACTTAAATCAGACTGTAACTCGTTCTGTCTTTGTTGGCACTCTTTTTTGTGTGTGTATGTGTGTGTGTGCGCGTGTGTGTGTGTGTGTGTTTGTGAATGTGAATGTCATGAAGTTGCAATGTCAAAACATTAAGACCAACTGCATAAGTGAAGATATCACATCACAAGTAAACACATGTTCTGTAACATTTAAGAAAACGTTTTTCTAGCTATGAGTAGCTCCTCTCAATTAAAGTTGTTGCATTCTGACACAATAGTCCAACGCCACACTCAAAACTTGTTGGCATGTAGTCAGTTTTAAGAATACACTTCATTTGGTCATTTTTTCCAGTGTGAGTGGACGGCACTCGACAGTGTATCTTGCAAGTATTTAGTCTATTATCAACTGGTGTTTTTTTGTACTGAATATCATTCATTATTGATATTATGAAAAATGTTTTCTACAAGTATAAAAATATTTTGTATTACTTCCAAAATTCCACATTTTGCATTCTCCTCTATCTGTTTTTTTTTCCTGCTTTGATATTTAAGTGCTGTAAGTGAGTTTTGATGTAGCTTCTCTGGAATTTCAGCTCAAGCAAAGTGTAATTCCCTTTTTCCTTAATTGTTTATTTTTTTGTCATTATTTTTTTGCGTGACATCCCTGCTTAACAACTTGTATGCAGCTACTTGCAACACAAACAGAGACAACTTGATCCAAACGAATCAGCAGAACTTTACCCCTCAATCACTTTATGCAACCTCCTTAGAGAGTGTGAGTCAGAAACATTTTCTTTCCACCTACAACACGAGTAAAAATAGGGAATGAAACCCACACAGAGAATGCATGTGTTCTGCTCAAAATACAAAAAGGATGGTGCTAATGAAAAGGCATGAAACAGAGCAGAGAGCAATAGAAAAAATCTCTCACATAGAATATTTTAAAAGAATTCAAAGGGAAGTTAAAAGAGTATAATTATTGAGGCTGCTTGGAGCCAAACCATCTTTTACCGTCTCTCTCTCTCACTCTCATATATGCTCTTTTCAATCCTATCTGATTTGAGGTGGTAGATATTGGGTCCTTTGAGCTAAGCCAGTTAAAATATGCCCTTTCTGGTTTGTGTGTTTATCTGAGTTGATCAACCAAAGATGAAAAGATTGTGTGTCTGTTTGTGTGAATGGGAGAGATATGGGGAAGTAGAAAGGGGCACAGAGATAGAGCAACTATATTATACTGCTTTAAAGGCTGTCAAGACTGATTTAAAAACAAAACAAAAAAGACCACTTGCACACTTAATTTGTTTAAGCTTGTTGAATTCTGCCTTGAGCTGAAGGCATTAAAGTAGCACGGAAATATTTGCTACCGGGCACTGCTGAGCAATATCTTCATCACAGCATCATTTTCACTTCAGACTCGCTAAACTGTCTGTCAGCAGCAGTCAAATATAGAAAATACCTCAACTTCACAGGGATCAGTAACTAGAGAGATTGATATCAGTGTACTGTATAATCATTGGAGGATGGGACGCTTTGTGTCACACACATGATAAATGGCGTGTGAATGAAAAGTCCTGCCCTTATAGATTAATCCTACGTTGCCATCAACAGTGCCCTGCTACTCAAACTAGCATGCCCTCTGCTGAGACTCCATTCACCCCTGCAGCTATGGACGTAAGTTCCATCTAATTGTGGTGACGATAAACGTAACATTTCTCAAGCAATAGTGGTTTAAATATGAGTTAGGTTTATAGGTTTACCAAGGGGTCATATTATTAAATTATCTTGCTTCCCCCATATAAAGATTAGGTTTTGTCTGGGACAGAGAACAGATATTCAACTGCATCAAGCCCACTTATCTGCCACTAATCATAAAGAGCAAGAACACAACGTTAGATCTCCAATATGAGCCTAATATCAATTCACACAAAGGCTTATTTTTAGTTGTAGTGGGTGAATTATATGACAATCTACCATGTAGCCTTATAATCACTTGCATAGCGGGCCAGACTCATGGAAAAATACATTGCTTATCATTTTGGTGTCATGACTAATTAATGACTCAGCATCATTGGTATTAGAGAAAAGAATGACTTCATCCAATGTTTGTAGTGAATAAAAGACCCTTGCTCGGAACTCAGGCAACCACCAAGTACCGGTACCCCAAGCTAAGAATCCAACATGGCTGCTCTGTGCATCTACTGTTGTAAAATCTGTAGTAAT
The DNA here is from genome assembly GCA_026937815.1 of Etheostoma perlongum. NCBI lineage: Eukaryota > Metazoa > Chordata > Actinopteri > Perciformes > Percidae > Etheostoma > Etheostoma perlongum. The sequence goes on from CM049376.1 coordinate 19,324,296, forward strand.
ATATAGTTATAAGCACTTCTGTGTTATTTATGTCTCACTAAATCATTTGTTCACTCAGTGCTATCCATATTCCATCTGTGGACCTGTTGTTACGTTGTTAAGCATTAACCTGACTAGAGCTAATGAAAACCTTGGAAATTGGACTTGCAAATGGAACGCATTCAACTCGACTTCATTGACAGCGGCGACTTCCAAATCCGGAGGTAAATGGAACGCCTTATATTTTGGCAAATCCAACTGTGTTCCCTCGTTCTTTCCCACCGGACTTGGCAGAGGACCAAACTGTTGTGAGGCCAGGGAGGGGGGGACTCAAAACTTAATTTAATTTGTATTTAATTAATTAATTTATTTGATTAGGACAATGTACATTAATCAACATTTTTGTAAATGCGCCAGTGTTAGACAATCAGCTATTTTTCAATTGTGGTCCTAGTTATGCACGTCTTTATGGTGGGAAGAAACCGGAGCACCCGGAGCACACCCACACAAACACAATGAGAAAATACAAACTCTACACAGAATGACCTGGATTCAAACCAAAAACCTTCTTGCTGTGAGGCAGAAGTGCTAACCACTTCCCAAAATCGTATCCTGTATTGTTGTACCACTTACAACAAAGATGTTTGCCTTGCAACACACATTAATATATGCCTGCACACAATCTGTGGGCTCACCTGCCGTCATTGGGGAGTTGTCACTGTCAGTGAATCTAATGAGACTTGGGACCTTACCTTAATGTACCTATTGTGATCCGCACATAATTATTATTAATTACACCTGGTTGGTAGCTAATAGACATGTATACTAACAATAGGGAAGTGTATTAGCAAACCGGATCTATTCTATGGACGGTATAAGAATACACTGTCAACTACTGTATGTTGTTAATGATAAACGCAGACTTCAATAGCTGAAGAGCTCACTTAGGGCTTGCAGCAGAATGCACCAAATATAAAAAGATTGGTCTTCAAACATGTTTTGGAAAGGTAAATACAGAGAAAAAGTAAATGTATTTATATGGCTAAACCTGTACAGAAATACAGTACATTTCCCTCATGTAGCATAATAGATATTTATTGATGGTAATTTTTGCTTGCATTGTCAGTTATCTGATTAACTGATGACTTGGGATTATGTCCTGTATAATTTGGACATACAGTAGTTTTTTTATTTTTTGTACCTCCCTGTATTGCAATTCTGTGGTTGTGGGCGCTAAACGTTTTTTCTCCAGAATTTTAAAGTACACTCATTAAAACATCTACGCTGAGAAAAACGAGCATAACTATCAGAGGAATAACTTGTAAGAACTTGGGCACCTAATCACTACCATTGTTTTACCTTAGAAAGCATTTACATTTTTTCTTTCACTCAATGTCTCTCTCTCTCTCTCTCACACACACACACACACACACACAACACACACACACACACACACACACACTGTCACCAATCAAGCTCCTTTTTCCAACCAAATTAATTCTTTCTAATTTGGAACTTCCAGCGGTCAACCCCCTATGGTGTGCTGCAACTGAGATGTGTGTGTGTGTGTGTGTGTGTGTGTGTGCGTGTGTGTGTGTGTGTGTGTGCGTGTGTGTGTGTGTGTGTGTGTGTGTGATGCACACACATAGACGCACACACTCATATGGTCTTGTGTATGAAGTAGGGAACATTCTACAATAGATCTTAATTGAGAAAACGGACTGCAATCAGCATATACTTGTAGGAAATCATATAATAATTTCTTCCTCCCCTCTTTTTCTCGTACTCCTTCTCCTTCTTGTGGTGATTAGCAAGGTAATGATAGCATCATGATTATGTCCATCAGAAAAAAAAACATTTGTCATCATCTGTGATCTCTCCTGTTCTTTTACTGAGCAAATGAAAGTGAGAATGAAAGAAAGGAAGAAAAAACAGCAACTCTCCTAATTAATGTCTTGTGCAATTGTTCTTGGTGAAAGTTTAAGAGCTGAGACAAAAAAATTCTGTGTTGCTTAATTCAGATCATATGTAGAATTTTAATGTCTCTTCATTTCATGATGCAGTTTGTTCCTTCAGTGTATCCTTTCATCTCAAAACACATCTCCTGGAACATCACAGTCCAATGAGTATCTGATAATAGCATTTTCTTTAAAGGAACACTTAACCTGCTTTCTGCATTATTAAAGCAAGCACTTACTGCACCCCCAAGCATTTGTAAAACTCTTTTAATGAAATCAGAAAGGTACATAGTGTCCAGAAAGATATTTATTTTTTTCTCTCACCATTTTGATCGGAGTCTTCCACGTTTTGGTAAATGCTCTTGACTTTTCAGACATACTGTAAATAACTACTCCATTGACTTTGGATCTAGTGGGTACATGATGAATTTTACAAGGTGCTTTTCTTTTATTTTTCAAATATAAGAGACATAGAAAACAAGAGAAAATGTCAGTGCATTTGGTGAAGGTCTGGAGAGAAAAGAGTACAGAAAGAAGCAGGAATGTTAATGGAACCTTCATTTTTTTTCTAGCTAGATGCAATCCTTCACAGTGACATTTTGCCTCTTCTTTCTGTTTGCATTGACTAAACCACGTAGTCACATAAAAGTACCGACATAGTTTAGATTCTGACCTCGGATTCACGACTCCTATGGCTAATGGACAGCACTCGTTCAGAATGTCTGCCCTTTCCTCCATCATTGGTAAACTAATTGCTAATAAGTAATTCAGTCAATTAACAGAAAACGGCTATTTTGAGACACTAGAAATAATTTTATATTAAAATTAAACTTAGAGTTGCCATTCTCTGTTAGCATTCATTTTGAGCAAACAAATGAGCAACAGTAGTTACATGTAGTATGCACAGCAACTATTGCCTTTCACTCCAAACATATGGAAAATCTAACCCTAAATTTCAGTTTTTTTCTTGTCTCCCCTCATCTATTTTTTTCTCTCTCTGTCTCTTCTCTGTGTCTCATTAGGAGATGGCTAAGATATTGAATCATCCACGCGTCTATGCCTTCCTTCATGTTCCTGTGCAGTCTGCCTCTGACAGCGTCCTGATGGACATGAAGAGAGAGTATTGCATTGATGACTTCAAAAAAGTGGTGGACTTCCTCAAAGAAAGGTAAGATAGGATATGGAGTCCTAACTCATGATGATGGGTAGCAGTGTTTTAAGCCCTCCCCCTAACGTCTCCTTCCAGGAAGCGCTGCCTGGAAGGCACTGGGATTAGGCAAAGGTTAGGGTTAGGTGTTTGTAAGCATACTGTAAACTTCACCTTCATATGGATACTTGTACACACCATTGTTTCACATGTGTACAGTACAGTATGTGCTGTGTCTAAGTGTGTGCCTCTGTGTCCAAGTTCTCGTGACAGCTCATAGGTGTTTATTTAGAGAACGTCCCTCCCTGGCTAGCATCGCTCTCTTTTAGACTCAAATGTGTGAGACTAAATATGAGTGAATGTTTAATTTGAGTTGTGCATTAATGTTTTTGGTTATGCAAACTGCAAATCTGTCTTAACATTATAATAAGGTGTTCCTTAGTGCCATATGGGATGTCACACTTACATCTTGGACATATTGAATGTGGAACTATGTAGTAAACATGATGAATGATTAGCTAGACTTTTTTTAGTCTAAGAAGTACTGCTTCAAAAAATGTATAGTTAAGCAAAGATATTATAAAGTGTGATTTGTCTTGCTGTCATATATAGCAAATGCAAGCTTTTTACAAACTTGCTGTTTTTTTTAGTTGCACAAAAATTAGATTTTGAATGATGGCAGTGATGTGTTCTTGCTGCAGTCTTTACGTCTTTGTCAGTTGTCATTCATCAGTACTTTACAAGGTTACACATTTCAAACATGGAATTAATAGAAAAGTTAAAGGCCTTTTTTAAAGTCAGAATTCTGAGAATAAAGTCTGAATTCTCACTTTTTACTCAAAATGCTGACTTTATTCTCAGAATTCTGACTTTAATGTCAGAAGTCATTACATGTTTTCACATGTGGCCCTGATCCTCTTCCATAGAGCTAAACCTGTGCTTTCCTGATATATATCCTGACATGCACATAATGCTTGGATTTGACCTCTGACGTATAATAAGAAATTATGCAGATATTAATATTAATATTAATATTTTTACAGAATGATGTTGCAGAGTAAATTAATTTTGTTACCATAGTTTGCTGTAAGATCCATGTGTTGCAGCAGTCAATTGATTTCATGTAACTGCTTCAGGTAGGTCAACAGTTCAATATACTGTATAATATTTAAATACCGGTAAACAAGACTTCTATTTTCACCGTACAGCTATCTACATGTAAAGCGTTGTGTATTTAAGTGTATCAACTGTGTGTGTGTGTGTGTGTGTGTGTGTGTGTGTGTGTGTGTGTGTGTGTGTGTGTGTGTGTGTGTGTGTGTGTGTGTGTGTGTGTGTGTGTGTGTGTGTGTGTGTGTGTGTGTGTGTGTGTGTGTGGTGGTGGTGGTGGTGAGGGGGGTGTTTGTGTGGTGTTTGTGCATCGGTCACTATGTGAGTCAGTATGTCTCATTAGATCACTTGGACACACTTGCTCTCTCTTTCTCACATCACCTTTCTCTCCACACACTTCTCCCTCACATTCTTCCCTACCTCCCTATTATTTTTCACTCTGCCAGAGCTCTGTTCTGTGTTTGACTTGCTTTTTTCTTGTCAGTTTTTAGTGCACGTTTTCTGTTAACCCCTCATTTGGTTGGCTTAAGTGTCACGTTAAGCCAATAACCTTAAGCCAGTAATTGTAAAACATCAGAATAATTACCCTGAAAACTTACCTTCTATATTATTATCTACACTGGTTGTCATCTCCTATCAGTGGAATTGGATTAGCAATAGCATGTTTCCTATTCTGGAAGGTTGTTATTGTTCCCTTTGTGTGGTGTTTCTTCTGGTTCCATCTATCACAATAAGCAACTCCAATTTCTTTTGGAAGAACAGCAGCTTCTTCTACTTTTGTGCCATTAACTTATTTAGGCTACTCAAAACTGTACTCAAAATACTGAAAAAAAAAACAGCCGGCTGTTATAATGGCTGTTTATTTAAATAGTCTGGTGGGTTGGCAATAGCAATTTTGGGGATGTTCCATGTTAAACTAAATTAATCTTATCCTTAAAAAGGTTCACCTCTGTAGGGATCTTTTCCATAATGTTGCATGTCAGTGGCAAAACACTTTTTGTGGATCTAAATAGAGGTTGCACAATTGCCCAATAATTGCAGCTGTATTTCTTCATACTGGACCAATTTCAAAGATTATTGTTACCATCAGATCCTTAGACACAGAAATAGAGGAAAATATTGTCCAGGTTTAAAATAAACAAAGTTACCCTTCAAGAGTTTTATAATCCTATTTTTCTCTTTGGATCTCTCTCTTTATCTACATGGGTTTCTTGTTTCTCACTGACTCCTGACACTTGTTTTTCTTTCTCTCCATCTGTCATCTTTTTACTAGTCTATTTTTTTAATGTGCAGGTCTTTTTCTTTTGTGTGTACATGTGTGCTAATGTGGCATCCATAACTTGAAATAGGAACGTGCCTGCCTGTCTTCCTCTCAGCACTCAAGTATCTTTTGGCACTAAAAGTTTCTGATTGGGCGCACTTTGCCATTTCTTCCACGAGAGACTTTGCCGTTCCTTTTAAATTTTCTCTTTTAAGTTTCTTCTGAAGGGGCTTTAAGTTGAGTAGTGATACTGCTGTGTTTGCTTAAACACTGACTCAGATGCTTATCTTTGTGTGTGTGTATGCTGCATTGCTTTCTAGACAATTGTTTAGCCTGGAGTAGATGTCTCCATCCCCGTCTCCAGTTGTTTTTTTAGTGTTCAATGGTAGTTCAAGCAGTGACACTGATCTGGCTGAAATCATAACACACTGTGCAAATGGTCATGGGAGACACAAAAAGACTCTATACACCCACCCACCCACACACACACACACACACACACACTCTCTCGCCACAAACAGGGTAGCACGTCATAAGATGTTGTTTACATAATCTGTCTGGCTACGCTTTTGTATGGGTCTTTGTGTGTGGGGGGGGAGGGGGGTGTCAATTTCAGGCACAGACACACACATTTAAACACACACTGGTGCAGTCCGTTGTATAAAATCAATACCAGTAAACATTCAGTGGTCTGACCCATTTGGCTGCATCAGTAATGGCTGGGGTGCAGTTCAGGTCCTGGGAGAAAGGCCAGGGCTTCCGACAAGCCAACAAAACTGTGTGTGTGTGTTTGTTTGTTTGTTTGTTTGTTTGTTTTCTTTCTGTTTTTGTTTGTTTCTTTGTGTTTGGGTCTGCCTCTTTGTGTTAAATAGAGTACGAGCGTACAAGAATGTGTATGTGTAAAACAATTTTCTGTTTTTTGGTTAGGTGAGCCTTTTTAAATTCACCTAATCCTGATATATGGCTCTTACTGTAACGTTTAAGGGATGATAGAGAGATATAAAAAGTAAGAGATAGTAATGAGGCATGTTCTGAACAACATGGGTCATTGTTGCAAATGAGACCCTATTCTCAACGGTTAAATAAAGGTTAAATAAAAAAAATTAAATCTTGGTAAAGTACAAGTATTTTTGTAGTAGTATTACTACAAAAACATATAACAGTATTAACAACAACATAATTGCTAATAAAAGATAATTGCATCCTTTGCCAACTTTCCCTTGATAGCAATATAAATAGAAACACTGACATACAGATTAATATATTTTTTTTATACAGTATGTCCAGGGATTTGTCTCCTTTGCTGAACCTCTGATTAATCTGTTATTCTGCTTTGTTGTCCTTTACAGAGATGGTCAGCCTAGAACTTTGTATTTGTTTAGCCACAGGCTACATGGTTTCTATCTTTTGTTGTTTTTATTGTGTTTTCTTTCAAACACTTTACATGGTAAGAAGGCCCTACACCATGCTCTCGGTGTGTGTGTGTGTGTGTGTGTGTGTGTGTGTGTGTGTGTGTGTGTGTGTGTGTGTGTGTGTGTGTGTGTGTGTGAGAATGTCATAAAGTGTTTACCGATTCACTCTACTTTTGCACTGGTGCACTCATGCAGAGCGGTTGTGACAAACGGGAACCATGTGCAGGTATGTGTAAGGGTCAAGGCTTATCTGACTGACAGACACACAGCAGAAGACTAATGTATTTCTCTTTACAAACAGCTTAATGCCACCAACACTGCAGAGGTCATGAGGGTCCAAATGCCTCTGGCTTTTCTTATCAGATTAAACCAGCACGCGCTCATACATGCACGACACATCAGACCTCCTTCCTTGACAACCTTCATGGCTGAGCATCTTGATTATGGACTTAAGGCAACATTTATTGAGTAATTTTTTAAAAGGTATCTGGTGTTGGTAGCCTTTTTGTTATTTTAGTTTCTCCAGACAGATATTTGGTGTAATGTTTCTTTTTTGCAAGATGTTTGAAAGCCCTCGCCTTGTCTCTTTGGGAATTGTAGGCCTTTATTTATATGGGAAAGCTGAATACATGAAAGGGGAAAGAGAGGGGGAATGACAAGGGGGGGAATAAAGGGCCGCAGGTTCGAGTCAAACCTGCAGCCGCTAGGTCGAGGAGTAAACTTCTATGTTGGCACACGCTCTACCAGACACTCACTACTAAGTGAATGAAGTAATCTGGTTACAGAACGCTTGGTGGCATTATAACTACTCCTGAAACTAGAGGAAATAAACAACTCTGGGTAATGTGGAAACCAAAAGAGCATGCATTATTAAGATCAGAGATTATTAAGATCAGTGGATTATTATCAGTCTTGACAAACATGTTCCAAAACCGCCCATGAAATATAAAATGCCTTCAATAACTAGGAGTCCTGTGAGACGGCAGCCCCTGCTGCTCCTCAGTAGGTGATCTCTGGGAGTTTATCACTAATGATACTTTACACTGCAGTCTTTCTGAGGTTAATGTTGTATTTCTGGTCACAAACTAAAGGCTGTTTTACACTTCTGCGTTGTTTTGAAATTAGCACTTCGCCAGCAAGCAGTATTTTGTGGACAGTTGTGATAATGTTTGCTTACTAACGCAACATAAACTGGCTAGCAGACACCTTGCAAATAACTTCAGATTTATTTTCTGGTTACAGTAACTAGGTCAATGGATTTTACTGTGTCTATTTCTCTATACATTTTACAAAATCTAAGCAAGAAAATGGCAAACAAATGAGATTAATATTTTAGCACGACAGTCTGAGTACCGTTCCTCTTAGCGTTATGGCGGTGAAATGCACTGCGATGCAAAGCAACCTCGACGCAGAACTCGGAAAGGGTCACGACGCCATAGAAGCGATGGCGTAGCTACACATGGAGCATAAAACGGCCTTAAGAAGCATGAAGCAGTACATATTACCATCACAAAAATCAAAGCTACATATGTTATATCTAAACAACTGGAGAAGATTACAGCACAAAAAGCCATCATGGTCTTCTGTAAAACAACACAGAAAGTTTCCAGCAGTAGAAAGTAAAACAAACTAGTCACACTAATTAAGTATGCATTTGCAATTTTCCTAGAAACCAACCAAACACTGCACCCTGGGGAGAAAAAGAAACGTTAATTTTTCACACTGATGACCATACGGCAGAGCTCGTTCGAACGGTTTGATGTGTTCCACTCTAAAACATGTAGAGTGTAAAGGTCTCTTGAAGGTTGAATGCCCAGATTGCTTGTCACTGGAAGCTCATTCAGACTTATCAAAGCTAGTGGCAAACCAAGGCGTCTTTGACCCTTATTGAAGCATGTGTAGAGGAATTGGTGGAAGAAAATCAATTATGTGTTGCTTAGGATTGTGTTCATTATGAAAGACAGACTGGTGTGTTCATACTGTGGGTGTGCTGGAGAATATTAAAAGCACCACTGCAACTTAAAGAGCTGGTGGTACAACTGATTAAGTATTAAGTTGGATTTAGGGCACATCCTTTTTGAACAGAATTGACTCTGAATGTAGGTTTTAGAATATTCATCTGCTACAGTCTATTAATTTCTTCATTGGACATTTTTCATTTTTCCATGCTGGCTTTATTTAAAATTTCGGTATTATTCCATTATTCTCTGCTGTAATATTTAGCCTAATTCACCCTGCAAATACTAAAGTCCCCCATATCCAGAGAGAAAAAATGAATTAAATATACTTTTTTTTAATGACATAACTCATTTTTCCAAGTTGTTAGAACTGCATTGTTTTATGCCATGCATAATTTGAACAATCAGTAGAATAATTATTTCATTAAAATGGTTAATTTGTCCTTGTCTGCCAACACAGACCATATTTGTGCACCCTTTTCTCTCTGCTTCTATCAATTAAAATCACATAATGAAGTGCAGTCTTTACGCAACGATGTATGAAGAAAATCCTGTTATGGTGGAATAAAGCTGTTACAGAGTGAGTGAACGTGGTCAGAGGATTTTCTACGGTTATTTCGTAGTTTGTCATAATATCTCGGCTGATGTTCCCTCAACTACTCTCGAGGATTAAGTTTCTTTGATTCACTGGGGCAAAAGATGAAACGCCTGGAAAAAAAATAGTAATGAATCTGTGGGTTGGGGATTGGTTGTGCAGAGGAGCAGAGTCTGGCAGTATTAATGTCGAATTTTAGGCTTAGTTGAGTTGAGCAGAAAGGAGCCATCATGTAACCAAAAAAGGGATTGTTGATAGAGGGGGGGCTGGGCATTGAGCAGCCCTCAGACCTTCTGTAGTTTTCCCTCAGGTTGGATTCCCTGGGCTTTAATGTGTTCCTGACCTTTGAAAACTCTGTCAATCTCAGGCCATAGAGGTCCTTCTCCCAGGCAAAGACTCTAGCTCGCAGGCAAGAGGGAAAGCAACATGACTTTATTATTGAAGTTTACACAATGCTGAGGGCATGTCCAACTGTGGGCCCCATAGTGCGGAAGTAGCGACGATCATCCGGGTCATTTAATGCGAGGAAGATAAACTTTTTTTGCTTCATGAGCCACTGATCAACTCTCATAGGAATGAACGGGGGCACTTTCTTGAACGCTTTATCCAGGTTTTTTTTTATTTTTTTTATGAGGTCAACAGATGATTAATCTGTGTCCTTTCAGCAGCTGATCAGTACAATGACCCTTGACGTCCAACATGACCTATATGGGAACCCAGCACTCCCCATTCAATCTCCATTTGAGCATTTGATCACCACTCTGCCATGTTTTATTCCATTGCTTCATTGGTAAGTATTTTATTTTGTGGTCAAATGTTTTTTGTTTTTATTTAACAAATTACGGAAAATCACAAACAAACCACAGGCAAAAAAGTGGAATATTAAAACATGTCTCATGGCAAGTATTAAAGGTCTAATATATAATGTATTTACTGTAATAAATCCAAAAATGACCCCAATGCGTCATCAGATATTAAGGAAACATGCTAAGCTTAAATACTATCTTTTCTGACAACAATGCTAATGCCAATATTTTCTCCTTTTGAAATTCCCATTCTGTGATGGAATTTCTGTTTGCGTTTTGGCCTGTGTGTGGTTATCAACTGCCCAGTTTGACAGCCAGGCCAGGTTGCCAGATATACCTGGAAAAATGTAAACCCAGGGCGCTACAGCTATAACGTTAGTACAGCCATGAAAGCAGCAAACAAACAAATGCGCTTAATGGATAATAAAAGAAAACACACCTTTCTGACAATGGTAAGTTATTTTAAGTCGCGAGAGGGGGGCTGTAAATCGGGAAGAGAGGACAGTGAGTTTGCAGTGTGTGTAGCGATTGTTGCCATAATTCTAAGCCAATAAAGTGAGTTCAGTCAGGTGCAAAAGGACGGCAAGGTAGTCCTTTTTAGCAGACCCTACCGTAATTCTAAGCCGAGGAAGTGTGCCTGTCTGACGTGTGGAGAAGACAGCCAGGTTGTGTGTTTTTTAGTGGTTCCTACTTGGATCTTTTTTTTAATATTTTTTTTTTGGGGCATTTTTATGCCTTTATTGACAGGAAAGCTGAATAAATGAAAGGGGAGAGAGGGGGATTGACATGCAGCAAAGATCGGAGTCGATCCCGGGCCCACTGTGTCGAGGAGAAAACCTCTGTACATGGGCGCCTGCTCTACCAGCTGATCTATCTGGGCGCCCCCTACTGTAATTCTAAGCCTAAAGATGATCAAAGAATCAAACTTTCTTCTTAATCGTTACACACACACAGTACAATGTAGTTAAATTCTATTACTGCATTTAACCCATCCTAGGTGTTTGGATGTATATACATACAGCATCAGATGAGCAACTTGGTATTCAGTGTCTTGCTCAGGGACACTTTGACATGTGGCTGGATGACCTGGGATTGATCCGCCAACCTTGTGGTTGTGGGGCAACCATTTTACATTCGGGTCTAGCAACATTGTTGTGGTCTCAGCCTGCCAACCTCGGTGAACTTCGAGTCTGGGGAGGAGAGGGCGGGGGACACAACTCTCTCCAGTATTTTGAATTTTTAACTATTTTAAACACTAGCTGCCAGTATTACATATTGCACTTTATGAAATAAAGTTATTTTTAAGTGTTTTCATGAGTTGTGTTGGGCTCGCATACTGCTATTAATGATATCACTGCGACCTTTAACATCGCCACTTTTCAAAGAAATACGGCATTCTGTATTTTCTGTCCTCTCTTTTAAAATTTCAACCTGTTCACCCTTGTAACAGATTGCGTGCAAAAACATTCTTATATCTGCACCTGGTTTAATTTAATGATCTACAATTACAATTGAGGTTCTGTTTTATATGGTCTTTGTTGTCAGAATATAGATCAGAGAAAGCACTATTAAATGGATATTGTCTCTTTTGCCTTGCTTTTGTTCCAAAACTTTTAGAAGATACACACAAACTGCAGCATGCCATGTCTCTGGGTGGTCTCTGGATTGTTTAGCACATGTTAGTCTAGCTTTAAAGGCACTAGCACTTATCTATAAAGAGCTATAAAAACATGTGATCACTTCACACATTTTTAAATGTGCAGTGGGTCAAAAGACCCTGGCGGTTCATAGAGCTTATATTCATACCTTCTAGTCACAAAAATAGTGTTTTCAAATCTTGCTCTTTACCGTATTGTTTTTATTCCATGCCACCCAAAAGATGCCATATGACATGATTAATCATTTTATTGATGGAACGATAAAGTTTTTTCTCACTTATGTAACATTTGGTTAGAGAGAAGACCATAAGATTTCGACACATTTTTTTAGCATAGGTCCATGTGAACTTTTAGTGTCTTTTTGGTTGATAGAAAACAGTTTTTTATGTAATTCTTACTTCACTATAACTTCCTTGGGTTGTGTTTAAAAATGTAGTAAACAAATCTATACACAGGGTCCTGAAAAAGTAATTGAAGGACATTTTTTCAATCTGTATTTGACAAAACACTCACCAATTGATTTCTTAGTCTTCCTAGTATTCGGGGGACCTTTAAGTGTTGGTAGTGTACTGCAATGTTAAATGTATTAACAGAGTGATGCTGAGTGACAGCGTTGATATAATCTGTTGATGATATACTTTCCATCCGTGTGCATGTCTCTCTTGAGTGTAGCAACTGTTTCTCTCTAAACAAACAGCTTCTAAGCCGTTGTGTGTGTGTGTGTGTGTGTGTGTGTGTGTGTGTGTGTGCGTGTGTGTGTGCGCACGTGCGTGCGTGCATGTGTTAGTCATCTCTACTTGTCACGAGGAGGGACAGGGTTATATCAAACCTCCCTGGGTTACGGCAGGACACGTGCGTCAGTAGCGTGACTACACTGTTAGTGTACAGTGTGCGCGCACAGTGTGTGTGCGCAGTGTGGAGCCAGTCACTCGCTTTGTTGTTGCTCTTTTGTTGTTGAAGACATACCTTCATTACTTTACACACATGCACTCTCACAGTCACAGGTTTAAGGCATCAGCCAGGGCTAATGTTTCACTGGAATAGTTGGTGGGAGGGGCGGCAGGTCCCTGGAGGCATTGGAAAAAAGAAAAACAGAAAAAAAGATAACTTAAGGGGAAAAGAGAGGGGAAGAAGAGAGGGCAAAAGAGAGGCGGGAAAAAAAAGCGGTGAGCCAGACAGGTTTGCCGCGATAACCTGTCACACTGGTGGAACTTTTTAACATTTCACCCCTCCTTTAAACTCTCCTTTCCCTCCAACTGACGATTTAGCAAGTAAAGGAAATGAAGCAGCAATGGTTTCTGTGTATTGGCTCTCGGTCTTTGTTTTCAAACCCTTATTCAACATGCAGCTAGAAAAACTACATAGAACTGAACTGGTTTAGTCAAACATGCCAACTAGAGTGTTTTAAACTCAGAAACTCTGATTTTGTTTAACAGCACATACCCACCTTTACTAATTGGAAACGTTTCCTGTTTTTTAAAATTGGTTGTCTTTCATGAGCTTTGGAATTGCGGAATCTCCCTAAAGGGCTTCAGATACTGGCTCCAAGAAAAACTGAATTATTTCCATTGGGAAACTCCCAACATCTCTGCTACAATTTTAAAGTGTTGTGGAATATTTTTAGTTAAAAGAAAATACAAGAGCGATATGGACATGCATTTTGTTGGCTGACAGTTAGAAAACAAATGGTTAGTATGTTCATTGCTGATAGCGGGAGATGCAGTATCAATTAAAATGGGGATAACGGCGCACACTTTAAGACAGTCTCTCCTGGAAGACATTCATTTAAAGCCTGGCTCTTTTCTCACCTCTGCACAGCTGGCCAGTGACAGCGAGAAGTAGCGGTGGATGTCAGATTGTTGTTTCAGAAAAGTTACAGAAATGGTCGGACACAGCCCCCGCTGTCAAAAAGGTGTGGGGGGGGGAAGGGGGTTCTGAAGCATATTAGCAGCTTAACACACTCAGTTATGCTGATTGGCTGATTGCTCATCCCACCTCTGCCCCATCTAGGCTACCCTGTCTTTGCCCAAATTAAAATTTCTGTGGCACCAGTAACGGCCAAGATGGCCACCAGCAGTAAACCATGCATTGCAGTGTTCTTTCATACACCTTAATACTACGTACGTGACACCACAGAAGCTATGTAAAAATTATACATGAGCACAACAATATAGTGTGTATTACATATCTCACTTTTTAACTGGCCAGAAACCCCAGCACGTGCCTCCTCAGTGGTTCTGCTGCTGTAACTTCCTCTCTGCTGATGCTTGGCAAAAAACATGACTGTTGACAACTTGTTGACTTTTATACCATCTGACTAAACATGTTGAACCTAACAAGCAGTAATTCCTGCCACTTTTTTCCCCACTAATCAGGAAACTGCTTATTAATTGACTTTGAAGGTATTTGTTAACAAATTCATTGTGCCTGCAGGTCCTGAATATACTCACATGTCTATTGGCACAGCATCAATACAACAGCAATGATTACCAACCCCATCCGAAGTTTTCTGGTCATTTTGTTGGGCTGTTGAGTGGTATGCTTATTGCATGATCAAAAGCTGTCTGGCCAATTAGTCTCCACACTTTCTTCTTTTTAACGATGTATTTACATTAACGTTGTGTTCATGTAGCCAAACCACCTCCCACGCACATAAAACTAAAACAACACAGAGTTTGCCATCATTTGCAATTTACCTAATTTAGGGATTGCTCTGGTGTGAATAGTAAACACATAGGAATACAATTTCCCTCCAGATAGGTATGAGAATGCCTTTTTTCTACTTGTTTATGCTGTTTGTTTATCCTGCCTGTTGATGTTTGTCTGTTTTTGTAAAGAAGTGATTTAATCCAGGAAGGAGTGGATGAGGGACAGAGCCTTCTTGCCTATATACCTGGCTGTGTGTGTGTCAATATGTCAAGTGTTGTGAATTGGCTTAGTTCAGAAAACAGGAAACCAGCAGAGAACAAGTCATTGTATTGTATACTTCACAACAAGCTAAAACTGAGGTGTGTGTGTGTGTGTGTGTGTGTGTGTGTGTGTGTGTGTGTGTGTGTGTGTGAACAGCTTGTGGATAATGGCTCTTGGCAGTTCCTAACACATCCTTGTCTTATTGACACTTCCTTTGGATTATACCATATTTCCTTCCCACAAACACACAGGATAGGTACAGCTTCACTTTAATTACAGGAGTAAGGTTTTCTTCATTAATAAGTGTTAACTTATTATTAGGCCTCAGACCACATTACCTATCCTTCCTGTCTTTAAAAAGAATATAACACAAATACCGCACATATTGCAGGACCATGACTGCTCTGACATGCATCTTCAAAACATGTCAGAGCAGCAGTGAACTCTGAGTCACAGTGATCACAAAGAGCTGTTGACAAAACAGTGCTACTCATTACCACCCTGCCAGGATTATTTAGAAAGAACAAGTGTTTGTTCCTTCTAAATGATACTACCTTACTGTTTTAGTTTACCATGGCCTTTTTTTAATCAATGAAATGCTTTAATGTGTGTTTGACTCAAGGTTATCCGTGCCCCTGAAGGACTGAGGTTATGTTTGAGTTGAGTTGCCACGGTTTCCTCATTTGCTTGTTACACATTTGTTTACACACTTAATATGTTTGTTTTTCTATAACCCTCAAATAAATCATATTTGTACACTACTATCGGAAAGTACATTAACTTGTTTCCCACCTTAAACCGACTCACTCGTACGATATATACCTGGGAACTCTGGGACTGACTCATATTGTTCCGTTAGATTGTTCTACCTCTGATTTTTTTTTTTACATAAGAGTTCTTCAGTTAAGGTTTTGTTATTTTTTATGGGTCATGAATTCAATTTGACTTAATAAAACATATACCTTGTCACATTTAAAAGCAGAGATTGGTTATAGGTTTGATTAGAAGGCACCTGTAGTGTGTTTAGGTTTTGGCTGCACACACACACACACACACACACACACACACACACACACACACACACACACACTTTAGAATGCTGACACCCACATATTTATAGGTATGCATGTGTTGGAGTAATGTAGTGTGGCGATACAATGTGAACAACAACGTCACAATAAGCATTAAGGTGTTAACTTCCCATGTGCACACAGCCACACAGGTAAGGTCAGTTGATACTTGGGTACATGTAAGAACACAGTCATGTTTCACTGTCTGACTCACCTTTCAGGCTCTCTCTTTTTCTCTCTCTCATATCAGGTTCTCTTGCTCAGTGTTTGAGTCACCCTGCCTTTCAAAGCTTATTCTCAACCTCACAGTTTCACTCACAGTTGATGGACTTTAATTGGCAGCAAGCTTTTGTTTAGTGTTATTGTGTTTCTAAATTCTGTATACTGTTGTCTACAGGGAGGGAAATTTGCCGCCAAAATAGTAAGCTTGAAGGTTAACTAATGTTTAGCCGTGTTAGCGATTAACGCCTGAAGGATGCCCTCTTCGTTATGTGTGCCTCAGTTTTATATTAAGTAACATAGTTATAGTTATATTCAGTTCTGTAACCTTAACACATTTACAAGAAAGATGGAAAAGAACTAGAACCTGTTTGTTGCAAAATGTTGATTTTCTAAGATCCTATTTGTGACAACAGTGTTACAAAGCATAAGCAAGCTTGCTTCCACTCCACCTTCTAAACCCACAAGATAGAATGAGAGACATCAAAGGTTTAAGAAGAGAATGAGCAAGATACAGGTTGAGAAAGTCTCCGTGACAGCTTCTCCCAGGCCAACTGACACCATAACCTGTCTCATTCTGCCTTTTAACCAATCATGTGTCCGTCACCCCTCTACTCCCCAAAACAACAGTCCACTTTTTCTTCTTTCGCATCCTTCAGTTGTTAACCGCTGATGCGAACCATTTACTACACTATCTTAATACACTATTTACAGTTTACTGTCATATACACATGTATAAGAAAGCGATGGGAAAAAAACTAGAACCTGTTTGTTGCTAAATGTAGATTTTCTTAGATCCTATTTGTGACAACAAAGCATAAGCAAGCTTCTTTGTGTATGTGCTGTACATAGTCTAGGAATATTAGTGACGGTTGAAAGCATTAAAAAGGATAGAGATATTTTATGTTTACCATCATTACGTTTTTGTTAAAGTTAATAAAAAGTGTGTTGGCAGTGTTAAACTGATTGTCCTGGAGGCTCTATCAAAGATCATTTTCCTGGAGAAGTCGCCCATTAAAGGGGCACTAATTGATTTTCTTTGACAGATTCTTCCTAACTCAAGAAAAGCCCATGTGATGCTGATCTTGGGCCCTGGTGACTATCAGCTTAATGACTCATAAAATGATTAGTTGGTTAAAAATAATGAGTCAGTTAATTATCTGTCTAACAGAAAACAACCATCTTCAGGATAAATCAAAAGTATGTTCTGTTTAACAGTGTTCACACTGGTTTCCTCTTTCTACTGTTTTCAAATTTCCACGTCTTGGATTACATTTTCTGTAGTTAGGCCAAACTGTGTCGAACATTGAGATATACCGTGTCTGCATAACTACAATTGCTCAGAATTAACTTGCAAGCCGGCTACCCTGCAGGTAAATGTAGCCTCCCGATCAGCTAGAGAAGCAGCATGTGGGTCCAAAGCTTCTCTTCTGTTGCGAGTAAGCTGGTCTGAACACAGTGGTGAACAAACCCCCCCTGAACTAAGACCCATTGTCAATATTGGTCATTTTTGGCTCAACCGTCAACCTTGGTGGGCTTTTAACTCGTCTTTTTTGAATTTTAGAAGATCCAATTATATCGCCCTCTTTCCAAAAAGAAAATAGTATGTGTAGTATTTTTTGTCAGTAACAATGTTTCTAGCTTGCTGTGGTTAAGCAGCTTGATAGAGAGAGCACAAAAAACTACACTTAAAGCGGGCCCAGCATTCATTTGTTTCACGTACGGCTTTTATGTTCAGCATTTATGCATTGCTTTAATGTTATCAATATCTGTGCATGTCTGGTCAACGCAGCAAGATTGAATGATGAATCACATACTATGTCAATGAAGGTTGAATTAAATTGAAATAAAGTGCAAAGGGACAGTCCATTTAACGCCTGGCTAGACAGTCACAAGTGTGTGTGTGTGTGTGTGTGTGTGTGTGTGTGTGTGTGTGTGTGTGTGTGTGTGTGTGTGTGTGTGAACTGACTGTGTGAGCGAGTGGATGGATGGATTTGTGGTGTAGTGTGCTCTTATTACTCCTCCCTCAGACTAATGAAATGTGTATGTGTGTGTTCTCATTACCCTTCTCCAAGGCTAATGAAGTATGTGTGTGTCTCTGCATGTGCAAGTGTGTGTGTGTGTGTTAAATTGAACTGCAGTTCTGCTCTGCTGTGTTCAGGCTGTTTCATTAAATGATAAAGTTTACTGATGACTCCAGTGGATCATTATTTACTTGGCTCTCCATTCATTCTAGAGCAGCCACCTCGATCTTTACAGATGGCCTGCTACATAGAAAGAGAGGGTTTATTTTGCACAGCAGGTTTAGAGACAAATTACTTTATATTCCCTTAGTGGAGTTACGGCACAGCCAACGTGTTTACACACCCCATTTGGACTTTTATCCCATATCAGTTGTTTACCTATTAGAAAGAAAAATATAGACTTTACCTAGAGAAGCACAGTTAAAAAATAATAAAGGATAATCAATACATCAACACCATACATTTAATTTTTTTTTAAATATTCAAAACTGAATTTTAGCTATCCCCAATAGTGATAAATAATAGTTAAGAGAAGCTGTGATATAGGCAGTCTGGGAGACTCAAGAATACTGTCACAGTGCATATGTAGTAAAATAACCATCCGCACTGCACTTTCTAACCCCACAAGATGGACTGAGAGACAGCAGAGAATTAAGAAGAGAATGAGTGAGATACAGGTTGAGAAAGTCTCTGTGACAGCTCCTCTCAGGCCAACTGACGCCTGGCACCTGTCTCATTCTGCCTCTTAACCAATCGTGTCTGTCACCCATCTACTCTCAAGCACACGATAGTCAGCTTTTGCTTCTTTTGCATTCTTCAGTTGTTGAATCACTTTAGGGCAAAATGCAACAACCAACTCTTGCTTCTCATACTCATTGCATTACACGGTGCTTTGTTTAGCCCCCCATCTATCTGTCATATATCTTAGCTGCACTGGAAGCTGCAAACTGTTTACTCATTTAGAAGATCTGTGTATATGAATATTAACCTTTATACCGTGTATTCCTCTATCAATACTAGTATCAATTGGGTATCCAACGTCATTTTACGGTGAGACACATTGTTTGGCTGCATATATTTAATCTGTCTGAAGTTCTCCTGTTATCTGGCCATTCACCTGGCACCTCCTCAACCAAATGGAACATCCCCTTCCTTCATCCTGGATGGTAAAAGTGGTTGAGAAAAGTGAGTGATAACCAAGCAGACCTCTCTTCTCTCTCTCTCTCTCTCTCTCTGTCCCTGTGAATTGAGCTACTACACGACAGTGCTATTACCTCCAGCTGCCACAGCTAAATCAAACACTTAAGTGTCTGAGTGATTGCTTACACTCCTTCACCATTTCTTAGGTTCCTTTTGTCTACCCTGAGGAAGGAATCGTTTTCTATTAGATATATGATACCATGTGCAGGAGATGTTTTTCATTCAGTTAGTTTACATAAATATGAAATGCATACACAAAAGTATAGCAATCTTGTAGCCAATTAAAGAAGAACTGCAGAAAGAATCATGCATGTGAGGGTAGACAAACAAACCTGAAGAGAACATCAAGCAACGCTCACACGAATCAAGATGACAAACCGAGAAAGTAACGACCTGGATAACAGAATAGTGACAACTGTTTATTTAACTTCACCGATGATTTCCCAGTAAATGTATTTCAGGCAGCAGTAATATTGAGCATTAAACATATGACATGTGGTGACGTTCTCGAGGTTTTGATCACATCTTCAAAAGAAGTTTAGTCACACTAAATCACTGCAATCAAAGATATGGATGACCTTTAAACCTGTGCTGTTGTGTATATTGTGTATTTGAAGGATTTGATGAGGTAAATTAATTTTTGTTTTAAGAATAATTCACACACTCATAAGGGTCAAGTTCATTTCGCAAGACTGTTGTAGAGATGATTAAGTATTTTAAGTGTAACCTAGTGGCAATTGAATGCCCCTGAATCATTGGCAGCACTTTGTGCTACTGCATAATTCCCAGAGGGAATGTTTTGATCATAAAAAGGTATTTTTTGTTCCAACAATAAAACCAATGTAACTGTCAGGTATTGAGTTTTTAATTTCCCTTTAACAATAAACGGGTAGGCATACATCTAACATTAGGACAGATTAATCTACTGTAGGCAGTCTTAAGGTGACAGTCAAAAACTTGTTTAAACCTTTAGTGACATCGGGAGATGACCATCAATATGAGAACTTAACATCTGTGGCGAAAACCCCACGCATCCAGCGCATCCCCACATGCGCATTGATTATGTCTGATTTAAACATAATTTTGACACAATATATTTGGTTCTGTAATCCTCAAACTTCAGTCCTTGAATAATTTGTTTTCACTCTCACCCCAGCTGCTGCTCTAAAGCCATCGGATTACTTGTTAATGTGGTTTTGTTTAGGAGTTGAGTTTCCTTAAGACACCAACTTTCTAAAGTTTTACATTTGACAAAAAAACATCTTTCCCATTTTCATGTCTTTCTACCTCTCTTCATCGCTACGTCTCTCTCTCCCTTCACTATCCGACTCCTACGCTACATCGGCCCCACTGTGCCACATATTATCATTTCAGAGAACATACACACGGTGCACTTACTGCAGCACAGATGGGTTGCATGGTCTCTTTCCGACAGATGAATAGGTAAATATTTACCTTCCCAGATTGTCTTTCTTCCACTCTCATCCTTCCATACCTCCAATCATCGCCTCTCTCACTAGACCTCCATGCCACACTCGTCTTTTTTTCCTTGCTGTCATTTTTCAGGGATCTTCTGTCCCAATGGTCTCGCCTTCATCTTATCACGGGGGCTGCTCACAGGCATCTGTTTGAGGCAAGCACCCTTGCATACACATGCACATATTTTGAGTATATGATGAAGAGGATGGCTGTATGCGTATGGAAACACACACACACACATGCATGCTCATATGAGGCCATCAGCAAACAAAGAGTTGATAATAATTGTGCTGAAGACAATGGAGAAGATGGGGGATTGACTGTGCTTATCTTGAGTTTTAATTAAGGACTTTAGTCTCCTATGAACGCATTCTTCTTGTGTAAATGCTAACTCAGACTGGAAGCACATTGGGGCTAATGGAGGCTACGGTCCCTTAGTGATGTGGTCGCTTTGCCTCCATGGTGCAGTGGGAGAAATCACAGGAACACAGCTAAAAAAGCCAAACCATGCTAAAAAAACAAACATATTTTCCATCCTCCTGTCTCCCATCATACAGATGTGTACATAACATGTTCACAGGATATTAGTTTACTTTCCATTAAAACACATCATTCATAGTCTCCGACATTGTTAAACAAAGAACTAATTAAATGTAGCTTCTATAAACAGACATTTAGGATCATTTAAATATGCCATTTGGAGATGCAATAAAGGTGATGAATGCTGGAGAATTTGATTTATATTCTTCTTTGCTGCCGGCCTGGTATAAAATGTGTTTTTCCATTTTTCCATGAATACCTTTTTATCACACAATGTATGATATTCGTTTTTGTACTTTTTGACTTTGATGAAACTTCATAAACTGTGATGTCCTTCTCTATTTCCTTTCACGTTTCATCTAACATCAGTCTATACATTAATTCCTACTCTTAGTGCGTAGTACCTTGTGCTATATGATGCTCTCCGCAGCGTTATAATTTCTTTTGCAATAAAGAATACGGCCTCTGGTAATATTAATCTTTCTCTGGGCTTGATATTCCAGATAATATCTAATATGACCTATCCTGTCCGTTTATGTCCTTTTCACACACCAAAGACACTCATCTTGCTCTGTCATTGTTTTTGGTTACTCTGCATCCAGTTCTCTCAGTTTATTGTCTACTCAACTAATTTCACATTTTTTAAAACACACGATCAATGTCTCCTAGTTAAATGTGTTAATGTTCCACATGCACTTAGTCCACTATATTCAAACAGGAGTTTGCATATTCTGTATTATAATTTATTTCCCCCCCCCACAAGTCAAAATTCTATTTGAGATCTACTTTGACATTTTAAATAGAACTGTAATGCAGAATAGGATGGAAAGATACTTGATGAACATAAAACTGATGGGGCTTGTTGGGGGGAGGAAGGGAGACAACACAAATCTCTCATTCACTGTTAAAATGATGTCTAGTACATTCTGTTCAATCCAGGTTTTTATACAAACCTGTTTTTCAGTTTAGAGAATAGCCCTCATCCTGCATCGGTTTAATTGAAAACAAGTTGAGCTGACACCTAATAATCATATATTTCTTGACTTTCTCCTTCTCTGTCTCTGTGCCTTTCTCACACACTATGTTTTTTAAAGGTGAACAATAACAAGAACATTTCTCCTTCATCTTAACAAGGAGAGTATCGGTGTGGGTCTTGTTCATTAGTATCACACATCACA
The DNA here is from genome assembly GCA_026937815.1 of Etheostoma perlongum. Lineage (NCBI taxonomy): Eukaryota > Metazoa > Chordata > Actinopteri > Perciformes > Percidae > Etheostoma > Etheostoma perlongum. The sequence continues at coordinate 19,346,797 of CM049376.1, forward strand.
CCTCCATCACCCTTAGATGTGGGAGAGACAGAGGTGTCAAGATGGCAGTGTGTGCGTGCATGTTTTTCTTCCCTCTCAGCCTCCACTTTAACAAAATCCACAAAAGCCAATTCACACCAGTTTCTTTCTCTCTCTATTTTATCTTCATGTGTTACGTTGCACCCCTGGCCTGAATTGTGAATTTTTTTTTTTTTCTTTCTTCACAGCAATAGTGTACATTTTCTTAGTAGCTACTACTTATATAGTATACTGCTACTACTTACAGTATACTTTCCCCCCACCACTACTACCACCAAAGGGCAATTTCAAATTGGAAATGTAAGCCCCGGGGAGATGCAACAGACTGTTATCGAGTGTATTTAGGCTAGAGGAAAGAATTAGCTTGTTTGTTTGCATTACTAATTTGATTTACTTTCTCTCCTACTGTCATTATTAAAATAGCTTGGGGGAATATATTTTAGATATTTTTTTTCTTTTTTGACAAGACAAGAAGTAATGTGCTTATTCAAGCTTTTTTAACCCCTGTGGAAAAAGAATGTGATTTTAATATGTGGTTTTTGTGAGGAGATCCCTTAGGCTGCCCACAATTTCTCAAATGCGACCTACAGATAGTATCTATTGATGACCATGTGGGAACATTGGCTCCTAAACATGAACTATATCTTTCAGTTTTCAGGATGGTTTACTTGACTTCTAATTGTAGAAAGCCTAGAGGCTGCAAATAGTCCTTTGTTTATCTAACAGTAAAGGATTAAAACCATGTTTGTGTTATTGTAAATACCGAAGGGGTTCAGAATTACTGCTTGAAGGGAGTTGAGAAGTACAGTATATTGTAATCACAAATAGAAAATTATTTCTTCAATTTAACCATTCCATGCTCAGACTTTCTTTTTTTAAGTATTTAGTTTTACTTTTCCATAGGGTATGCATAGGCAGATCTTGGAGGTCCAGGATGTCAGTGCCTACAGGCCATTGGTTAATATTAATGAGCATAAGCCAATTGGAACTCATCAATAGGTCAATAGTTTATCATGGGGTTGCAGATGCAAGAAGTTAATGTAATTAAAGATGCATCATGTTGTCGATTTCTGAGAAAATCTTTTCCACTCTTTTCTTAATGTTTTTTTTTTATCGATCTGTCACTTGTGTGTGTTTTTTGTTTCTTGTCTTAATGTCCTACATTTTGTCATGGGTTTTCAACATGAAACAGAATGTACTTCATATTAATTTTTTATTCCATTGCTGTCTTTGTTTTGTGTAACCAATTCTGCAGCCAGGTCCTTAAGTGTAAGAGCAAGTGACATATACAGTTAAGGAATTCAAGCATCAGAGGTGAGATGCGTGTTCAAAGATGATTGTGAAGAGAAGGAGAGACAAGAGTTAAGATAAAATGAAAAAGTGAATAGAAAGAAGAAATCCCAAAATTATTTATTTATTAATTGTTTACTCAGTCCAGTGTTTTCCTCTTCCATTCAATGATTATTCAAAGCAAATCTGTTCAGTCAATGGCATGGCTTTCTTGTATTGAGAATGAGTTCTAATTATGTCTGTATTGGATACCATTGCCAGTCAGACTTTATAGAGAAAAAAAGGCCAGTAGCAAATATTTGCATCCTTAAAAAACAGGCAATTGGAAAGCCAGCTTGCTAATGTTGTCTTGCAGAATTTTCATTTGGCAAATTCAGCCTTTATGGTAATGTACAGCAACTTTAGCCATCAGCAATTATATGAAATGCCTTTGGAATCAGGCCTAATCATTGAAACTGTATGCCAACATACAGTGGCTTGTATACGTTTACACACCCATGCTAAAGTTGATTAAAAATAGGAATAAAAAAACATCTTTTGGAAATTGATCTTAATGCCTTAATTAAAAAATGTAGGAAAACCCAACCTTTTAAGGACACCAATTTTCTTTGTGAATAAATCATGTATTGTAAATAAATAAATATTCTTCCTTAAAATACAGGGGCAAGTATACACACCCCTATGTTAAATTCCCATAGAGGCTGGCACATTTTTATTTTTAAAGGCCTAAAGGTTATTTCATGGATCCAGGATACTATGCATCCTGATAAAGTTCCCTTGGCCTTTGGAATTAAATTTACCCCACATCTTCACATACACTTCACCATACCTAAAGATTGGCATTATTCATTCACAAAGAAAATTGATATCCTTAAAAGGTTGTATTTTCCAAATTTCTTTTGAATTAAGGCATTAAGATCAATTTCCAAAATATGTTTTTTTATTCCTCTTTTTAATCAACTTTAGCATGGGTGTGTACACTTTTTCAAGCCATTGTACATTTTCATAGTCTAAAGTATGTACTGTAGAAATACATGGTTTTCTGACAGACAGCGGTATAACTAACCTTTTACAAGCCGCCTAACTGTCAATAAAAACAAAATACATAGAACCAATTGATGTATCTCTTCCTACACCCTGCTGGCTGCCATTAATCCATTGAGCCAGTGGGTCATAATCAATACCTAATGATTGATGGCCAAGATTGCTAATCAGGTTTAAATTGGCTTAATAAATCTATGGGAAAGGCCTTAAAATGCTATGGTGATTCACAGTTTTTCAATGGCTTGTATCAACAGTGGAAAAATGTCTGCGAATCTCAAACTTCAGAGTAATTTGAGATAATTGATCAATAAATATGGAGAGGATAATGTATGTTAGACTAAATGTATTGCATATGGTTTTAATTATTTGTTATTTTTAGAATTTGTTTTCCCTAAGAGCTAAGTAGACATTTGTTGTTAACTAAGAAGGTAAAACATTTAGTTTATGCTGCGGTTGGCTGAACCTTTTTTTATTCAGGGAAAGTTCACTTAAGGGAACCCCCTGATCACATTTACACACAACCACTGATATGCTGTCCTCTGAGCAGCTGCACCGGGGTTAAGGGCCTTGCTAAAGGGCACCTCAGTGGTGGTAATGAGCGCTGCTCTTTCACTATCCCCACCCAGATTTGGATTGAACCAACCACCTCCCGGTCACAAGCTCATTTCTCTAACCTTTAGGCCACCACTATATTATGGTTTGATAAAAGGCTTTCTCTCTGTCTCTTTTTTAGGGTCCCAGGTGTAACCATTGCTACAGATTTAATCTGCGGTTTTCCTGGTGAGACAGAGGAAGACTTCCAAGAGACAGTAGACATGGTGAAACTCTACCGATTCCCCAGTCTCTTCATCAACCAGTTCTACCCCAGACCCGGTACACCTGCTGCCAAGATGGAGCAAGTACCAGCACATGTGGTGAGTGTGGACAAGGAGACGGATATTTCTTTACTACTAGTAATCTGACATATCAGAGCTGGGCTACAATTAACTGTATAGGTGTGAAAGTTATGGAGATGTAAGTGCAATGATTTGGCCACATTGGTATCACAATTCACTTGCCAGAACAAGGCCTTTAACAGACAATGACATTAGCACCTTTAGTTTAGGATTGGGAGTTGTTTTTTTTAAAGCAGAAACATGACCTGACTCCCAGCAGTTAGAAGAAATTATCCGTACACATGTTCACTTGGTGAGTGACTTCTGGCTTTCTTTCTTCCCTCTTTCTTCTTCTCCACAATGCAGAGGAAAAAGCTTACAATATTTTAATATTATAAATCCTGAAAGACATGTGTGGTGTTAGTGTGAGACACACCTGGTCCCATACAGTATGAAAGCAAACAGTTCATCTAAACACATAAAACTAAACATCTAAAACATGGGAGTCTTAAGGCAGCAATATTTCTTGAATTTATATCAGAATTACCACACAGAGAGGTGAAAGTGTACTATTAACATTGTAACTTTTTGTAGAAGAAATTGACTATTAACTTATGCAACACATTGCCACATGGTGGTTGCTGCTTGTTCTCTGTATAACCACACAACTCTGTATAAACCACACAGTTAGCGGCTAATGAAGCCATAATTGTTAGGAAAGATGTGTATAAAAAAAAAAATGGAGAGAGAAACACTGATTGAACACATCACCACTACTGACTTTTTTCCTCAGGTTTCTCAGCTACCTAACGTTTTGGCAGATTCACATTTATCTGTAATATAAATGTAAACTAACAACAATGTTGCTTCTGAACGTGGACATTCTCTATAGCACCTGCGGTGTAACTTTATGCTCATTATATTCATTATGCTCATCTTTTGCCATTTATAGGTGCATAATTCTACATACAAATTTTGGTCAAATGAAGCTCTCATAATTGTATATTTAATTCTGCTTAATGCACAGACATAACTGCTTATGTATTACCTTTTCAACGCAGGCCCTTAACAGTTGCTTACTTAAATCATTACTTCATTTATACATTTTCATTACATAGGGTTGGGTGATGTTACTTCTTGTTGACATTCAAAGTATTTTCAAACAAAACACGAGACTAGCTCGCCCCTCCATCCTCCTCATCCTGTCCTCTCCCCCTTCCTTCCGTGCTTCCGTGCATTAACCCCCCCAACTCCTTCTTGTCTGTTATTGGCTGGAACACTGTTTGTGTGTCTTTTGTGGTGAAGGTTGGCGCAATTTGTTTTTGTTGCCGTTTGTAGACCCTGGGCTGTCTACAGAGACCGTGTTTTATTACAGTGTGTTCAGGGGACTAGACTATAGTGAGGAGATGTTTGCTGTATATGACAAAATGTTGTAGCCTATAGAACGCGTGACATCACTTAGAGCACCTGTAAGAGTAAAAGGAGTTCAAATAACATTGTGCACAACAGGTTTGAATGTGAGAGTCTTTTGTCATTCGACTCTATTGCCATATTAAATTTATAAGGGGCATTGAGACCATGTAGACAGGAATATACCTCCAAAGGAGTCTTTTCACTTATGTCGGTGATGATAATAGGATGAAAGTACAGCCTGAAGATTTGGATGGATGTGATGTGGAGCAGGGCTTCTGATGATGGAGAAACCCTGGATACTGGCAATGATTAGAACTGGAGGTGAATGTGGTTGGATAAGTGTCGCATTGATTTTGCCTGTAATGACAACTGACAGCATCTGAGAGGAGAACAGATTTAAAGTTTAAATGCAACAATGCGATTGGCTTGTGGAGATGGCAATGGCAAAATCTGCCCAAAGTCAGGTGATTAGGTTGGGAAAGAGAAAAAAAGAGAGAGAATTAGAAGCATAGAAGTCTTCCTAAAAGGACTTGCTTACAAAAACATTTCTATGCAACACAATACACTACAATATACTGTTCTCACATTATTGAATCTTGACCCAGGCATTTATACTACTACTTCCTTACATACTGCTACTTAATCCTGAAATGTTATTCTTTGACCTTTTTTTCTTTACTTTGACCCCGTTTGACTACGTTATGCTGAACCCTATACTATGTGTTTGATTTCTGCTTGCATTTTCCCTCCTACACTTTACCATCAAAGTGTTGACACATCTCTTTCAAGTGGAGCGTCTTCATAAGGCATTCTCTCTTTCCCCTCGTCCCTCCTTTCTCTCTTGATTCTCTGAGGAGAAGCTGAGTGTGTCTTAGAGGGATCAATCCCCAGACAACCACATCACTTCGTCTTATGTCTTTGCCCTTCTGCTTTTTTTCTCCCCCATCTGTCTCATCCGACTTCTATAGTCAGCGGTTGGATGTCAGCACACATCTATACAAGACTTCATTCCACAAGCAGCTCTTTGATTGCCAGAATGTAGCGTATTGCTGGTTCCCGTGGAAAACTTATTGCCAAATCAGCCTTTTTGTTCATATTTTTAACTGCCTAGAATAAGATCAAACATTACATTGTCATTTATTCTGCATTTTTAAAAGCCATTTTCACTGGTTATCTAAAGTGTTTTAATTAAAGGCAGGGTTGGTAACCATTTCCAATGTACACATTTTCATACATTGTGTGAAATGTTCTTTACACCACCCCAATAGCAATAAAAAACGTGTGGGCTCTGAAAAAGGATCCGTCATCTGGAGCTGCTCTGATCCTGTAAAAACACCCACCAATCACTGCCTCTTGGTCCGCTTGAAGAGAACCAATGAAATGCTTCCTAGCCCCGGTGCGCGTATTCTACTTCTCTTATGTATGATCCCGAGCTCACCGTGCATCGTTGTTGCATTTTTAACAGTAGTCATATTTGTTTTGAACATTCTGTACTATAATATTAGGTGTTAGCATACCGGTGAATGAGGCACAAAGTAAAATGTCTGCGCTCTGCTCTGAAGCAGTGGTGCACATGCACGTCTGCGTGTGGGTTGGAGCCCCCAAGGGCAAGGGAAGGGTTAGACGGAGACCAGAGGAGGTGCTACCTTCTAATCTTGCATCTTAACATTACCATCTCTGCCTCTATTCGTGAGTATATTTTTGCTTGGCAGAGAATAGTAAATGTTGAGATAAAGAGTCAGAATTATTAAATATAAGGTACCTGTAACCAGTAAACCTGCTTGTGTGATTAAAGCTGCCCACAACATCACATCATCAGTCACAATGCACCTGTTCTTATACACACACACACAAACACACACACACACAGCCATGTAGGGTCAGTCATTAATAAAGTGCACCAGATGGTTTGTCTGGAACACAACGGTGTTGAAAAGCCACAGGAGGGATGGATGTAGAACTAGATGGAGTAGTACGCAGAGACAGAAGGAGGCCTGAAAGGGGGGGCTCACCTATTAAATGTAACACCTAAGGTAGTTGAAGATGTCAATCTCACCATTTGGCTGTGGTGAAGCTGAAGCTCTTTGTCTAGGGCTTACATTAACTTTACTATTGTCACACACTCTGCACCTTTAAAAGCAAGTGCATATCCCAAGACAGATGGGTCTAAGGTGGTTTTGGATTTGAAAGCAGGTGTAGGTCATTGTACCATTAGAACATGTCTAAAGGTGGGCATTTAGTAGGAGGTGGTTAGGCATGTCCACAGGATCTAGTGTTTAGACATTGACAGTGGACATTGTGTATGATGAACTAATTAATTAAATTGTCAATACACACCGTTCTCCAGTTCTATTGAATTGCATAAGAGTGTGTTTGTGTGTGTGGATGTGGGTGTGCAGGTGTGTAGGTGGTTCACACGTCTTAGATATTTTTCATTTTCATTATTCTGTTGCATTAGTAATGTCTTGCTATAGACAAATACAGAAAGACACCTAAAATTTAGAAACTGAGGTTGAGGTTGAAAGTGATTTTACTGTTAAAGTAAGCAATTTATTTTTTATTTATTAGAAGTCTGATTTCCAGTCATGACAAAACACATATTTGAATAGAAAAACACAATCTCAGTAAGTCAGTCAGTAAAGCAGAGACACCCTGTTGAGCAAAAGAGTGTCCAGCTGGGATGTGGTCCAGGTGTTTTGAGGTATCTGTAGGTGAAACTTATTACCTATTGTAATAGATGATATATGAGAGAATAAAGGAGAGAGCAGAAGCAGATGGAACGAATAGGAGACCACAGGGATAGAGGGAGAAAAGGAGCATGTTGAGAATAAAGGGATGTGAATGCTATTAGCTTGGATCTCCATAATCATCCCCAGGTGACTAGAACTTAGCCCTGATAAATGGACTTGCTGAGTGGAGTGTGTGTGTATGTGTGTGTTGGGATTTCTATTGGTATGCAAAGAGGAGTTGAGAATGAGCAGCTGCTGAAGCAAAAGTGAGAAAAAAAAGTGATAGAGATGGAGATTAGTTATTCTAGTGGGACAGTGTTTTTAATTTCCCCAGGTTGTAATTGGTTAAGAACTCCATTACCCACAAGGCACCAGTGTGACAGCTGTCAAAGTGAAGCAGCTGGCCAGCCACTAGTAGCTCCCATCGCCTATCTTCACTATCAATTATATACGCCTGGACACACACACAAACACTTGCATAAACACACAGACACAGAGGCATGCATTCTTTCTCGTCTCCCCGTTTCAAATGAACACTCCCTCTCTCACACACGTACTGTATCAGGGGAGATAATAACACTTGACTAAATGCAGTCTAACAGGTATAAAGGTTGAGTTAATGGTTAAATTGCTGTCTAGGCCAGGTAGGCCTGCACTTGATTAATGAGGACCTAGTTCACTAATAATGGAAGGGATAACAAATTGCATTCAATGGTCACATTCAAATGCATTTTCTTCCACCTGAATAGGTCACCAGTTTTTTTAGAATTTTAACTTGGTAGAGCGATGGACATTAACAATGTTCTGCTGTGTGTAAATAATAAAGAAAGACGGGTTGGTCTGAGTATCAAAAAGAAGCACATACGTGTAGATTTTTACAAAGAATTTAAGAATTTAGTTGATTTTGCAGAAAGGTAGCTTAGTAGTGGTAAACAAAGCCTAAATAAAAAAGTTTTTTTGTAGTAATTAAATAGAAATCTGCCGCAGTGACATGATGCAATCACTTTGGGTTCATAGTCTCTTCTGATGCAAAATAAAGAGCAGTTTTAAGCCATTTGATCTACGTATGTTGAGTGTGACCATAGCTCACATACACATTTGGTCCTGTCCCATGTACATTTAGCATATTTATTGCTTGATCTTGATTACAGAAGCAAAATCACAAAATCATACAGTATGTATTTCTCTGTTCACTTTAGTTGACAGAAAATGCAGCAGATCTGACACAGATCAACATAGCTGGAACATGCCATGTTTAGTGTCCTCTGTAGAGAGAGAAAGGGCGCGCACACACACACACACACACACACACACACACACACACACAATCACACAGTGCATCACCATTACGTCCACTCTCGTTGTGATGCTTTAGGAAGTGTTAATCCTTTACACACATAGACACAACCACACACAGATTATGCCTAAGGTTTTTCTTGGGGTAATATACACACACACACACACACACACACACACGTGTGCCGTGGGTGTAGGCTCTATAGTACTGACATCTGTCTGTCATTAGGGAACGACAAACAGGCACATACTGGTGACCCAGAAGCTCGTACAGTACAGGCTAAGGCAAGATCACTGTTACCTTGCCCCACAACACATTCAGACTAGGGCATACTGAAATACACATACTTTCTCATATAGACACACACAAACACACACACACAGGCACACACACATTTCTACTGCCTTGTGTCAGGGAGTAACACATTAAGCATTTTGTCTGAAATACACAAACATGAATGCACAGTTTCAGATTCCTTTTAGTCTTTTAAGTCTTCTTTTGCTGGGGATTTTGACTAATATATTACTTTTAACAAGCTGCCAAGTCTGAAGACAATTATGTCCTTGCCTTAATATTGTATCTACTCAGGTAGTGTCATTTACTACCAAAAAAATCATAGCTTAGTCAGGGTAATTGCACTGAAGAATTGCACATCTTGGGCGCCTGGGTAGCGTGCACTCATGGCTCAGTCCTAACCGCAGCGCCCGCGGGTTTGGTTCCGACCTGTGGCCTTTGCTGAATGTGGTTCCCCATCTCTCGCCCCTGTCATGTCTAAGCTGTGCTGTCTAATGAAGGCCGAAAATGCCAATGCACATCTTGCCTCAGAGCTTTATAGCATTGTGCCGATATTTTACACAAAATAGTTTTATGTTGAACAGCAGTGTTTTTATGTTTTTTTTTTTTGCATGTTATTGGCAGCAGAGCATGTGTCTATGCCACTCCTGCATGTGTTTAGAGTGTGTGTATGCAGACAAGTGTACACATCCATGTTATGTCACTTCCCGTTAGACCCAGCATCCGTCTCTGCTGGCAACAACAGATGGATGTAATAGTAACAACCATCATTCATCATCACCAAGGTGACAGGTCCACACACACACACACACACACACACACACAGTGGCTTTGGACTGGATTGTCACTAACACAACCCTGATGGCATGCTAGATTAACTTCTCTGGTTGATGAACCACATGCATGCACTCTCAAACACATTTACCTGTATGAGGACACTTTATTGTGCAGCACACTAATATAGCTCTTAAAATTAAAAATACAATAGAATAGGAAAGGTTACACTGACTTGCTGAGAGGCAGCATGACTACTTGAGCCACTGACATTCAACGGATGGTCTTGATTGTTTTTTTTATATACAGATTTTAGGTGTGTAATAAAAACAAGTTGCAGTTGTAATTTCACAAAATAACAATGTTTTGGGGGTTTTAATCAAGTAAGATTTTTTTAGGGAAATATTGAATGACAAGACTCAGGTGTAGAATCTTTTATCAACTCCTACATTAGGCCAATGAGGTGGGGCCAACAATAGGTGTATTAACCAATTCTATGGTTTTGTCTTGCCAGAGAAGTATTGGAAAGTATGTGCATCAAAGTAATTATTATATAGTTTAAACTAATGTAATCCAGGTTTACAAAATGAAGGAAAATGCAGTGCAGACTTTAATAAAGTACACATCTCCGCTTCTGCTGGTGGCAACTAATTCCACAGGTGCATCTTGGTGTGTAGTCTTTGCTCAAGGGCACTCTGGCAGCAGCTGTTGTTGGATAATAACAACATTTCATTTGCTTCTCCTAAGCCAACTTTTTCCATCACAAGACACATGAGTGGCAACATCACTTTAGAAAACCAACGCAACACACACTAAAATTAGTAATGAGATGAGGTTCCCCCTTCATCAAAACCTGTTACAGTAGGAAGAAATGTATCTCTCTTTCTCCCACCATTTTGAATCCTTTCTTTAATCTGTTTTGTAGTCTCTGCCTCCTTGTTCTTTTCTCTTTCAGTTGACTAGTTTGGTTTTTATGTTGGCATTTAACTTACCTTGTATATTGCATGCATTTGTGTGAGTCAATGTGGAAGAAAATGTTGGCCTGGAGTATGTATTTTTGTAGGCGCGTGTGTATGTGTGTCTGCTACTGTACTGGATACATTCTGCTGGGAGAAATCCTTACCTGTGGTTACATTTGTCTTACTGATACACACACACACACACACACACACACACACACACACACACAAATGCACAGTTGAGCATCACTGAATACAGAGTGATGGTGAGAGTGATGAATGGATGGAAGGAGGAGAGAGAATGTTGTTGAGGAGCAATGATGAGAGAATTGCTCTCACCTAGGGTGCTTTAGGCATGTGCAGGGATTGAGAATGTGCAGGGACAGACTTATAAGCGGGAGGATGGGTGAGAGTGGAGACAGAATGATGACAAGTATGAGTTTTCTGTTACTGGAGAAAAACACAGGGAGCGAGGGAAAGGCAGAGCCCTGAGAGATACGTGGATAGGCAGGAAGAGCAAGAGGGAATCAGCTGCCAACAAAAATGAGAGGATAGTAGATGGACAGGGCCAATGATGACAGGATTGTATGGATCACAAGAGCCCTGGGTGAAGAGAGAATGAGTAAAAAATTGGTAGAAATGGAGAGTGGGGAAGAAAAACTAGTGAAAGGATACTCAGATGGAAGGAATATATTAAGGCAAGGAGCGCTGAAAGGATAGGCCTCACTGGAGACAGAGAACAGAGAAGGTAGAAGTAATAGTTATCTGAGGATTACAGTCACCACCTTTAAACACTTCTACCTCATACCTTTATTTTACATTTCTTCCTTCGTCTGTGCTGCATTTACTTTTCTTTGCACATCTTCTCTTCTGCTCTGTTCACTTTGTTTGGTTATTCTTTTTGTACCTAATCCTTTCCACTCTTCCTGTCTAAGGGCATTAGCCTGTCCATCTCTGTAAACTTGACCACACATCTCTATGTATTATAAGATTTGTCTTCCTTCTCTGCATCCATCCTTCTCTTCTTCACATCCTCAAGCTGCATTTGACTGTTGCGCCTTAATGATGCCTGTGTGTGATAGCAGAACAACTTGTGGATGCCCCATATGTACAGATCTGGCTTAAGGACATTGAATCCAGTTCTTTACATACACTGAAAAGACAGGCAAGGAATGCGAGAGAGCATAGCAATCACTGCATACTCCCTTTAGCTACAGTAGCATATACATACAGTATATCCTTTCCCCCTTAGCCAGACATGGCCTAATCAGCAAGCTAATTAGCGCTCTTTGTAACTGCATCAGCCTCATGTAACTGATTGCATTAACAACTGCCACACATCAAACAGTCATGTCTCACGCTTGTGCATCTCATTACACATTAAGGACATGCAAGGTTAAGGCCAGACTTAATACAGAATAAAATGAGAAATATTTTTGCCATAGCTGGTGGGCAAATACATTTCTCCCCTCTGTCAATTCTTTATTTTATGGCGTTAATGAATTACTGTAGGCGTTGTTCTCAGCCATAGTCATTGATTTTCCTACTGTTTAAGTGACCCAATAAGTTAACATGAGTGAAATTGCACTCTTTGTCCATATTTATATCATATGTTTTGTTATTTATATATGCAAGACAATGGATGAGGAAATGCCAAGCAAAAATAATGTTAAATTTTAGATAATGAGTGTGTGTATAAAAAATAAAATATATAAAGTAAATAAATCCTGATCAGTGCTACTAACAGATGATTAATTTGCCTTCTATATCTTCTTTGATACCAAATAAACAAGAATTAAAGTCAAGTTTATTTTTACAGTGTTAAAAATGCGCTTTACAAGCCCATGACAATATTACATCAAATGAAATCAAGCAAGAAACCAAGTCAATTTAGAGGAAGTCACATTCAAATTGTCATAGAAGGGACAAAGGCTGAGTAGTTTGCAGCTTCTTTCTAGATTAATGGGTTTTAATCTAACTATATATACTATCTACAATGGAATCTAAATGAAGTAATACTCAACCTCCAGCTTTTTTTTTGTAGCTATGTTATACAGTATACGAGTGGCTTTTTAAACTTTAAATTCCCCGTATTGTCTTTTAATTGCAGAAGAAGCAGAGGACTAAAGAGCTGTCACAACTCTTCCACTCTTACAACCCCTACGACCATAAGGTAAGACATCTTTCAGTGTTTGGTGCTATTCACTTTACACTTCTGTATCTGCTTGTTTCAGTTTTGCCCTTAAAGTCTTTTTTGTTGCATCTGCCTATTTATGGGGAGAGCCCTGAGTATTCAGCTTAATTTACCTCTAGACCAGAACCCTTGACTTGACATCAAAAATAGTTGTAGGTCACCATCATCATATCATCATCATACGTCTTTATACTTGTGATGAGTTTGTTGTCTCCTCAAGATGGACACCTCTTGTCAGCAATCTAGTAGATGAGGACAGCTGTGTGTTGGTTCCTGATTACATTGTGGCATGTGTGTGTGTGCGTGCTCAGTTCTTATATGAAGATGTCCTTCTAAAAGTGACAACAGCTGTCACCACATTATTCTGCTGTCATGACAAAGAAAAATTGTATTTTGACATATTAGACCATCATGGGTCCTTGTGTATTGCTACACATCCTGCCAAGTAAATGCCTCACTTAGTTTTAGTTTTCTGTAATCAAGTAAATAGCATCGGTCAATCAGATATTTTTGCCCAATGTCTCAGTTGCGGTGTGAACAGTAGTGATTACTTGCGTATCATTACAAATAATACAGCAACAGAATGTCCAGGCAGCAGCCTGCTACTGCCGAGTGACTGCAGTGAACATGTTGGTGATTGAAGCCTTCCTTGCAGTTGTCACACTTTATTTAGCAAAGCTTAAGCTTGGCCAAGTTTTTTTGCAGAGTTTTTACCTCTAGAGGAGCTTGTGCCTGTGGTGCTGTTGTTATATGTTACGCACTAATTAAAAGGATATGAGAGAGATCACGATTTCACTGTGACAGGCATGGATCTTTGCCTCCCACACACTGAAACATGCACACACACATACACACACACACACACACACACACACACACACATATAAGTAAGTGTATAAGCTCACAAACAGGGAATGTGAATTAAGCAAAGTTAGCAGAGAATATCTATATAATTCATTAACACATTTGCATTTATATCAGATAATTAGTATTTGTGAACATGCTTCATCCTCAAGTACAATTTCCAGAGGAATTGATAAACCAACTAAGAAAGAAAGTATATTGTACTGAGCCTGCTTTGCTAAGTTTCTGCATAACAAATATAACTGGTCGATGGGACAATACATTACCTGGTGATGGAAAAGATTTGCTATGTTTTCCCGTTCTTTGTTGTTGTGTAACCCCATTTATCAACAATATCTTCAGCTTGAGAGGATAAAGCCAGGTTGCACTTATATCCATCATCACTTTGGTCGACATTGGCTTCACTTTTGCCGTTGAAGACTGTTCCCCCGTCGGTATGTAAAACTGAACCAAGCCTTATCTCTAACCATAAGAGGAGAGAAAAACTATTCGACACAACACCGGAAACTCAAAGACTCACTATTGGAAGTGGGCATGTCCGGCATCCAAGCCGAAAAGGCAGACTCTGGCAAGTAAGTTGTATATATTTCATCATTTTTTGTGAGAATACAGAACATATGGAAGGGTAAGTTTTGTATTCTCAAAAAAACAGATGTTATGTAAAGTACCACGTTAAAGACACTGTATTGTGTATCTGAGCCAGTGTCAGCTTGAGATCCCCAGCCCCTGTCTGTTACAAAGTTAAGACTAAAGATGAAATATGGCTGCATTTACTGTAGAACTGTAGTATGGCTCATCAGTAGACCAAGCCAAGCTCAATAGATTTGAGATTGAGTATTGGTCTGGGTAGTCTGCTCTGTATTTTCTCTGCACAAGAGGCGTGACCAACAGGCATATTTCAAATGACTATGTACGCAATTGGATAGTATTTCAACCAATCAGACCAACGATCTGGTTGACATAGATGCGACAGCAACGGGTCATCATGTTAAACCCGCCAATAGCGCGCAAGGTAGATAAGCCAGTTTGTGATTGGTTCCTGCAAAATTGTGAACTGAAGCAGGAGAATTAAACGTGCAGGTTTCCAGACCGAACTGCAGGGTGAAATCAAATCGCCAGCAAAGTGGGCGGGGTTTACCCAGTCTAGTAAAACCCTAGACCTTCTGAAATGCCCTCTCATAGAATACAATGTTAGAAATCTAGTCGTAATATAAGGATAACATGTTTTCTTTCAAATTTCTACATTAATTTTTTTGTGATATTTTTTTCACAATACTGTTTTTGCACCTGGTAGAGCGCACGTCCATATATGGAGGTTAACTCTTCGACGCAATGACCGCGGGTTCGTCTCCGACCTACGGCCCTTTGCTGCATGTTGTTCCCCCTCCCTCTTTCCTTCATGTCTTCAGCTATCCTATACATATAAAGGTATAAAATGTCCCAAATCTAATCCTTAAAAACCAATGTATACACTATATTTTTTGTGATCAAAATGTTTTGAATTTAAAGAGCAAAATAAAAATGCAAAACATTGGTCCAGATGACACCGAAGAAGGCACAGTGCACCTTTTCCACAATCCTTCCTTTCGATCAAATGTTTCACTCTAAAACAAAGAGAGGAAATACGGGAAGGAGGGAGACACAACAAAACACAACAGCAAGAACGATGCCCGCAGCTCACAAACAAGACACAGAAACAGACACAGACAAACACACAAACAACTGGCATTGACAGGGAGACCGGCACAAGACAAAAGGAACCAAACACACACACAGACAGAAGTGAAAAGGCCGTAGCACAAATCTAATGCATACACTACTGTATATGAATATATAAATATTGCCTTTGGCAATATATATAAAGTCATTCACTATCCAGCTCGCTCATCCACCGCTGATCTCGGAGGAAGGGCCAACTTTCAATGTTGTGTTTACAGACACCAACTGACAAAAGTGACATATTCTACCTTTAACAACTTTGTTAAATAGTTCAAATAGATACATAAATTAAATAGATAATACACATGCTACTGATGCAAATGATTACTCTGCTCTGATGTGCCACATTTTTTAAAATTTTTTCTGCTAAGTATATAACATCAAATGTTTTTAATCCCCAGCAGAGTACATTTTTAACTAACTGGCTGATAACCTTGACTATTTCACTATATTTTGTGGATAAAATGTGTCAAAAGTGATCCTGTCCTATTATATGGTATCTGATAACCCTCATACCTTAGATATTTTACATTCATTTTTCATAGATTGTGTAAATGTGCAAATAAATCCCTGTGTATTTCAAACCCAGATAGCCGTGAGATATGATTTAATGATAACGGATCTAATGTCAAGCATACTTCTTTCCAGATCAACCACATTTCTGCCTGTCCTTGCCCATGTCCATATACCGTGGAAATGTTGAGGAAAATCAGCTTTTATTAAGCCCATATAGCCATTAGATATAAATAAATGAAGTCTGATAATGCCACTTATTTTATATTAAATTCCCTTGGGTGTCTAGCCTATCAGCTTATAGGCTATGTAAGGATCTTATGTGTTGACTAATGCAAGTGTGTGTGTGTCTGTGTGTGTGTGTGTGTGTGTGTGTGTGTGTGTGTGTGTGTGTGTGTTTGAAAAGGTCATTAATAAAGACTGAGTCAGGGTGGTGGTGGTGGGTAAGGCTTTATTGTTCCATAGCTCCAGGCTACCAACCAAATGAAACAATGTTTTTAAATTAACTAATTGTTTTTTTTGTACCATGCTTGTTTCTTAATCTCCCATGGCTAAATTTCCGAATCACAAATGTGGAAAATGGCCAGCTAAATCGCAAATGAAAATGGGCTCTCAATTACATTAAATATTCTTTTTTTTCTTCCTTTGTTTTTCTTTTCTTTTTTCAATTTTTCTTTCTTTCTCTGTCTTCTTTTCTTTCACTTTGCTTCTGTATATTAAACATATTTGTAACTACAAATATGTCTGAGGTACTGTAGCTCTGGTGTGAGTATGTTTAAGAGGGGTGTGTGCGTGATGATTAATGTGAAATATCCTATAGCCAGATGGTGCTGAACCATGCCCATCCATCAGCAATGAAAAGACCAGTGGGCAGAAAGCTGGCGGAGCACTTTGTCTAGGGCCAGTGCCCAGCACTGGAGACACACACACACACTCACTCACACACACACACACACAGACTCTCTAAGGCCGTGACTGTGTAACCCACTGAGCCATGTAGAAGTCTTGTGTTTTGTTTTGGAATACAAGTCCTTGCTTGTTTTTGGCTGCCTGGGTCCCACATGAGTGGTGCCTCACTCTTAAACAAGTCTGGTATAGGTTTGATATGTACAGGTCTGCAACCTATTTTGGTCCCAAGACAGGGTTTGAGACTAAAATATTTGTACCAGTTTTGCTGTTGCCATCTTGGTATGTATTTTGGTTTCAATTGTTTTGCTCTAAGCTAAACAATAAAGAGGGAAAGTCACTGATTTTTTTAACCCTTATGACACGAGTCATCAAGGTGATTTTTTTTCTGGCTGGTAAACGCAGACCTCTGGGTACTGCCGTGGTTCCTCAGCATGTACGCCAGTACACAGAGCTGTGCCTGTTCTCCGTGTTCACATTACATGTAAGTATGTATTGTATTTATCAATGAGATCCAATTAGAGGAGTGATATACACAGTTGCTACTGGCATGCTTGTCTTTCTATTATTATTATTATTATTCCCCTGTGCAAATGTGTGCATGTTTAGTTAGAAAGATTGTATGAACGCACTCCACACACACACACACACACACTTCTCTCCCTTTGCTGTATCACCGTGTGATCTGGTCTAAAGTTTTGCACCCTCAGGGCTTTGCTCTTCCAGGTTGAGGTTGTGAAACACCCATCACGCTTTAGTCACTCTCAACAAACTAAATGTGTGTGTGTGTGTGTGTGTGTGTGTGTGTGTGTGTGTGTGTGTCTCCATGCTTTCAGTTTTTTCTGGCAGAGCTGATAAAGCCCCACTCTCCTCTCACCACACACTGTCATAGTCTCCTGAGAACACACACATAGACACATACATACATTCTCCATGCTGTGTTCATAGGACTGAATGACAGGGGTGACAGTTTCCCTTGCGGCAAGAGAGAAGGGACAAGCTGTCAACATGGCCCGTTGCACCTGCCCAGCCGCACAAAACATACACAGAGAGAAAGACGGATAGAAAACGGCAAGTTTGAAATGGAGTAGGAGGTAGTTAAAGGAAATGCTGATAATGAAAGACTAACAAGAGAGAGATAGCATTTGGAGAAAAGAAAATACTTAATTACTCTAAAACTTTTCCCTTTCTCATATTCTAAAATCCCAGTTTGCCTCACAGAAGTTGATTTAATTATTTATAATTTTTTAGAAAAAGGAAAAAAATGTTAATTAGTCTAACAATTCTCCCACTCCGCAGCAGATCACTTTTTTATATATTTCTTTCGCATGTTGCTAAACTGAACAATTAGTATTCCGCTTTTTCCCCTTTCGGCAATTTTAATTACTTTTATTTTGCAGAATTAGTTTTTTTTAAGCTTTTTTTTAAGCGTTTTGCATTGTTGTGAAAAGCTAACCTCCATATTTGTTGAACTTGACATTTGCTTGCCACACTTTTTCT
Source organism: Etheostoma perlongum (assembly GCA_026937815.1). NCBI lineage: Eukaryota > Metazoa > Chordata > Actinopteri > Perciformes > Percidae > Etheostoma > Etheostoma perlongum. Next base: position 19,365,186 of record CM049376.1, read on the forward strand.
CCTCTTCTGTTAATTAACTGACTATTTAGGGCAAGAGAACCAGAGAGAAAGGAGGGCGGGAAAGAAGAAAGAAATATTGGTTGTGTTGATTTATTTTCTTGCCACACTCTCTTAACTTGTATTTTCACCCATCTGTCTCTTTCTGTCTATTCTGTGAAAGCCATTTTGTCTGTCTCTAGGTTCAGTATAGCTCTTATAAAGTCTGGAAATGACTTGATTTATGTAAAGTGAGGCCTTGAAGGTGTTTCAATTGTTGCTTCTATACAAAGACAGTTGATTATGTTGTGTTTTTCTGCTGATAACAGCCTCTACGGTACCATCTCTAATTTGGTAATTATGATGGACTCAGCAATACATGAAAATGTTATTGTGTTTTTTTCGATGTTCATTTAGAATACATTCTGGAAAAAGTATATAGATATACATACAGTATATACATAAAAACACATAGAACAACATAAATTGTTACTCAATAATATGAAATCTGACTTAGTTAAATGGATTAATCATCATCAATTGTACAAGAAGAATCAATCTGTTAACATGGCTTGGGTTCCAAAGTTCTCATTTCTATTCTTTAAACAAAATGCTTCCTCTATTATAACAGAGAAAAAAACATTTATTTGTCAGAAAAATTGATTTTTCAGATCTAGAATTATATGATCCTGCCACTCCGATTTGACATACACCATATAGAAACACAATGAAAGAGCAATGGTTTCATGCCAATGCACAAGCCTTATACAGTTCATATAGAGGATATTTTCAAGGGATAAAAGTGTGTGTTTTGAGTGACCCAGTATCAATTCCAGAAACAATGGGAACAGTCCTTGGATAGTTCTTCAATACATGGAGGAATTCAAATGTTAATTTATTGAATGTCAACCCCTTTAGTCCTTGGACTGATCTGAAAATTAAATTGATCTTACTAACGCAGAATTTCTTAATATATGTAACTCAGACATCTAATCCAAACTCAGATTTATGCAGAGTAGTTAAGAAATTTTTACTCAAACACTGGAAATCTACATACTCTCCTACGACCCAATTATTATCTCTGTCAAGGAGGTTATGTTTGCAAAATTGGGCGTTTGGGCTGAATTCATGCAGTGTCAAAATAATTGAAAAAATTTGTTTCTGACTGGAAAAATTCCAATTCCAAAAGCCTTGGCAGAGGTCTGCGCTCTTTGAGTGCCCTTCTAGTTTAAAATGGGGAAAAACAGTAGCTATATATTCAAATGAACTGAAGTTGAAGATATCGAGGTTGAGCCTGTTTGAATGTGGGTTAAATGTATGTTGTCATGGTATTTTTTTGTTCTTTACGTTGGGAAATCTAAATAAAATCTCTAAAAAAAAACAGGTGCTTGCTGAAGTCAGAAACATGCTATTATTCTGGTGTTTTTTTGCCAGCACATGGGAAATAAAGGCCATCTTTCTCGACTCTTAATTCCTTGTTTTGTTGCTAAGTTTATACGTTTCTTCTGTTACTTACAGAATTAGACCAACTGCACGTTTCTGGGATCTCTAGGCATTTCTTCTTCAGTATTTTGATTAAAAGCAGGTCTGCAGACTGATGCGTGTCTGAGTATTTTTACAGGATCTTTCTATGACAAAGATGATAGACTTACATTTGAGAAATTCTTTTGTATAGATACTGTACATATATCTTAGTGTGCAGGTTAGTATTGCACCTTTTGTTTGATCAAAGGCAACTGATATGGAACACATGCAATAAGGTGTGTGTGCATGCGTACATGCACACTCTGAAATTCCTCCCACATTGCAGTGCTGCTAGCCAAAGACATGATTTTCTTCTGCTACTGTTCAGTAGAGCACTATAATCATGTAGACATGCTTTCAATCTGTCAAGGTTACACAACAGGGACTTGCACAACACATACACATGTATGGTCACACAAAAGTATAAACACATGTGAGACTCCATAATTACTTAGTCCATTTGGTGAAAAACAAACATTTCCCAGGTTCCTTTTTTTTTTTTTTTTTTTATCATATATTCAACACCACATTATAGCTACAGGCTGTATTTGTCAGAGACATACAGTACACTACACATAAACAGTATACAACTCTGCCAAACATGGCAACCTGTAACATCCTTTTACAGAGCTGTGCGATGTTTAATGTTTCTGTAGGGATTTCTTTATCAGGCCCATCCTTAAAGTAGCTGGCCTGCTTTACGTTTTCCAGATTCTGTCTGCACACAGTCAGCACAGTCACAGATAGCAGCGCAATATGTCAAGGGCATGTATAGTACACAGCCACAACTCCAATAATCTGACTCGTACTGCTACTTTTACTGAAGGTGGATGCTGGTGTAGCAGCAACATAATGCTTTAGGCTTTTAAAAAAACTGTAGCATTGGGTTTTGATATGCTTAATCACCTTTGTATGTGCCACAACATTGCAAAATCTTCTCAGCTGTCTAGTGTGGGAGTGGCGGAAGTGTGGACCACGAAAAGATTTGGTTTAAAATATTGTCTGTTTATTTTATATAGTCCCATCCCTCTATACACCCATAGAAGAGAAAGTGTGAAGCCAATAGTTTCTGAAAAGTTTTCTAAATTAGTGGGCTACTTTTTGTGATACAATTTAAAACACAACAAATCAAAACAAAATCACAGGCAGAGGAAAGAGTCTTTAAAAAAAAAATTTAATCTAGTCACAGTAATGCAGGTTGCTGCTGAAAACATTAGGTAGCACTCAACCAAATCTTTTTATCTGCCTTTCATAGTCCCATGGCTGTGAAGCTGAAAAGGAAATACTTGTTTTATGTCGTCTTTTCTAGCCGAAGAAAAGATTTATAAGTTCACCTTAAAAAAAACTGACTTAAATTGGGAAATCGAGGTGGGGTCGGGAAAATAGAATTTAAGAAATCCAAATGGATCAGTCTACGTGGTCGGTTGAAATATCGATCTCCTTTTTGTAATAAAATCTAAAAAGAATTCTGCTCTTTCACTTACACTCTTCTCAAAGTGACACCGTGTGTGCTGTAATGGCTTGTTGATTGTTTCCATTTGTTGGGCCAAAGGCATCAGTCTTTGTTATTTACACACGTCAGTAAAGACAGGCGCGCGCTCTCTCACACACACACACACACACACACACACACACACACACACACACACACACACACACACACACACACACACACAGTGGGCCAGAGGAACCATGGGTGTGCAGCAACCTCTTTTGAACAGCATGCATTGTGACTGACATCTGAATGGAGGGGTGGTTGGCAGGAGTGTGTGTGGGGAGGCAGAGAGAAAGGGACAGAGAAATGAATGAGGGAGGGGTATTAAGCTCTGTGTTGCTAAATGGTTTTCTAGACAGAAGTGGGAATACTTCCTGATTCCGTCAATAGGCCTCCAATTCAGTCAGTTTTATTAGGAAAGTTGTGCGTTCGTGTTTTTGTGTGTATTAGCTTATTTATTCTGCAGCTGCTTGGCTGGCTTAGTGGATCTCTCTTCTTTATAATAAATCAACCATAACTAGGGTACGATTGGATATTTCATTTTATGCTAATAGGACAAGTTGGAAACAACTAGTAATGACTAAGGTGTGAAAATGGCTGCAATTACTTTTCTTTGAATTGAATTGATGGGAAAGGGGTTGTTTTATTTTTTTCTGTTGGACCTGTGAATGCATACCTGGGCCAAGTGGAACTTAGACCTACTTGCACAACCTTATTAACACTGATTATTGTTTGAGAATACATTTTCGTACTAGTCCCGGTTTGGCTGGGCCGTAAACATAGGGTCCTTAATGAAGGCCATTCTCTAGCAGATGGAGTTCACCAGCCCAGCTGATTAAACAGAATGTGTGTACTGTCTTGTTGTAGATGTCTGTGCCAGAACAGTATGCATATGTTTGCCATGACAGTTAGTTATTTCAATGTTTTGACTACCATTAAACCTCACATTGTTGGAATGTATGTCTTTTTACGTATGCATGTATGCAGGTTTTTCAGCCCTATCCTAGCCCTAGTCTGTCTGTCTGCCTGATTGCTAAACATAGCCTGTCATTAGAAAGATTAGAAGCCTGATTCAACAGAACCCACTACAATCTACATGAAAATTCACATGCATAGTTTCAGGCTACAAGCTCCAAGTATATTTGGACTTTTCTTTCCTTCCTTCTGCTGGCCCCATGTTTAGGGATTTTGTTTTCATCCCATTTTCAATCCACCCACATGAGGGAAAGAGGGTGAGATCTATAGGTACAGAAAAGAGTTATTTAGTGTTAGGCGTGTTTTAAGATTGGCGATTGCATTTACCTGTCCCATTTAAATCTCAGCTTATCACAGTGTTACACAGTCGCAACACTTTGTCTAGACAGAGGACTAAGTCAGCCAATCTCCCTAGGATTAATTCACTTTGCCTTGATAAATTCTAACTACATCAGTTCCTTTTGTTAGCTACTTTAGCTTCTCATTTAACAAGCTGTGGAGAGCTTATCTTCCATTGTGAATTACCTTGTTTACACCATTTGGAATCTTGTGTTTACTTATTGATTTTACTTGGAAGTTGCAGAGCTTTTATCTTGACCGATGTAAGTTTACAGGTTGTCCACTTTTCCGAAGGAGATTAAAATAACAAATCTTTTTATTTTGTGGGCCTGTTTTTTAATTTCTTTACTTAACACATTAGAAGTATGTCTTAAAGCTGCATTATTCAATGCCATACTACTGCCATTTTATCTTTTAAGTCAATGATCACCAACTAACCACATCTGCACTCACACACGCACACACAGGAGCTCATTCTGTAGTGACTATGTGCAAACAGTGTGTTAGGATTAGGTTTTTATCAACCGGTCCAAAATTTGGAACCAGTTACAAATAAAATTATTAGAGCACATCTATTTAGAAATTTACTTTTTGTAAGTGCCCATTGATTCTTGAAAAGCGAGGATTTCACATCTTTGTTTTTAATAAATTCTTATATATTATAATTTATGAAAAATAATAAATCTGCTTAAAATAAAGATTTCTGCTTTTAGACATTTTGAAAAAACATTGTTCGTTGTGCTTTCGGTAACATTATTTCTTAAGCACCACTAGCAAGATACAATACACTGTGCAAATGAAAAAAAAAAAAAAACTAGTGTAATGAAAAATGACCAGCTGCATGTAAACATGAGTTTTACAGTAACAATTTATTTGATATAGTTGTTTAATGTCCTGCCTTAGGTTGCTAACTGTACTTCTGTTTTCTTATGTGCATGCAAACATAGTGCAGGACCTGAAAAATTGTAACTTTGTACTTAGACACTCACACACACACACACACACACACACGTTTTAAGACAGACAAACGTACACAGGTTGCATGCATGGCCCTATAAATGAGATGTGTGTGTATGGTGCCAAATGTGGGATCACTTCTGTAGAGACTTTATTCTCATTATAGTTGACTTACAAAAACTGGGGCACAGCAGGGTGGAAGTGATACATTAACTGACTGCAGGCTGTGTGTGCGTGCATTCGCATGTGCATGCGTAAGGAAAAAAGATAAGATTTAGAGTTTAAATGAATGCAGTAAAAAATAGTTAGAGCAAGTTTTTTTTTATAGCCTTCTGTTCTTTGTATGTGTTTGTGTGACAAGGATTATTCCCAAGTTGTCTCATCCTGACATCTTTGAGAAAAGTTTAAATAATGTATTCTTTTCCCTAAATATATATCTAGACTCTTAGGATCTTGAGTCATTTTTTTCAGCCCAGATGTTTGATAGGATTGATTCATACTTGAAAGGCTAATTTGGGATTCAACATAATGTCACTGTACTGCAGGTGTGAACGTAGGGCAGAGGCTGCTGCTGTTGTTTTGTTAAGGTGGAAAGAAATGTAATTGGTCAGTTTCTTCCTCACCCTGTTCAGCGCTCTCACAGACCATTTTCTGTTCTGTTCCTGAGCAATTATTTACAAATGCATTTTTAATTACACTCAAATCAGTTTCAAGTTCCAAAGGATTTGTCATAATGTTATCATTTTAAAAATGATAAAGTGAGCTACTTTTTTGTCAGTTACAATGTAAAACAAACTAGATGTAACAATGTAAACAAACAAAAAAAGCATCCCTTCCAGAAATGATTTAGTGGTCTCGATACACCACCGACTACACCACTGCAAAACTATAAATCTGCTGTTGACATCTAATCAATAAACCAGCTTTATGTGAACACAACCACATTTTGGCACAATCATAAAACTGCAGTCAACCATGCTGGAGCTTAAAATGACAAAACGACATATCAGATAGTCTGTCTATCAGATATTCATTGTAAAGTGAGCGAGAAGTGATTAGTTTAAGGGAGTAATTTATTTTTCTGTAACAGTAATTACTTTGGATTCCCAATAACTTTTAGGAATGACTGTATTGTGTGATTTTCCAACATAACAAGACATTTTCCATAATCAGAATTTAAAACAATGGATGGTTGATGGTTTCTAGACATGCATGTAATTAACTGTAACTGTATAAAACGGAAAGGTAATCCAGGCCCTTCATAAAACCACCTGGGCATTTGAAAATACCTATTTTACTGCCCTTTAATTGTTTAGATATTGTTTCCTTGAGGTATTGTTGCCTGTAAGTATTATTTTGATAACAGCTTGTTTTCTGCAAAAGAATGTCTGCTGTTTTGTCAATTTTATGTTGCTGCTGTAGCACTGCTGTAAGAGTGATATATGAGAGTGTTATAACAGACCAACGGCATTACTCACTGCTTACTCAAAACACCCTGGCCAGATTTGGAGAATAAAGGAGAGAATCACTGAAAGATAAAGAGAAATAACAGCTAGGGCTTCCACACATTGAAGGGGAGAAATAGAGACAAAAGAAAGCAAACAAACACCTCAGGAAAAAAAAGAAAAAAAAATATTTATGGCTTCAAACTGGAAACAAGAAAACAAAGACCTGTTTCAACTTTGACACCTATTCACATCAGTGGCTATGGGTTTCATTTTTCTTCATAATCTTTGGTGGAGCCATCTCTCAATGTGGTGTGTATAGATTAGTGTGTTTTCTTGTTGTGATGAAGGCCTGTTAATTGGCTATTTGGGGCTAATAAATAGCTGTAATTAACGGGCGTTGTTAGGTGAGGCAGGGATTGAGAAGCTGTGGCAAACCAGCTATGGGAAAACAATGAAGTGCAATGTGGAAACATTCAGCTGGATCTTTTGTTCATCGAGACATTTAGATTAATTGGGTAGCAACGTATTCGGACCAATAAGGATTTCCTGAGACTGTAATTATCAGTTCATAAACTAGACATTAATATATCACTTAAGGAACAAGTGTAAATTGGCTCTCACCCAAAATGAATTCACCTATCTTTTTTTAGGCTGGCACACATTTCATATTTGCATTATATATTATAAAATAGTAGGTTAAACTGCTTATAATTCTATGTATGTGTCAAAAACTGTCCATTGCTTTTTACAAGGATAATTTATTGTGTTTATGTTGATGGTTGTTAATCTTTTGACGCCTTGCTTATCCTTTTTAATTAGCGTGTAGTTACATTACACTTGTAATGTAGAATTGCATCACTGTCTAGCGGTATATTATGTATCATAAATATCCGCTTGTGTTGAAGATGTACAGTATAAACAGCATGTTGCAAAAACACATGCTTTGGTGAAGAGAGACACAGGATATATGTAGTGCAAAGCAGATAGGCCTATCAATCTAAAGAGCATTCAAATGTTTTCCCCACTGACTTTAAACTTCGCTGTAAGCCAGTGATAGCAGCTGATGGTCCCTGTGCTTTTTTTCCCTCAAGCTGTGTCTTTCGTTCCATCATCATCTTACACTTCTTCCTTCTCACATTCAGAAGTTTGTACATTTTAGGGGTGATTGGAAGAAAAGAATGTCTGCTGTCTCGATTGATTAAAAATCTAGACTTGCACTCTCCACTTCTGTCACCCATCTTAAGTAGTCGACCATTTCTTTCTTCATCTTTGTCTCGCTTTACTCATCTCTTTCTTCTTTACTTTCTTTTGTTGCCCTCACTGAGTGTTGATATATGAGAGCCCAGACTTGTTGAAGCGAGTTATAGTTGTTGGAAGTCTTGCCAGTTACAAAAGTGGACTTTAAGCACATTAAACATAAAAAAATCATCAGGGATCTTCTCTTTCTTTTGACTACAAAAGCTTGTTTTTTCATCTGTGGTTGTATTTCATTCCTTTTAAAAAAAAGTGAATAAAATGGTGAATGGCGCAGGTGAGGCTCAAACATTTGCTTCATTTGTCTGTTTCAGAGCCACTCCTTTGGTGGCTTCTCATGCACACGTATGGTGCTATTATACACCAGAAACCAGTTATCTGATTCATGTTATCTTACACATCTTGAAAGAGTGAACCAGCTGCAACATGGTGTTTCAGTACACATAGTGGCTTAGCTAACAAACTTATTTCATGGCATTTTTAAGGCATTTTATTTGTCTTTTTTGTAGATATTACACACTCTTGTGGGAATTAACTTATTGAACAAATGTTAACACAAGTCTGACACAGTGAATAATATGAATAATAATCTGACTATTACTTTGATGTAGGTATACACTGCTATGTGTTAACAGTGTACACCTAATGGTTTTAACACTTTTGCTCTTTCTTGCTTGATCTCTTTGCTCTCTGATCGTGTGTAACTGAGCGGCAAAGTTGTTTGGCTGTGCCTGTGTTTGTTTTTTTAGCAATGGGATTTTACCCTTCAAATTAATAATTTTTCACTACTAAATACAGTAAATACTGTGGTCCATACTGGTATTTGTAGCACAAACAGAGCATAAGCTGAAGGGCTGGGAACCCCTGCTGTCAGATGAGCTACACTGATAATCTATGTGGTTTAACCACTGTAGAGAATCTGCATTTTGGTTATTGACAAAACTTTAGGGTTCTCTTCATAGGGGAGACAAAGAAGCCTGTCACTCTCAGTAATTGAATGAATTTCCTGGTCATTCACACCAGGACTGTAGTTTCTTCACTCATTTTCCTCCCTCAGGTTACTCTATTTACCTAATTTGCATCATCATTTAACACACATTCACATAATTTGCACAAAAAAACGCACAAAAAGCTTGCAAACGCTGGTTTTCTAGCAGCCGGTGTGATTTATAAAAATTAACTTGACGTGGGAATGTTCGGGCCTCCGCAAAGTCTTTTCTTGCTCTGTAACGTGGCGAATTGTAAGTGAAAAGTGCCAAAACTCACCAAACATTTTAAAATAAAGTTTCCACTTCAGTTACTGGCATATGTCTGTGATGTTGTCTATGAAAAAAAAACAATTATATCTGCTGATAATTCATAAAAGTTTGATCATTTATGTGAATGATGTTTTACGTATTTCAAACTACTGTTTAATTCGCAGGCTATTTAACCTCTATTAAACATGAAGACGGGAAATTAATGTAAAATACACTTTGAAAATACATTCAGTCATCTGTGTTTTCCATAGATGAAATATGTACTCAGTGTGCAACAAAAAGATTGGCACTGAAAAATGTGATAGCGTCTGAGTCTGTAGTCACTGAGCCTCAGACATCCATGGCGTACAGGAATTGGATCCATGTCCCTAAGAACAAACGCAGTGTCGGTTGGGAAAACTCATGTGATGCGTAATTGATCCCATGGAGGATTTGCAGGCCATGTAAGTGAACAAGTTGTAGGAAATGACGCTGACACGGCCCACCAAACGCTGGGCCGTCTTGATTCTGCACATATTTCTGGTACTGTAGTCCTATTTACTATTTCTTCAATCCATCTATACATGGCGCAGCAGATCCAGGTGCACTGCCACCTCCGCGGAGACGCTGGCCTCACTAACCTCTCCTTCTCCTCGCGCTGGACTCATTTTCAATGAGCCTACTAACACTTAGAAAATAAATGGCATTATATCAGTAAGTTCAAACTGCTTATTGTGCGTAATTCGAATTTACACTGAGATGCATGTTGTTCAGTAACTGGTGCGGTACTGTCACTTTTATCTTCATTTCCACTTCGACATTAGCCTTTTTTTTAATAATTCTACCACTGTCACCACCCGGTTACCATTTGCCACTCTTTTATTGCTTATCCGAGATGACAAACCTCCAAAAAGAAAATTTTTTTTGTCGCACTTTTTTTGTCATTTATAAAGGAAAGGTGTCCAGGACCTGGCATACGCCCGGTTTTATACATGTGAATATATCGCGCGTAGGTACTTTTCAAGTTTTGGCTATACACCATCTTCTGGAATGAAAGCTGCACAGTCTTTTATACATGAGGCCCCTGGGCTGTCTGTCTGTCTGTCTGTCTTTTTCTTTCTCTCTCTTTCTCTCTCTTTTTCAAGCCCCCTTTCTCTATTATCTAACTCTATTTGTCTCATGTATTTCTGTCATATTGTTAAAATAAGTCCAGCTTTGAAAGGAAGAAGCATTACCCTGAGGGCTTGTCAGACGACTTGATGACATAATGCTTCTGTTGAAAGAAAGAAAAGAGAGGATCAAATGCTTATTGGCCACAGGCGACGCACACACGTGTGTTTATTTTCATTAACTAACGCTCTTACTTGTCTTTCAAGTGATGGGTTGAGGTTATGATCTCACGATAATATACTTAATGTAAATTCACAGTACTGTATGCTTTGCAGGTTGGCTCAAAACTAGAAATAACATTTGGAGTAACAGAAGGAAACAAAGTAGAGAAAACCATGTTACAACAATTGGCAATAGTGTGGTCATCTTTGAAATTCAGATAAAAAATAATATGCACAAGCAGTCAACTGATTTTTAAAAAAACTCTAAAATCTTCAGATATACAGTACATGTAATGCATATATATTTACCCAGAAGAGTGAAGGGGTAGAGGAAGAAGCAGAAAAGGTCTATGCCCTCATTTGAACAGCATTCAGTGATAAATAATTAGACAACGGTAAAAAGTAAGAAAAAATATTGAGTTACATGAATTCTTTCTTTTTAGAAGACTCAAGTAGTGTAACACAGTGTTCATTAGAACACACATATACATACAGTGTATTATGTGCATTCATAGCAGATCAAATAATGTCTTTCAAACCCACAATCCAATAGGTCATGGTTGCCCCTTGAAATGCTCAAGTGACCTCTTTTTGACCTAACGTGTGTGTTATAGCTGTAACATTGCTGAATCCGTCTATATGCTGGTGATTCTCATTGCATTTGGCCTCAATTCCAATATATAATTTGCTTATATTTATACACACAGTATCTGTGTAACTTAGAGCCTTGACTATTCAGCTTCATTTACCTCTCGACTAGAAGCCTTCACTTGACAACAAAAGTAGTTGAAGGTCACCATCATCGTAATGTCTTTATACCTGTGATGAGTATGTTGTTTCCTCTCCTTGTCAGCATTCTAGTAAATGAGGACAGCTGTGTCTTTGTACCTGATTACATGTGTGGAGTGTGTGAAGGTAAACAGAGGCTACAGTTCAGAATCAGGCCTTTGTGAATGACTGTCATAGATGGAAAAGGACATAAGATAAATACGAAAGAGAGAAGAGACTGAAATAAAGAGAGAGACAGACCGGTTCCAGTTATCTCCTCTCATGCAGAAGTGATGTGCTGCCTTGAGGACATTTTTTTTTCCAGGAACTTCAGCATAAACAAATTAAGTCAGAGTATTCCTGCAGCTCTTTGTGTGTGCTTATCTGGAGATGTATGTGCATGTTCTTAAATGTGTGTCTTTTCAACCTCTCTATGTTTTAGGTTTTGTGTTTGAATCAGGCTGTGTGTAAGTGGTAAATCACACAGTTGATATGCTTTCCATGTGTGTGATTATTTAGTGCGTTTTGACTGCTGTACTCTGAGGCAGTTTGCGTACAAGTCACTGCAAGGTCACATTGTAATCACATTGTTTGGTGAGTGTTTTTTCATCAGGACACATGTAGTGACAACAAGTCCTCAAGCTTAAATTCAGCTAGGACACATCTAATGCATTTAATTCCCCATCGGCAACAACAGTATAGACTATAACATTACTATGTGTCCTCTGATAAGTGTGTAACCTTTTACACAGCTGTATGATAGTTCATTGAAGTTTTAAGGGCACAGCTATTTACTAAATGTGGGGTACATTGACAATTAGTGCTTAAGACTTTTGTTGAGAATGTGTGGCTCATATATATATATATATATATATATATATAATCCCCCCCTGCGTTGTTGCTGAACTGTTATTGCACTTTTGGCCCACTTTTATGTACTATTTGTGTACTGTTACACTTTGCTTAGCAATATACACAGCTTTCCCCTGTGTAACATTAGAGATCTGTGTATGTGCTATTTATAGTGACATACCTGGCTGTGCATCAGTGTAGTTTACATAATAATTGTTTGCTACATTCCTGTTGAGAAATTGCTTTGCTAAGTTGGTGTTTTCTAATGTATACATTTTTTGTAACCTGTGAAAATATGGTAAGTAATATGGTATTACAAGCATATATTCCTTTTTATTTCATTTATTTGTATCCCCTTTGGCCCACAACACTGCCTACACTAAACTTGTACCTGATAGGCCTCATGTAGCCACCCTTCAGGCTCTAACAGAGCACACAATGTATTGTGAGTGTTTTTTCACGTGATTTTTCAGGCCTTACAAAATGTCAAAAGTCATTCAGTGGCTGCACTAGCTTGCTCGAAAATTATGTGATGTGATAGCTTATTTCATGAGTAAATAACACTTTGCAGAGAGGTTTATGAAATGCCTCAGGCCTTTATTGAAGACACAAGTTGTTTACGTATCTAATGTACCATATATGAGTGAATAACCTTTGCTGGCAAAAATGGATCAAATTGAGAACTGTGTGGAGGACTTGTGGAGGACAAAGCCTAGTTTAATAATCTAATGTAGTATGGTATCATTTTCACTTGCTTTTTCCTGTTTATGGGTAAATGCCTGTTGACATTAAAGCATGACAGTGTGTGCCCATTGGCAGGCTAGTATATGGAGTTGGCCAAACGGCTGGAGGCTTTTATTGGGTACGCACAATAGGCAGACCAGTATCCTGCTGATATGTTTTCATCCATTGCCTATTAACCAATGTGAGTAGAGGCAAAAATGGATTTGTTCTGACAAACAAGGTCACAAGTACAGCCTCTCAAGGCATTAAAAGGTCATTCATATTGTTTTTAACTGCAGTATACCAGTGAAAGTCAGTCACGCACACAGGATTCCATACGTGTGTGTGTGTGTTTTTTTTATATACATTTTAATTCAGTTTTATTTCTCATTTCTTTTATGCATTAACGTTTCTTGCATGTCATGCTTACAACCCTCCCTACAATATTGTCATGTCCTGTGTTTGTCTACGGAGCTCTTGAAAATTCACAGTGGGAATTTGTCTTTCTGAAATTCTTGTTTGTTACCTTGCAAATTTTTATTGCATTTAGGATAAAATATTACAAATCATTTAGTAGACTGCCACTGGTTGTTACCACAGCGCAAGTGAGCGCACCCTTAGCTGTGGCTGGCTCAAGCGCAAGTCTGTATCATAGAAGCTAAATAACTAGCAGATTAGTCACAATACAGCTATAGCCATATCCATAGCATCTTAGATTTAAGCGTAGTCTGAGCAATAACCATATTCACAGTCACAGCATCAACAGTCAGCCTTTTGAGAAGTGTAATGAGCAATACATGCATGATGTGTCACATCATCTCTCCTTTTTGTAGTAGCTTCAGAGTGTGTCACTGAACCTGCTGTGTATTATAACTGGATATGACCAACACATTAACTGTTGACCCCACCTTGACAAGCAACAGTCCATGTTTTGTCATCATATTGAATTATGCTTAGTACAGTTTTTACATTTACATTGTCTATTTTCAGCATTTGCACTGATAAAGAGTTGCTTACAATCCATAGAGATTCATTGGCTGAAAACTTCTTAAACATCCAGTGAGATTTTTCACTTGGGAAAAGAATTAGCTGACAACTAACACATGTATTGATGATGGTTACATTAACTGCATGCATTGCTATTAAAGTCAATATGTAAAAACATGAATGAACATAAATGCTGTTATCAAATATTAATTTCCAGTTAGATGACATTTTGGGTAGGTGTTTTGCAAATATTGACATCCTTTTGCAGCAAAAGTGATACAATGACAGTCAGAACTTATTGTTTTTAGCATACATTTATTTTTGTTCCAAACATCCAATAATACTATAATAATAATAATCCTTATATGATGTGTGAAATTAATCCATGTCACTTTCCATGAAACCTAAGCTATGGGTGTTAATGAGTACAGTAGCTCCAAGTGTCTTCTCTGTGTACAGTGCAAATTAGCAGAGCCCTCTGTGCCAAACATTGAGGGTGTGTGTGTGTGTGTGTGTGTGTGTGTGTGTGTGTGTGTGTGTTTGTCAAAGGTGATGCATATAGAGGTGTCTACTCAAGCCCTAGCTGGGTGGCGTGTCACCATAGACCGTTAGTATAGTCTATGCGTGGCACACACACGCACTGAGTTGCACACAAATAGGTTTACATACATGTACAGCTCACACAGAGAAAAACAGAAAAAAACACTAAAAACTCCTTCTTTACTTGGCATTTAAACAGACCATTCCCAGTATTTATAGAGGAGATTCTGAACCACACGTATAGCGTAAGCCTGGCATATTGGTCCCTGTATTGCTGCTTGTTTAGACTGCAGATCCATACCATATGCAAAAGCAGCCCCTCAAAAATGCACAGGTAGGCAAAGTCAGTGGCAGACGCAAACACACACATTGTTTAACACATGCAGAGTCAAATTCAGATATACCAGACACAGGCTGGTGTAACGCATATTCAAATGATGTCAAATCCATTTAAATCGGCCTCTCATTTGCATTTGTGCCATTAGCTTACAATAAGAGCTGGCTCGGCCTGCCAACATGCACCCTGCCTCATCTACATACACCACTTGCACTTAGATGTGCATTTGGTAAAGTAGGTATCTGTGCCAGAAATGCACACTCATTCATTGACTGCTTTCGTCACATTTTTATATCTTTGTCATGGTCTGAAATATTGGAGGATATGATTCTTTTATATAGTATCAATACATACGGGATCCCCTTGACCTATTTTGTACTGCTGAAATATTCAAAATTTAAAAAGCTTTAATACCTATCACATAATGACAGAAAATTGTCTTTAGTTTTGGAACTCACAGACAACATAAAAAAACTTGCTCCCATCAATTACTCACACATTGACCATTAAAAGACTGAGGCATTTCACAGTTGTTGCAATGTACTGTACTAATTATGCATTTTTGTGTTTTAATAGCAACAGTAAACAAGATTGCTACTATATTATGAGTGTATCCTGGTCTTAAGTGAATGCTGCGGGATTGAGCTTTTTGTATATGTCTGCCTGCTTCTGATGACTGTTGGTTTGAATGGCACAGCTGTGTGCTAGCTAGCAAGCTCTGTCTGATTACTACCTGCTCCCATTGATTAATGTTCATTGTGTGTGTGTGTGTGTGTGTGTGTGTGTGCTCTCTGAGTCAATTTTAAACCTGACACCCCTCTCTAACTCACACACACACACACACACACACACACACACACACACACACACACACACCCTAAATCAATCAACACCATTAAAGCGCTAATATTGTCCCATTTGTGAGCCATTGCTCCTTCAAGCCTCATCTTGCTGAAGCCAATCTGACTTTTTCTGATGAGATGAGGATTTTGACTGTTTTTGATTTTCTTCTTTAACTTTTTTAGATATTTAAATTATTCATACTCATGTTTTCATCTATTTATTGCCGGGGATGATTGATACACTTAAAGCAAAGAATGAAACAAGTTATTTAGGGAGATAATGCATTTGATTTCTTTTTGCTGGTCAATTGGCTATCAAAGGACCTGGTGCTCCTGTATCACTCTGATGATGGATGAAGATTGAATTTATGAATTGGATGAATTAGAAGCAAGCCAGAGTGACAAAGTATTATGTTAAATATGGAGTTTTGCTTGATATTTGGTTGGAGTTAAGGAGATTGTTATTAAATTACATTAGATTTGTACTAATTGTTGTCCCCCAATTGGTATTTCTTTACGTTCTGCCTGAGATCTCACTTTTACTGTGGGAAGTATTATATCTATAGTATACACAGAATAATTATTAAGAGATATAAAAAATAATGTAGGCCTTCTCTAACCTTTTCAATCTATGTATGCTAAGTATAAGTTAAACAGTAAGACCAACTGCTGATGGCATTAATGAAAAAGCCATTAAAAAATCATGTGTCCGATCTATTCATGTACAAAACTGAAGTTGATTAGGTTAGAATCTGCCGAGCGGCCTTGTGGTTGCACCACAGTTCTTTTTACATCTTCTTTCTATGTGGATTAGACCAATAAGACACATTATATGTGCCAGTATCCTCTCCATCTGTCCAGACCTTCTTCATCCATACATTGGCCAGTAAGCATGCATACATCAGTGTGGGTTTGTGTCAGCGCTCATTGAGCCTGTGGCCACCAAACAGCCATAATTTATCAATCTCTTCTCAACCTAGAAAGAGTGGGATATTGTAGCAAATTACATAATATTTACATTATTTCATGGGAATGCCTTTTCCACCCTCTGAAGATTTGGAGACCCGTTTCTAATATGCACATGGCACATGGGTTATTTTGTGCATACATGTTTCTCTGCCATCCTGTCACATTCTTTCTCTGAAAAATAGATTCATATTACAGCCTTCACCTCATGCTACAGTATACTCACACATTGGCCATTCAAAGGCTAATAAGCACACACATATCATTGTTGGTTTGTCAACTCTTTCAAACCCTGTGGCCAGTAAACAGGCATACTACATTCATCTCTGTTTATTTTCTGTCTATATTACGCACAAAAACACATTCTGTATTTATTTTGCAACCTTACCATTACATGTATACATAAAGAGCGTATTTGACCTATTATGCATTCATGTTTCTGTGAGAGTGTGCAAATGTATAGATCCATGGCTCTTAACCTTGATATAAAACTACTACAGTATTGTTATAGTCTGTTGCCACTGTATACCTTGATGGCATTGATTTACTAATAAAAAGAACACACTGTTAGGTTCTGTTTACATTGGCAAGATGAATCCAGTGCATGCAACAACGCATCTGTGCATCTCCAGTGGAATAAAGATTTTCTTTGAAGGGGGAGGAACACCAGACTGTATTGAATTCAGTGTGCTATGTTAACTCTTTAGGTACAATAGGATTAAAAATTCAATATACAATTAAAAATATGGATTAAAGCTTGTAACTATTTTTATGAAGCATTGTGATTTTGCTTGGTGGACAACACCACAATATAAGGCTGTTTTGGGGATGGGTGTTTTTTAAGAGTAGGACAGACCCATTGACAGGGGAGTAATATGTGAGTTTGAAATAATTTCTAGAGTACATGTAGTGTGCTTTACCTGTACTCAGCTTTATTTATAGCACAACACAGTTGTTCAAAAGTGATTTACAGCACAGAGAGATAAACAAGAAAAAAGTCAAATTGGAGAAAAAACTGTTAGAGGGAAAATTAAAGCATGTCTAATGTGGTAAAGATGTGCATATCATAAGGTTATCTCAGTGGGATCATGGGAGGTGGTTGAGATATGACATTTACTGAATATGCTGCTTCTTCAATTTGGTATGTGGTCCTGACATCCATACAATCTGTGGCTGTTACTGTCTTTACTTGCTGAACTTGCCAAGAATGGCCAAAATACCTGTTGGGTGACTTATCTTTCAGTGTACTTTCTTTTCTGTCACCTCACGCTTACGTCTCCCTATAGGGAACAATATTCTGTGGATTTACTGCTTCCCTTGCTGTGTGACCTTTAATATACAGTATGTACATGATGTGTACTGTCACTGCTTTTCAACCCAATGTTCTTTTTAACTCTACTATTTTTCTTTCTACTCACTTCTCCCTATGGAGAATTATAGGAATTTAACATTTCATCATTATTTCCAGGTCATTTTATTGCTTTATTGATAGTTTTTTGTGTTTTTCCCAATGTCTGCCACCTCCCTGTCATTCACCTGAGGTTACCGTCTAATTAAGTAAAAGGAAAAGATATTTAAAAAATATAATGAATATTCCCTCTTAATTGTCTTCCTTGCTATATGCCCTTGGTTCATCTGTTGTTTTCCTGTCCTTGGGTATCGGAGTAAGTCAGCAAGAGAAAAAACAGCAGAGTACTTGACCGTCCATCATTGCGCCACTTCAGAATGTACCATCAGTGGGACATATGAGGAGGACACAAGCATACTGAGCCATGCATGCACACATGCACACATACACACAAATACACACTGACACAGAATCTTTAGTCCACGAAGAGAATCAAATTTTTAGCGCACAAAAGCAAACACTTCAATCTCCTGTCAGTATTCTGTATGCCGAGAGAGGAAAAAGAGGTTGGTATGTGGTATACAACAATAGTTATTAAGGTCTGACATGCTCTGAACTCATTTTATTTTTTTAATAATTGAAAAGAGTGCTACAGTGATGTGAAAGACAAAATTGAATGCAAACCTGTGTATAAAACCATTTACTCTATTTTTTAAAGAATATTTGTGCAGTTTGCAAGCAAAGAATATCTTTACTGGGAAATATGGCTTTTTAGGCTTTAAAAACATTTAACATGTTTGACATGTACATTTAGTTGCCAGTTTAATATACATTCCTAAAACTAATCTACCCTCAATATAAGTGGGGTTAGAACCGTCTCTCTAAAACTATAATGCAATTCAACAACACTTGTAACTACAGCCTACACAATGATCATGAATCAACAACTCTCTGAAACAGTTTCAACAACATGAAAAAACATATCTTTCATAAAGCGTGTTTGTTGTTGCTGAATGTTAATTTTCTTGAGTACTTTAATATTTTTGGTTTATTTCATATTCACGTTTAATATGTTTCTTTATGTATGCACCAACCACCAAGGCAAATTCGTTGTTAGTGTTACTTACTTGGCAATGAATTATTTTCTGATTCTAATATCAGGCCAAAATAAACTTTGGTCTTTGGTTTTAGTGGTTTCTGTAGATAACAGTCTGTACTACACCAAAGATGGTTTGTGAGGAGAAAAAAAAAACTCTCACTACTGTAAAACTGCAAGTAATGTTTTTTTTTTTTTTATAGATCTACTCTTTAGCTGCTCAATTCACAACAATGATGGGGGCTGAAAAAACTGGATTAGGACATTCTAAATTTTAAGGGTAACTTAACCTTTGGTTAAGATTTGGTTATGGTTAATTTGTATGTGTTGTGTGCTCATCTAATATCCAACCCTTATGTTTACACCCATGTCATTCTTTACATTTGTTTGAAAATCTACCACTTCTAATAGCAGTTGTAGTCTGTTACATCGACAGACTGCTGTTTTTTACTCTCTTCTTCCCTTGGCAGTACACGCAATTCTCTGGGTCTTATCAGTTTTTCAACCAAATTTCCAATCACTTTTATCACCTTTTTGAATTTGGATTTGCACAATTACTAAAAGTCAGAAAAAAAAGGTCATGAGCCGGCTTTTAACCCATTCAGGCATTAGGAGTAAATGATTCTGGCCTTATCCCACATAGCCACCAGGATGGCTTTGCAGCTCATGTTTTTCTTTTCCTTATCAAAATACATACATACATTTCTTTCATTCTAATAGGACAACTGGAGGCCTAGCCTTGAACAGCAATCAGACGCATTCACTAGATAGGCCTTCTTATGCATCTATGATTTGTTGTGTCTTCAGGTGGGGCCTCCAGTTATAATCATAATCATGCTGCTATTGCCAAGGCATTAGTTTCAGCTGCAATTATGGATTCATGTGGATGTATAGAAGAGGGCATTACACATGCACTTTATTCCGCTCTCTTCTGTTCTCTGTTCCTTACACACACAAATGCACATGAATTACACACACCATGGCCTCCAGGCCCACAGGGACATAACGGACAATCAGCCTGACAATCACAGCTGAGGTCTGATTGATGCTGCAGTTGCCAACACACACAATTTCAGAAAAATAGATGCTGTAATGCCAAGGGCTTGATCCCCACACCAACCCTATACACACACACACACACACACACACACACACACACACACACACACACACACACACACACACACACCATTCCTGAATGGATGAATAAATAAAGTGGTATGAAATGTTTTTTTACGATTTCCAATCACTGTGCTTAACTATATAGAGCCTGGTATCAGAAGAATAACTGGTGTAGGCCAAAGGCCATTAGTTACATAGTCTGTCAGGAGGTGAGATCTGCAATATCTACTGTAATGAAAGGTGACATACATGCATACATTTATTTATTGTTTCTGTTTTGGTAAAGCATCTGTCTGTAGAATGAAATTGCATTCAGGTTCTATGTATCAACAATATTAAGATTTGGCCCAGTTTAAAGTTGTACTTGATGTAAGAGAAAAAATGTACTTAGAACATTTGGAAATGACTGTGACAAATTCTAGTTCAGCAAAAGTCCACCTACAGATCTCATACTGTTAAACTCCTTTATTTGATTCTGTCCAAATTCTTTCTTCATGACACTTTCAAATGTTTGCTGTCAAGCATAATTTGCATATGATTCATTATATGTGTAGTTGGAAAATGTGAGATTGTGTGTGTGTGTGTGTGTGTGTGTGTGTGTGTGTGTGTGTGTGTGTGTGTGTGTCAGTTATTTTAGTAACTGATGTTTCTGAGGCTTTCATTCTGTGTTTTCTGCCTTGTCTCTATTTTGATGTGATTCATTCCAGCGTCTGAGACACTAAAGAGCCTAAAGGCTACTGTCACATGCCTGTGTGTGTCTGTGTGTATTGTGTTTGTGTGTGAGAGAGCCGTCTATCTCCTTTGACGAACTAGATCTGTCACTCTGGTGGCAGAATACACTGTCTTTTTGTTTGGATAGCTGAAATTGATGAGGCAATCAAGTTTGTATGTGTCTGGTTTTGTGCAACTGTGCCGACATACAATATATCTTGAATAGAAAGATTCAGTATGTGTGTAAGGAGGAGTAGTGCACATTATTATAATGATCTTCAGGTAGCAAAACATTGAATAAATAAATAAGCTTGAGGTAACAACTCATGATTCTGTGCTACAAGTTCTCTGTTTCACTTTCATTGTGCCCTCTTTCTCTCTCTTCTCTTTTCTTTTTTTTTTAAACTTAGTCTTTTTGTTGCAGCTGTATTCTATCAACAAATGTATGTATTTATAAAGGGACATATTCATCCTATTAGCTACAATGTAACCCATCCATCTTTATACGCATGCAAAATATTGTCAATGACACATTTCTTGTTGCTTTGGCTGTACTTATGGACAGTTGATCTAAAATGTCCCAATTGAGCATGAGGTACTCACAAGTTTTTAATTTAACATCCATATTGGATTAATAGTGAAGGAATTGTAACCCTGATATTAGAAAATGTGTTTCTTACAAACTGCAGTGCACAATATGTTCATTGTGATTTCCCAAGGTTTTAGCGATGGTAGTATGCATGTAGTTTTGGGTAGAAAGTAGTATTATGTGATGTTGTTCTCTGCTAGGTATGTGGACATATTTTATTATTGTATGTTACATTGTTGGCACTTTCAAAGAGGGATATCAAATACAGTCAAATCTACTGTACAGGGTTGACCTAAAGAAAAATAGATGGATAGAGAACACACTGGAGAAAATATATTGTATTTACTTTTTGGAAGAAGTTTCCATCTTTAGAAGTACCCTGATCATGTTGTGTGTGTGTGTGTGTGTGTGTGTGTGTGTGTGTGTGTGTGTGTGTGTGTGTGTGTGTGTGTGTGTGTGTGTGTGTGTGTGTGCGTGCGTGCGTGCGTGCGTGCGTGCCTGTGTGCCTGTGAAGCATAGTCTGGTGAGCTGTGGGAAAGCTGGCGAATTCCTGGAAGGGGGTTGTAGATTTGATGCAGGTGCACAGCATTCTGTCCTGGCAAAAACCTCTCATATTTCACCAGCCCTATTCAGAAAAAGAGGGTTGGTGGCTATTAGAGGCAAGAAAGCATTAGAGGTCTGTTGTATAGCCTAAATACACACACACAAACACAGATTGAAGCTTCAGCCCAGTGTGAATTGAAGGAGGTATATCAGGGGAATTGTTAAACATTCTTAAACTACCCTAAAAGAATCTGTAGGTGTGGAGCTTTGTCTCTGTGTTCATGTTGCTCTGTGTGTGTGTGTGTGTGTGTGTGTGTGTGTGTGTGTTGGATTTGTTGGGTCATTGTGTACGAGTGTCCTGTCATCATGCTTATAAAGTTAGCATTTTGGGTGACTTACCTAATATCATAGTTTCTTTCCTTCCTCTTGTCTTTGCGCTATCTCTCTCTCTCTCTCTCTCTCTCGCACTCTCTCTCTCTCTCTCTCTCTCTCTCTCTCTCTCTCTCTCTCTCTCTCTCTCTCTCTCACAAACACACACCAGGAATGAGACTGAATTAAAGCCAAGGCACATATTGTAACTCATGTACGTATCTTCATCTGTCTCTCCATCAGACATCTCCTCTCTTCCACACACACATTTTATTTTTGTGCTGTCTCAGTTTTGTCTAAAAGAGTCAGAATTATGCTATATTCCACTCCCAACTATAAAGCTCCAAACTGTCAGGGGTTTAATATTTCACACTGATGGGTCATTGGTTTAAGTGCTACTGTACTTCTGTTCTCAGTTCCATGAAGTAGAAAACTAGTAAGAAAATTGTTTTCCTTGAGCTTTGATGCTTGGCAGTTGCTCTGTAAAGCCATTGCTCTTATTTACTCAAAAATGGTGGAGGAATAATATGATATAACATATTGTGCTTTCAGTTCTGGGCAATATTTGTTTAATTAAAAAAACTACTAAACTTGTGGAAGTTTATAACAAAGATTGATCTATCTTAAGATAATCATCTTTGCTGCTGTACTGATAAATTCTTCAGTTCTCAAGTGGTAGTTGTTGTATGACAATACAACACCTGGGATATTTCAAGTCTATGTTCACCAAACAAAAACACACTGGTGGGGTTAATGTAAACTGTGCTATGTGTTATGTTATTGAAGTAAGACTACATCTTTGTGTTTATTGACTTACACAGAGTGAAAGGGGCTGGAGAGCACTGTAGTCTTGTGTTGTAGTGCTCTGTGGTATAGAGAATGTGAAGACATTTTTATATAACTGTACTCTTACAAACACAGGAAACTGCTTTAGATCTGATTTGTAGGGCTAAATTTCATTAAAGAAATTCTTAGTCAATGCAAAAGAACCACTTTATATCTTGTATTTACCAGAGATGTGCTGGTGAAGTTCTTTAAAAGTGTTAATTTAGCATGGAAAAAAGTATAAAAAAAAATACTAATCAACTAAATAAATCTTAGTCGACCTAGACCAAAACAACCAATTTGTCTACTAAAGGACTAAGAAGGGGCAGACCTATTGGTTTGAGTGGATGGATTCTAGCTGGATTAACATAAACATCAGGTGTTAATTTTATCTCTCTCTCTGTCTCTATCAAACACCCACTGCTCTATCTGAAGTGTTCGGACAAAGAAGCCACGTACCTTTTAAAGAGTATTTCCTAACTCTGTAGTCCACTAGTGTTACTGCCAGGAATGTTTGTGTCTAGGTCTGGTCAAAGCTGAGGCCCTTGCAAACTTCCTTTGTTTCACTGTTTACATTCTGTTACCACTGACATTACTAACCCATGTGTGCAGTTCATTTTTCAAAGCCTAAAGGCATTTATTGTGGTATTTACAGTACTTCTTTATGTACTCTTTGATTTACCCTTGTTCAATCAGAATCTCAAATGCGTTATATGACCCAAACCACATGATAGTTCTTTATCATAGTCATTTGTAGTTTATCACAAAGTGGTCACCAATAATTCAAACATCATTACTAATTTACTAATACAGAGCCAGTCGTATCAGATTGTAAAACCAGCGGCAGTGGTTAACGTGGCTTTCTTTTCTTGAGTGCAGCCAGACACATAGTGAGTCAGTCTACTGGCTGTAAGCAAAGTACTTATTTCCTTTGTCCTACTAGAATGTAAATCTGATATCATTAATAATTATTACAATTACTGTCCCATTTATACTATACAATTATTACATTTGTAGTACAAATGGGACAGTTTTCATCTTCAGTGGCCCCTCTGACCTGTGGGGTACCGCAGGGGTCAGTTTTGGGTCCACTGTTATTCTCCCTGTATATGCTACCATTGGGTTCTATTTTCAGGAAACATGGCATCTCCTTTCACTGCTTCGCTGATGATGTGCAAGTGTATCTACCGCTAAAGGTTCCAGCTAAAGAATCTTTGCAGGCCGTGATAAACTGCATGAGCGATATTAAGACTTGGATGGATCTAAACTTTTTAAAACTTAATGAGAACAAAACGGAGGTTGTCTTGTTTGGGCGTCCAGAGTTGGTTCAGGTTCTTACCACCCTTGGCCAACTAGCACCTAACTTAAGATCCCATGCCAGGAATCTTGGAGTGATTGTTGATAGTGCTTTTAAACTAGATAAGCAGGTCAGTGCTGTGGTTAAGGCTAGCTTTTTTCAGCTTAGACTGATAGCTAAAGTCAAACCGTATCTGACACAGGCTGACCTAGAAAAAGTCATTCATGTTTTAATTACCTCTCGCCTGGATTACTGTAACTCCTTGTATACAGGCATTGGGAAGTCTGAGCTTTATCGTCTGCAGCTTGTAAATTGACATTATTCATTCAAGCCTAGTAAAAGAAGAGACTGAATGTGGATTTGTTTGTGACCAAGATTGGCCTAGTTTAATTCAGACTAGACACTTTGATTGGTGTCACACTGTATATCCGTGGACAAGTTACATTATTAACGTGATGCACTGACTCATTTGTCTGACTCAGTGTAAAAATAAAACTCTATATTATGTAATATAGTATCATTTATGGAATATCCTATCCTAAAAGGGATTTAAAAGGGATTGAGCATGTAATGCACCACATTTTTAGAATAGGTTAAGATAATGTAGTGTGTCCTAATTGTAAGCACATGCTTTGCATTTGGCACTTTGTGTTTAAATTTGGCTGCCCTCGTACATTATGAAGACCATTTTATTGAATTAAATTTCAGTCTGGTTAAAAAAATAATGTATTTTCTTGGAAGAATTTTTATTTTATTTTTTTGGGATGGTGTTCGAGTGAATTGCTCCTTTATATGTGACTCAGATGAAAATGTTGAATACAATCCACATTTCTCTCATCCTATTTTATGATGTGGATTAATTATCAATTAAATTCATACAAATAAATACACACAAATACATACACACAGCTCATAAACTTTTCATTTACTGATTGCAATACATTCTCATTGGTCTATGCTGGGTGTGTTCATGCATGATCATCCTCTTATTTCACAGTTCAATCAACATATTCAGATGTTGATTAGGATCAGGGTGGGAAATTAGCACCCACCACCAGCCAATGGCAGGTACTTTTTCAAAATGGCGGGTGACTTTGCCTTGTATACCAGCCACAGCGGCTGGTGGAGTGATTTTCAGCACTAGTCCGTGACATTGGTTTACAAAATGTCGCAACATATCCCCGGTGTTAGGAGGCGCCGCAGAGTCAGCAGTAGCAACTGTTGAGGGTGAAATAAAGAAAAGGTATTTTTCAAACAAGTGGCACATTGTGGCAAAGGGAAAACAAGGGAATGGTTAGCCTAATAGGGTTGGGCAATGCCCCCTAAATTGACAGTTGATCAGACATGCATTCAAATGCCCTCTGTAAATAGACAGTAGACATGCTGCTGCTGGTAGGGGCAGTACATTACAACTTGACCTACTTTCACTTAACTACGGTGCCGGAAAGTCTAGACTCAATCCGATCTCTTTGATCTGCATAACAAGAGTACAGTGGAACGTTTAACAGACTGTAATAACCTAATATCATTACTGAGATTAAACTACATTCTTGGTAATATTTGCACTGAATAACGCATGCAATAAACAGAAATATAACACTTTCAGCGCACATGAACAGATGCGAATATAAGCTCACACATAAAATAGCACCCTCGTGAATTAGCCTCCTGTTGCTAACATACATTCATTAACACATAACATCGCCATCAGATTTATTGATGCGCACACACACAGTATCCACAAAATTTGTCCAACGAGTGGATAAAGGAAAGTGTGACAGTGTGCCACGTTAACGCCTTTTCTCTCAATCGGGACCGCTGTGTCCAAGCCGAGGTGCAGAGCATGACTTTACCGCATGCTGATACGTTCCTAGGCCAGGTAGAGCGAGCTACTATACTGACAGGGAAGGAGAGAGAGAGAGATTAGGATTAGTCTGACAGGGTGGGGGGCAAGAATCACGATGGACAATGATATGACATTGTCAATTGGCACAACCCTAAAGCCTACCTTACAGACAACCAGTCCATGCAGTAACCTTACATTAGAGGCAATAAAAGGCCATGAGTCATCCAAGTCTCATATCAAGTGCACTGCCATGCAGCTGGCAAAGATGGGACCCCAGGAGCAGAGTGTGGCAACAAAAGCACATTTTTTTTCACATCACTTTTTCACAACATATTTGCTTATGTTAATACAATATGTATTAATAATACTAAATAATGTACTGCAATTCAAAATATGGTAGTGCACTTTCTTTTATAAATTTGAATTCCAGAAAAAGTGGCTGGTAAAAGTGGGCATGCACTAGCCACTGTGGCTAGTGGGCAAAAAAGTTAATGTCCCACTGATTAGGATATACCTCAATCCTAGATCATTGCTCCTCGCTGGTTGTTTAGGGGTTGAGTAGGCAGTATTAGGACAGATCCATACAAATTCACATCATACACATCTAGCTTTTAGTTCATCCATTTATCCCTTCTGGTGCACAGTGTCAGACTGAAAACTGAAAAAGTGATGCATCCGCCACAAGGGAGAGCAATTTTATACAATGAGGAAAATAAGTATTTGAACACCCTGCTATTTTGCAAGTTCTCCCACTTAGAAATCATGGAGGGGTCTGAAATTGTCATAGTAGGTGCATGTCCACTGTGAGAGACATAATCTAAAAAAAACAAATCCAGAAATCACAATGGATGATTTTTTAACTATTTATTTGTATGATACAGCTGCAAATAAGTATTTGAACACCTGTATATCAGTTACAATTCTGACCCTCAAAGACCTGTTAGTCTTCCTTCAAAATGTCCACCTCTACTCCATTTATTATCCTAAATTAGATGCACCTGTTTGATGATGCTGCATAAAGACACCTGTCCACCCCATACATTCAGTAAGAATCCAACAACCAAGACCAAAGAGCTGTCCAAAGACACATTGTACACCTCCACAAGGCTGGAAAGGGCTATGGGGAAATTGCCAAGCAGCTTGGCGAAAAAAGGTCCACTGTTGGAGTAATCATTAGAAAATGGAAGAAGCTAAACATGACTGTCAATCTCCCTCGGACCTGGGCTCCATGCAAGATCTCATCTCGTGGGGTCTCAATGATCCTAAGAAAGGTGAGAAATCAGCCCAGAACTACACGGGAGGAGCTGGTCAATGACCTGAAAAGAGCTGGGACCACCGTTTCCAAGGTTACTGTTGTTAATACACTAAGACGTCATGGTTTGAAATCATGCATGGCACGGAAGGTTCCCCTGCTTAAACCAGCACATGTCAAGGGCCGTCTTAAGTTTGCCAATGACAATTTGGATGATCAGAGGAGTCATTGGGAGAAAGTCATGTGGTCAGATGAGACCAAAATAGAACTTTTTGGTCATAATTCCACTAACCGTGTTTGGAGGAAGAAGAATGATGAGTACCATCCCAAGAACACCATCCCTACTGTGAAGCATGAGGGTGGTAGCATCATGCTTTGGGGGTGTTTTTCTGCACATGGGACAGGGCGACTGCACTGTATTAAGGAGAGGATGACCGGGGCCATGTATTGCGAGATTTTGGGGAACAAAAACCTCAGTTAGAGCATTGAAGATGGGTTGAGGCTGGGTCTTCCAACATGACAATGACCCGAAGCACACAGCCAGGATAACCAAGGAGTGGCTCTGTAAGAAGCATATCAAGGTTCTGGTGTGGCCTAGCCATTCTCCAGACCTAAACCCAATAGAGAATCTTTGGAGGGAGCTCAAACTCCGTGTTTCTCAGCGACAGCCCAGAAACCTGACTGATCTAGAGAAGATCTGTGTGGAGGAGTGGGCCAAAATCCCTTCTGCAGTGTGTGCAAACCTGGTGAAAAACTACAGGAAACGTTTGACCTCTGTAATTGCAAACAAAGGCTACTGTACCAAATATTAACATTGATTTTCTCAGGGGTTCAAATACTTATTTGCAGCTGTATCATACAAATAAATAGTTAAAAAATTATACATTGTGATTTCTGGATTTTTTTTTTTTTTTTGATTATGTATCTCACAGTGGACATGCACCTACGATGACAATTTCAGACCCCTCCATGATTTCTAAGTGGGAGAACTTGCAAAATAGCAGGGTGTTCAAATACTTATTTTCCTCACTATATATATATATATTGTCAGTGGTTGGTAGCCAATAATCAAGTTCATCAAGTGTTTATAAAAGACATTCTTTTTTAAGGTAAAACTAGTTTGTATTCATGTGCTTAAGAATTTAAGGACAGCAGAGACAAAAGGCCCAAATCAAATGTTCGCCATCCAATAATAATGCTCAAAGGATTTTTTTTTTTTTTTTTTTATTTGCTCTGTTTGCAGGAAACTGTGATTTATTTGGTCTCTTTTTAAGTCTGTCAGCATGCCTGTGCAGGTGCTGTCTGTGCTGGAACACACATACACACACACACAGTAAAATCAGTAAAGGAGAGATGGATGAGAGGGAGTTATAATGGAAGGAAGAGAAGTATGAACAACAAAGAAAGCGCCCCGAGATAGGAGAAAGGAATGGAAGCAAAAGGATGGGGACGGGAAAGGAGGGAAGAAAAGAGCACACAAGATGGGTGTCTGCAAAAATGGAAACACCCTGAGCAATGTGTCAGATCCAGGACTTCTAAGGCTCTGACATATTGCTAAGGAAATGATCAGTCAGCACAGTTTTTCAGTGCAGGTTCATCACTGACAGAGTTAAAATGCAAATACTGCCCATTCAGCCTACAGGACACTATGTTCCCAATATTTGATACTATATGTTGCTAATGTTTAAAACCCAGGTGGTTTATGCTCTGGATTGCTGGCTGGGATCAGAATTTTCTGTGTTGTTTTATTTTACAAGAGAAGATCATTAGCATGTTTGTATAAGTCAGGATGCCATGGCAAAATAGATGTGATGTGTATCATCTAGGGCAATGTTTTAAGATGATTTTATTTTACTAAATCATGACACAGGAGATGAATTGGACCATTCTATCAACAAAGTATTGATTTTGTGCATCCATAGCAAACTAAAATGAAATGAATGTAGGTCCAACCATGAAGCACAGTGAAATATTTATCAGAATTGAATTGTCAAAATAATAGTCCATGGTGGACAAATGAGAAAATGTATTTCCTTTTCTTTTGAAGTCAATCCTGAGGTGTTTTTTCATGACTGCAGTACTTTAACCAACCAACCAACCTTGTATTTCTCCTTATTTGAGTCAACAGCATACTTTTTTACCAATAAAGACATTATGTCCTCAATACACAAGGCCATCATTGTTTATTTTATTTTCTGACCTCCTGAAATTTTTGTTTTGGCTAAGCATTAGAATTGTGTCCTGTGTAGCTTTGTGTTTTTTTTAATTACCTTTCTTTTTTTTTTTTGTAAGGACGTGAGTTTAATAGTACCCACACAATAAAACTGAAATGACTTGAGAACCTTGAGATTGTAATTAAATGATGAACTGCACCAACAGAAATCATGAACAAACATGAAAGCTCAAAACTTTGATTGAATTTGGATCTTGATGAATAGAAGCATATTGTAAGACCGAGGCATGTTGCTTGTGTTGAATTCAAGTTGAAGAAGATACCCAGCCCTTATACATGGCATGTGTAACAAAATCTGTAAACTCATGTACAGAAGAAACCCATAAATATCTACTGTACATAAACTAAGACAACCATTATTTGTATTTATTTATAAGTGTTTTTATCTATGTCAAATTTCATCAGTAGATGTGTGTCAGCAGATGTATTTAGTGTATCTGTTTCTATATAATAATAATAATAATAATACATTTTATTTAACAGCGCCTTTCTAAGCACTCAGTCGCTTTACAGACAATAAAAGACAGATACAGGGAACAGAAAAGTGTAAGCAGTTATAACAAAATCAAAAAAAAAAAATAATAATAATTACAGGAACAGTGTATTTACAAATAAGCAAGCTGGAACAGATGGGTTTTGAGTCTAGTTTTGAACAGGGGGAGAGAGTCGATATTGCGGAGGTCAGGTGGGAGTGAGTTCCAGAGCTGGGGAGCAGAGCGGCTGAAGGCTCTGTTCCCCATGGTGACAAGTCGAGCTGGGGGTACAGTGAGGTGGAGGGAGGAGGAGGATCTGAGGGAGCGGGAGGGGACGGCGATGTGAAGGAGTTCTGATAGATATGGAGGAGCAAGGTTATGGATGGCTTTGAAAGTATAGAGAAGGATTTTAAATTTTATTCTGAATTGAACTGGAAGCCAATGGAGCTGCTGAAGGACAGGGGTTATATGATGAGAAGACGGGGGTTCTGGTGATGACACAAGCTGCTGAGTTCTGAAGAAGTTGAAGTTTATGGAGGGATTTTTGAGGAAGGCCAAAAAGGAGGGAGTTACAGTAGTCAAGGCGGGAGGTGATGTGGCTGTGGATAAGGATGGAGGCAGTGTGAGTGGTAAGGGACGAACAGAAGGGGTTAATGTTGCGTAGGTGGAAGTAAGCAGACCGGCAGATATTATTTATGTGTGACTGAAAGGAGAGGGAGGAGTCGAGGATGACGCCCAGACTCTTGACCTCAGGGGAAGGGGAGACCAAGGAGTTGTCAATAGGAAGAGTGAAACTATTGATTTTGGATAGGGTGGATTTGGTGACTACGAGGAGGAGTTCTGTTTTATCACTGTTTAGTTTAAGGAAGTTTGAGGTGAACCAGTCTTTAATTTCAAGTAAGCAGTTAGTAAGGGACAAGGGGGGGAGCGAGGAGGTGGGTTTGCTGAATAAGTAGATATATAGAGTATATGCATTGAAGCAAGGTGATTCTGTCAGTTCAGTTGAAGCACATAACCCTAATTTCTAACACTATTCTAGCACAGTCACAGAAGAAGAATATTTATGCACCCCTACCCTTTTGACTTAAAAACACATCAATGGCAAGAAAAGAACTTTTAAATCTAATCTAAATCAACCAGAAAGAGACACAGAGATAGAAAATAAAGTAGAGAGGAGACAGAGATGAAGGCTCTTGTTGTTTTGCTTTGGTTAGGGTTAGCATATGGCTGTGGACACACACACACACACACACACACACACACATTGGATTGGTACCAGATGGCCATATCTATTGATGAAAACTCATTTGTTGCATGAAAGGCTGATGTTTCATTAGTCAATAAACTTGTATAAGTTTGATATTTGTTTGTCTAAGAAATTGTTTCTCTCCATCTCTCTCCCTGTCTTTGTAGGTAGGGGAGAGGCAACATGTGTTGGTAACAGAGGAGTCATTTGATGCCCAATACTATGTGTCTCACAACAAGTTCTATGAACAGGTAAGATATTTGTTTAAATACTAATAAATGGCTCCCACACTGACTGGTGCATGTGGCTCTCACCAGCACATTTTTACTTTATGGGTTACAGTATATAGCACATTCACAATCACAATTTCTGACCAAAGCAAGTTAAGATACACAAAATATGTATTCAATATATTTAAACTACCCTAAAAATAAACTTAGCGTAGTACTGGTAGTAAGTTGCATATCAGCATCGGTTGAAGGATGATTCAACATGCTGCAAGTTTGTTGACACGTTTGTGTTGGATGAATCCTGAAATAGTTTATTTGGCCTGCAGACTCTATCCACCATTAAAAACATACAGTAAAAAGTATTCAATTAATCTGTGTTTGATGAAAATATTTCCGTATGTGAAGCTAATCCAACCCTCCCTAATTTTCACACTTAAAGTAAATCAGGTCACAAGCTTCGTTTTGCATGTTAAAGAGCACTCGCAGCAGGTGTCAAAAGCTTATGCTTGTATTGACTAAAGTAGGTTAGCTATAACATACTCACACACACACACACACACACACACACACAAATACACACACACACACCCTGCGGTGGTCATGAGAGCATTTGGCGGCTGATAGCGGCAGTACTTTTTGCTCTTTTTTTTACTGTACTAACATTAAGGTCAGCCCTAAAGACATGAACATTCCATCCTTCACACACCCAGCTGTTACCTTACACACACACACACACACACACACACACACACACACACACACACACACACACACACACACACACACACACACACACACACATCTGCATGGCTTCAAAGACCCTCACTCAACCTGTGAAAAATTCACTTTAAAACATCTTCAAATAAATCAATTTCCTCCTGCTTTACCATCATCAGAAACATGTTTGAAGTTATGCTTTTTATTAGCAGGGAGGGAAGGGGATGGTAATAATTTTTCCTCCCTTCCACTTTCCTCTCCTCCCCTCCTCTCCTCCTCCTCTGCAACTCCTTCTGGAGGCTATAAACTTAAGTTACAAGTGTCATCCGGTTCATGTGTCTGTGGTAGAGTGCACGCTCCTTCAAATGTGTGCATTTGTGCATATGCAGGCATGTATGTCATTTGTGTCAGTTGACTGTACTCAAGAGGAGAAGATGTTTTTCCTCTCCCAATTTTTTTGCTTTGAGTATTTGGCATGTGCTTCTAAATCACATTGACTTGAAAAAGAAAGAACATGAAAACACTGTACCAATGTGTCCTGAGTCTGCCCCCCCCCCCCCCTCCCCTGAGGGATACACCTCCATATGATGTATACTTTGTCTACATCCACAGGACATACAGACCCATCTAGTACAGACATTACAGAGGATTTGTCCTCAATTGTGTGTGTGTGTGTGTGTGTGTGTGTGTGTGTATGTGTGTATGTATTTATATA
Source organism: Etheostoma perlongum (assembly GCA_026937815.1). Lineage (NCBI taxonomy): Eukaryota > Metazoa > Chordata > Actinopteri > Perciformes > Percidae > Etheostoma > Etheostoma perlongum. Next base: position 19,398,350 of record CM049376.1, read on the forward strand.
TATTTTATATATATTTTAGTGTTGCCAGTTAAACGTGTTATTAACGGCGTTAATGCAAACCCATTTTAACGGCGTCAATTTTTTTATCAGGAGATTAACGTTCTTTCTTGCCTAGCAAACGTTTTTTTCACACACTGCAAAATCTAGTAACGTTAGAAAAACACCACACCGGATCTAGCTAGACCGGAAACAAAACAACAGGCACACCGCACACACTTGTTTGGACTTACAAGCCGGCCAAAGAGTAGTAATGTTACGTTTTGAGTGGATTAAGATTCTGAATGAAAAGTTTACTTGCAAATTCCCCCCCCTCGTCAAAGTATTTTTTTTCACCCTTTTATTGATGGACAGTGTGACATTGTGTGAGAGATTATTTGCTCCAAGTGAGAATGTTAGTGTGAAATTGAAGACTACAGTAAGCTATATGCCAATGTTGTTTTCATTGAAAAAACATTTGCACAAAGCAAGCCAATCCACTTTTCCACGTTGATAAGAACATTAAAATGAGAAAAAATAATGGGACAAAAAGAAATCAAGGGACATTTAGAATAGATCAAAATGTGTGATTAATTGCGGTTAACTATGACATTAATGTGATTAATCATGATTAAATATTTTAATCATTTGACAACACTAATATATTTTTATTATTATCATTATTATTAACAACTCAAAATTTATTTTTGGTGTGGAAACATTTGGTCGCAGGGAGGGATTGTGAAGGACGTGCACCGCCACACATTGCATTTCTTTTTTATTATTATTGTTTAAAACACACATTAGTTCAGCTGCATTTCCTTTTGCTGCTCTCCTTTGTCTCTCTGTCACGCTACACACACACATACACTGCCCCTCTCCTCCGTGCACACAGCGTGTGTCTCCATGAAAACAGTGCTGCGATAGATTTTTTTTTCTTTCTCAGACCACCTTAGCAACTTTTTTTCCACAAAAGCAACTAGCGACAAATCTGGCGACTTTCTGTAGAAAAGCCGCCAGTATTGTCCAGCAAGCATGCAAGGTATTTCTCTCCTGTGTCCTCCAAAACAATCACCTCTCTCTTAATCTGTTGTGAGGAGCAGAGGAACAGCCCCTCCCCTCACTCTTCATGTGCGGCAGGTAGAAAGGGGAGCAGGGACAGGGTGTGGGGGCCGGTGTAGATGGAGAGACAGCGGGGCAAGCCAGCCTTCTTTGAGAATTCTTTATTGATCTTTTTCCCTCCCTTTGTAGAATTTTTTTTTTTTTTTTTTTTTACTTCAAAGATAGGCTACCTAAGTAATAACTATATGGCAAAATAAATTCCTGTATTGAATTTGTGATTGTTTGGCTAAAGATTTCTATTTCTTTCTATCTACCTTGCTGACACAACCACTAAGCTTTGTGCAAGTGATTGCGTAATTATGTCACAAATATGCAAATGAGCGTATGATGTCATCCCCTCAATCCCCGCCACCTCGTGCCACGAATCTGTGGGAAACACTGAAAGAAGTGACAAGACTAGTGGGAGCAGAGAAAAGGGACTGAAGGATGTGGAGAGGGGGTGGCTGCATGGGTGGAGGGAAGTGAGGAATAAGGTAGAGAGAGGTGTGAGTGTGAACAAATGGTCTAGTTTCACTTTTACACTATCAGATGGATATCTATCCTGACGCGTGTAGTAGGCACCTAACCTGTGTGTGTGTGTGTGTGCGTGTGCGTGCATGCGTGTTTTAGTGGCTGAGTGAGGGAGTTGGAGGGGGGGGCTTTCCAATGAAATCGGACAAGGTCTTTCATCATTTAATCACCCTGTAATGGGCCTCAAATGACCCTCACCTACACACACACTCACTCACCTTCCTCCCCCACAGCCCTGCTGATTTACCTCTCTGCTCTCAGCCTAGTTGTCGGCTACATACACACACACACACACACACACACACAAGCACACCCTCTCAGTGGTCAGAGTGTCAAGCAGCAGGTGTGTTGATTAGGCAGGTGTGGCGCTGGCTCTGTGTCTGTCTGGCCTGTTCACTATCTCATATTCTACTAGCTGGATAAAGACTGACAGATTAACACTGAGCCAGGCTTACTCCTGCCATCACAGCAGTAACACTCCCTCCACCAGTTCACATGCTATTCTCTGCCCAGTCAGTAGCTTAGCCCTGCAGAGTCGTGTAATGGTTAGACAGACCACCAGATGATCTGAGTCAGCATGAAACCACCCTGACAGTTTTCCATAAATGCTCAGCCGTGTTCATGTCTGCTTATTCAGAAAGGATAACTTATCAAAGCATGAGGTGATTGCGCATATACAGGGAGCCTTTTTCTTTCAACTGGGAAATAAATCATAGGATGTTTTCAAAGAAACCCTTACTTTAGTTGTGATGATACATTAGAGTGACTAGTTTTAAATCTCACTAATATCATAATATCACAACACCAATTATTCTGTTAGTGTTTACAAAAGAGATTAAAATCTGAAACAAAAGCTAAGAAGTACATCAGCATTTGCATATGATCTTTATTTACGTTTCATTAAGAACAAATTCCATTTCACACTCGGCCGTTATTATAACTCTTTGTTTTCCCTTCCTTCCTGCTGTGGTCAACAAAGATGTATAGTTGCCATGGTGAAATAATAAGGAAAACCAGCAAATCCCAATGGTTTATCTCACAGCTGTTGCTGTAGTTTTTGACCTTGAGGGCTTCTAAAAAGGGAACTGAAAACACTCAGACCTGCAGGCAGGGACAAGCTAAATAACAATGTGAGGGAGCATTGGGAAAAACTGTTTTGAGCAGCGGTTAATTGAAAATGTAATCGACAGATGGTAAAACATGCAGAGGGTTGTTATTGGCATGGATGGTTATATAGGTCTGCCTTTCTATGTGAATGACAGCAAGTTGCTGGAGATATCTCACCTGTGGTCACTAAAGTACAATCACTAAATGACACATTGTTTTTGTTCTTTACCTTATAACGTTCACTCAATGTTAATGTGATCCAATGTGCAAAATGTGCAGTGACAGTTATGTGTTGCTTCTGGTTTGCAGGTGCTGGTACCTAAAAGGGCTGAGTTCAAAGGGAAGATGATTGAGGTGGACATCTACGAGGCAGGAAAACACTTCCTGAAAGGCCGGCCAGTGGAAGAGAGTATGCCCTTCACTCCCTCCATTGCCGCACCGCTTCAGAAAGGAGAGGTGTCCGGCCTGATGCAGGTAAACACACGCACAAATACATGTACACCGGCATATACTGTAGGTATTTCTAAATGCTATTTCTTTCCCAATTCAATGCAACAGCACTGTTAATCAAACTGACATCAAAACAAATGCTCTCAAACAGAGGCATATGTAAGCAGAGTCATTACTTTATGGCGTAGAACAAAAGTAAAAGGTAACACTTACTGTACTTATGTAGCAAACACCCTAAAATAGAGTTTACTAGGTGGTTGAATTTAAAGAAAGGTATAGCACAGCATATAGAACAGAAAAAAAAGAAACGGGAACCTGAAAATAAACGTGAGGTCAGAAATAAATAAAACTACAGGTAAATCATGACATTAAAGTAAGTATATGGAATGGAGACTAAAAAGGAAAGGCATCCTGAGTAATTCAAGTACACTGGTTATAAACACTTCAAACAATATACCACACATTTTATTCAGTGCAAATGAGTATTACTCCTTCTCAGACTATCCAGATATTTGGATGCATGGTCCATGATCTAATACAAAGACAATAATTTTGTAAAGACATGATGCACTGTGGAATCCAGTCTATGTAATGCAATTTGATTCAGCTGAAAATGAATGTCCATTCACCTCAGACTACATTGTTTTACATGCATGAAAGTATATACATTTTGAGTAACTGTTTTTTAAAAAAAAATTTTTCTTGAATTTGTATTGTAGTATTGTATTAAATAAAATAAAATAATACATAATAAATAACAAAATTGGAAATGACCCAGAAAATATTGTCACACCAACAAGAGTTAGTATGGGCAGCAATATGCAGTAAGGTTTTTTGGCCAGTCAACAAGGAGGATGAATTTTTAACTGGTATATGATACAATTTGGATCGTGTTAACGCTGTCTACCAAGTCAATGTCATTCATCTAGGTTTCTTATGTTCCACAACACTTTATTGGTGCATATTGCTGTAAATAAAACAGCGTATGACTTCAGCTATTGTCTCCACTGAGAGGGATTTAGGAGCTGCGGTGCTTGGAAAGTAATTTTAGTTGCCAGTGTTAGGACTAGTGTTGTTCACCTTTGGTTAGTTGTTAATCTTCATAACTTAATACTCCATTTAATTTAACACACAATTTTGTTTGCATCTGTGATTGTTTATCCCATATGTCATATATAGTTTGTTACGAGTCTAATATTAAGTCATAGTGTCTTGATAAAATTAGTGAAGAGTTCAGTGCTTTAAATCAGTTGCCCATGTAGTATAGGTGTGTATGAATGTACACCACATGTGTACTCTCATATTTTTTTATCCTACATCTGTCAAGTTCTCGCTGCGTGTTATTTCCTTATCAAAACTATAAAAATGTTGTGTTTACAACAGGCCATTCAAATTTTATTCAGTCGGTAAAATGTGTGTGTGTGTGTGTGTGTGTGTGTGTGTGTGTGTGTGTGTGTGTGTTTGTGTGTGTGTGTGTATATAAATGTCCACATTCTTGATCCATTCTCTCTTATGCAGTTGTGGAAAAGCACCAATGTATCAGGCGTGAGTAATTTAAGATAAGCTGTGGCTGGCTAAACTGTCTTTCCTTCCTGTCTTTCTAACACACACGCACGCACGCACACACACATACACACACACACGCACCATGTTAATGTATCTGTTTCACTGCATGTTATTTTTCACTCTGACTAGCTGTAGCTTATAGCTCAGGACATGGAGCCACAGAGCAGAATATGATACACTTTCTAATTTCACACTCCATCAGCCTTTACTGCCAGACAGAGAGGGAGGGGAAGAAAGGAACAGACAGAGACAGGAGAGAGAAAGAGAGATGGGTTGACACTGATGAAAGAGAAAGCAAGCAGAAAGAGAGAGAAATGGATTGCAGAGAATGAGATAAAAAGAAAGAAAGAGAAAGGTTTCATAGCAAGCCAAGCGACTCTCCACTCAGCAATGAAAAGTTCAGCACTGGGGACTAGACCTTGTAAAAGTAGTTGCCTCATAAAGTCTGCAGCCCATCCAACACACATGCATGCACTCGTTTCCCCCCACTCACTTTCCCCATCACTCACAATCTTTCAACATTCTTACACAACATGCCCAGGCCTTCATTTTTCTTGGATTGCTGTAACAACTCACACACTCTCTTGCACGTAATTCTCACACACACACACACACACACACACACACACACACACACGACACACTCTTCATACTATAATGCACACTTTGTTTCTTACACACTGACATACACTTTGTCTGGTCCTTATACATTAAATATCTTAGTTTAGTTAGTATTTACCAACACCAGTTATTACCACTCCAAAGGTCTAAATGTGTCTCATGAGTTATTTTGAGAGGAAAGGCATGTAAAGGCATCATCATCTCCATGTCAATGTGCTCTAGGAAATAATTTATGCAGGTATCTCGAGTTTGACAGAAATGGAGAAGTGTCACTTTTTTGTTTAAAAATTATTTGTTAATAATAAAATAACTGAATAGGTCACATTAACACTTTGGGTCTATTCTCTGTGTGTACACACCTGTTGCTTTGAGTGAATTTTAAATTGTTTAGGAGGGGTGTATGAAACTTACTATGGCTATATGGTGTGCTGGCTGGGTTGAGACTACCACAAGATTGTTGTTAGGTGTAGTCAAAAAATGCGAGAGCATTAGTCTTATAAACGAATGATGGCACACAGAATGAAAACAAATTAAGGCAAACATACAGATAGAAAGAAGGACAGAGGTAGCACATCAGTGTGTTTTTAAAACAGTGCCTGTGCCTCAACCGATACTTTTTAATAAAGTTTAAAAAAATAGAAGGGTACCTAACAACAGTCAATGACATTAAAGAATGGCTTGTTTATTGCTAAGGCAATATGGTCTAAATTAAAGATTTAAAAAATAATGTAATAACTATAACTTATAACAATAATTAAATGGGAAACAACCAATAACAATAACTTATTTCACCAATTATTGTTATTGTAATTATTATACTTATTGTTGTTGCTGTTGAACAACAAAAACAACCACCCAGATGGGAAAAGGGTATTTTGCAATAACTTTGAATGCACCACGAGGCTACCTGTTTTAAGTGAACGCACCGTCTGTGTGGTTTAATTCTGACAACGGAATCTGCTGCGCTGCAGAGCAGACTGTTGCGTCCCGGTGTTGGAATCTTCTAAAGTGAAATACAGTCATACTTTATGCTGTTTAATGTTAGCTGTCAGCATTTTAACATTTAATCCAGCTGCTAGCTAAAGGTAGGTTAACGTTACCTGCTGTCCTTGACAGCCATGTGTCCAGTATATGTGTTTACATTTTTATTATAAGTGAACAGGTTTGAATGAGACTATGCATGCATACACATGCACTCAGTACAATCTGGCATTAGCATACCCATGTAATACACAAATATCTGCACACACACAGTGGTGGCAAGCTTATATATATATTTGAAGACAATCTATTTTCTGAGTCTCTGCGTGAGTCCACCACACACTGAGCTGTATGCGTATTTGAGATGAATGAATGATTAGGGAAAGGCAGATAGATGCTCACCCCCATGTCTTGTAGCGGAGTCTGTAATTACAGGCTTTTGGCAGAGAGTATGAGAAATACAGAAGAATAAAGGAACGAGAGGAGAGATTGCATGATGACTGAGTAGCTAATAGAAGGACGGAGTCTGAGCTTTGTCGTTTCATCTAAGGTGTAGAGGAATGTTCTAAGAGAAAGTGAGAGAGTGGTAGATAAGTGGGTAAGGTTTCTGATGTCCATTTGTCAAAGTGAGAGATTTAGCATTTCTGAGATGGCTAGAGAGAGATGATTACACACCAGCCAGCATCCATACTGATGCCTATAGGAATGAAGCGGTACGGCCAGATGGATAGATGAATTTATGGAGGAGTGGCATGTGAAAGCTTTTGTGGATGGATGTGGAAGAATGGACTTGAAAGTTGACAGATACATTTTGCTGCATGGATGTGAGACATGATGGCTTAGATGCACACAACGAATGCAGCTACATGGCTGTATGGATGTGTGTGTATATATAGATAGGTACAGTAATTATGGATGGATGGATGAGTAGTGATCTAATGGCACGGTGCTCTTTGTCCGTGTGCAGCCCAAGGTTCATTCCTATGTTCGGTGTGATGTGTTCATTACGTTCCATGAAACAAGACCAAGGTTTTAGAGAGAGAAATTAGCTTTTATTGACATTTACATCTCTTACTGTCTATCTCTCCATCTGTTTTCATCTGTTTCATCTCCATTCATTCACAGGAACAGAACTTTCTGCAGAAAGGGAAGGACAGTAATGAGTCTTTTAGTGAGACACAATAGCAGAGAAAGCACTCAACAGCACGGTGGAGGAAAGAAAAGGAGAAAGTATCTTCCCCAGTCCTCATCCTCAGATAATACTAAATGATAGAAGATGAGGAGGGGGAGGGGAGCGGGCCAAAAATGAAACCAGATTGAAAGAGAGAGAGCAAGGTAGACGGAGAGATCATGAGACAGAAAGGCAGAGTGAGTGGCACCTGGTAATCAGCTCTTTTGTCAGCATACTTCTTCAAGAAGACCAGGAGAATTGGACAGGGACAAAACAGCAAATTCACAGTTGGTATGAAAGACAGAATAGAAAAAGGAAAAGAGCTGGGAGAAAGATTGAAATGTAGGAATACGACTGGTGAACAATGTCCATCTTTGACCACATATTGACAAAAAAACAGAAAATGGTGGTGAATGAAATGAATCTCTGCTGGAGTATTACATTTCTTTTTCCTTTTATTTGGGGTTGGTTTTCTTGGTTTTCCCAGCCTTCCTTTTGTCTTTATTTCTTTTTCATTTGTTTCTTTCTTTCTGTCTTACATTGTATGTTTCTTTCTACTTGTGTCCTGTTTTCATAATTTTTCTCAATACCTTTCACTTCTTGCTCTTTTTGTGTGTGTGTGTGTGTGTGTGTGTGTGTGTTTTATAGAATTATAAAAACACACAATGGGTGGATGTTTAAAAGTACAGGCTAAGTGGGTGGGATTGCTGGGATTTTGCATCATAATGCTAACAGTACATAAACACAGACATACACTAAAACAGCTTATGCACACTGAAACACAGATCCTTGTACACACAGATTTGTGTACAAATATAGGCCGATGCACAGTCCCCCCTGGTGTGCATGGCAGACTCCTAGTAGCCGCAGGCTATGTGAGAAACTGACTGTCATCATGTAGACAAAACCCACGCGCGCCTAACACGAACATATATACACACACAGGCATAACACTCAGGAACAAAAGCTGTATTTCACCCCAAACAATTGAACTGCTCCATGTTGACATGCAACTGTTATGGATCGTTGCTTTGATGTTGCGTTATGCACACATCATGTTGTCATCTGGATTGTCAGGAAAAGCTAAAGATTATATATATATATACAGTGAGGAAAATAAGTATTTGAACACCCTGCTATTTTGCAAGTTCTCCCACTTAGAAATCATGGAGGGTTCTGAAATTGTCATCTTAGGTGCATGTCCACTGTGAGAGACATAATCTAAAAAAAAAAAAAAATCCAGAAATCACAATGTATGATTTTTTAAACTATTTATTTGTATGATACAGCTGCAAATAAGTATTTGAACACCTGAGAAAATCAAAGTTAATATTTGGTACAGTACCCTTTGTTTGCAATTCCAGAGGTCAAACGTTTCCTGTAGTTTTTCACCAGGTTTGCACCCACTGCAGAAGGGATTTTTGCCCACTCCTTCACACAGATCTTCTCTAGATAAGTCAGGTTTCTGGGCTGTCGCTGAGAAACGCGGAGTTTGAGCTCCCTCCAAAGATTCTCTATTGGGTTTAGGTCTGGAGACTGGCTAGGCCACACCAGAACCTTGATATGCTTCTTCCAGAGCCACTCCTTGGTTATCCTGGCTGTGTGCTTCGGGTCATTGTCATGTTGGAAGACCCAGCCTCGACTCATCTTCAATGCTCTAACTGAGGGAAGGAGGTTGTTCCCCAAAATCTCGCAATACATGACATGTATTGCGATGGTTAGTGGAACAACCGGATACGGTGTGATAGTAAAACCGTCACAGTTTGGTGTTGCTCTGATCAATTCCCAAAATAAGGAACGTGTGGGTGTGAATCTGAAGGAGCTTACTTATAACAAGAGATAAAACACGTGTGTAATCTAATCAAATATTGTTTTGTTTTTGAGTCTTACTGGCCAAGGCTCTAGTGTGGGAAAGGTTGTGAGCCTTCTGGCCCGTCCAGGCTTACACAGTCATTGGTAAAACTATAAAAGCAGGGGGTCCCTGCGCTCTGGTAGAGTCTAACTCGAGACGCCCAGATGGTTGCACAGGGGATCTACCGGGGTGTTGGCTCTCCACCCGTTTTCTGTTTGATTATGTGTAACCAAGTGTGAGGGATTGTGGGTTGAGATTGACAATAAACGCCATATATTGTATCATTCTAACCTGAGTCCAGTGTGATCATTTCCTGAGTGCCGACCAACCCCCGATCCTCCTTAAATTTATTTCAATACATACGGTTAGTGGAATTATGGCCAAAAAGTTCTATTTTGGTCTCATCTGACCACATGACTTTCTCCCATGACTCCTCTGGATCATCAAAATGGTCATTGGCAAACTTAAGACGGGCCTTGACATGTGCTGGTTTAAGCAGGGGAACTTTCCGTGCCATGCAGGATTCCAAACCATGACGTCTTAGTGTATTACCAACAGTAACCTTGGAAACGGTGGTCCCAGCTCTTTTCAGGTCATTGACCAGCTCCTCCCATGTAGTTCTGGGCTGAGATCTCACCTTTCTTAGGATCATTGAGACCCCACGAGGTGAGATCTTGCATGGAGCCCCAGTCCGAGGGAGATTGACAGTCATGTTTAGCTTCTTCCATTTTCTAATGATTGCTCCAACAGTGGACCTTTTTTCGCCAAGCTGCTTGGCAATTTCCCCATAGCCCTTTCCAGCTTTGTGGAGGTGTACAATTTAGTCTCTAGTGTCTTTGGACAGCTCTTTGGTCTTGGCCATGTTAGTAGTTGGATTCTTACTGATTGTATGGGGTGGACAGGTGTCTTTATGCAGCTAACAACCTCAAACAGGTGCTTCTAATTTAGGATAATAAATGGAGTGGAGGTGGACATTTTGAAGGCAGAATTCCAGCTGATAGACGGGCGTTCAAATACTTATTTGCAGCTGTATCATACAAATAAATAGTTAAAAAATCATACAATGTGATTTCTGGATTTTTTTTTTAGATTGTCTCTCTTGTGTATATATATATATATATATACAGTGAGGAAAATAAAAACTTTCATTATTTTTTGTGTCAAAAGGGTTTGCTTGGCCTTTGACTGACTTGGTTTACAGAGTAGCAAATAATTAGTTTTGCCTTCAACACAGCAAGCCTAGCTATTTTAAGCATTTCATTTAGCATGTCAAATTGTATTACATGGTCTGCGCTTTGTGTATACTTAAAGAACCAGTGTCACAGTAACAAAGGAATACATTTTAATCCATCAAAATATCAGACTATTTTCAGTATTCTTACCTAACATGTAAAATGGCATTACGCAGCCTCATTCTGTTTTGTTCATTAAAAATGGCCCTTGTTCTTGAGTTTTGCTTTTAAGCCACAGATGGAAGATGGTAAACAAAACAAAGCAAGCACAAAAACAAGCACAAAAACCGTTAGGGGAAAAATATGTTCTAAATATGTTATAGTCAAAATGGACTTTCCCCAGAATGGGCCTTTTATACATGTGAACAAATCCCTGAAAAAGTTTTTCAGCAGATGAGTCACCCATGGCATTTGTATTTAATTTAACATTTTTTCCATAATCTTAAACTCAACGGAATTGCAGCTGCAGTTTTGTCAAAGTATATCTCAGCAGTTAATTATTGTTATTGTAATAGTAATTGATTGAGAGAGTAGATCATCTTTATTTACAACCATGCTCTTCAAACAAAGTTATTCTCTCAGAGTTGCCAAAATAATAATTAAAAAGTAACTTTTCACATTACCTGTGGTTAGGTGTCTAATTGTACAATCATTTGAGTATCCCCTTGGGTATAAAAGTTATCTTTTAACAGAACAACTGACAGGAGCAGCCCTGCTAATCCCTTGCATATATCCTAAGTCTGCATTAGGCTGAGGGGGTTAACATCCTATCCCTTCTAGTAAGTAACTATGTAGACATTTGTTGGGCTTTTAAGACATCTCCCTGTACTATTATGAAGCCCCACCTCTAGAGGTTCAATGGAAGTTCTAGTTTAATGTAAGTATAATGTAGGCTTTGACTTTGCAAAAAACTTTTGTCTTTAATTGTGCAAATGGAAGGCTACAGGGATGCCTGTCTTTACTCACTTAAATTGGTTACAGTTGGGGCGCCTGGTTGGCTCACCTGGTAGAGCGTGCGCCCATGTACAGAAGCTCAGTCCTCATCAGTTTTGACCTGCGGCCCTTTGCTACATGTCATCCCCTTCTCTCTCCCACTTCCCTGACTTAATCTCTCCATATAAAAAAGGCAATAAAATAGCCAAAAAATCATCTTTAAAATATCCCAGTTGTAGTTGGCTGTAGTTAATGAGGTTTGGGGTTCTTCTTATACAGAAGGTAGTCTATATCCACTACGTTCCACTTCCAGATTTTACTCTTTTTGGCCGGATGTCCAGTACCTTCTGCTTTTCTTGTGATGGAATTTTAAATTGTGGTCGATTTATGAAGACTGTTGCACGACTTAAACAACTTCCCGAGGCTATATTGCCGTGACACTGTGGCTCTGCCCAAGTGCTTAGCGCTGCCCATGATGATTGTGATTGGTTTAAAGAAATGCCAATACACCAGAGCACATTTCTCTCCCGTCCCAGAATGCTGTGTGGACTAGCCAGACCTTCCTCCGCTTCACTGTGGAGGGTGGTCTGGCATTGCGACTCTACAGCAGAAGGTAACATTTAGTAAGTATTGTTAAGTGAAAGTATGTCTTTCCCAATGCTTTTGGATGCCACTGTCATGGTCTTTTTATGACCCTGCCAGAATGTACTCCACTATGCAGTGGTTAAAGTTGGTAAGGGTTTCAATGTCAATGTTGTCAGTGTTTCAGTGTGACAGAAATCTTTTTTTAAATTTTTTTATCATTGGGATAGTTGATTTTGTTCCAAATTGTGTAACATAACTACTTGGCTTGGACACCAGCCCCAGCAACTAGAGCCAGCAGTTGAAGCCACAAAGCAGTTTCTGAATCACTTTCTGATTGTTTTATAGTAGATAGAACTGGTTATATATTGATTTCCATTCCCATGACCTGCTGACACTAGTGGAGGCATTGTTGTGTTTATTGCTTCTGTTGACTCAGCTGTAATTTGTAATTGCTGTTGCGTAGAAAGTCATATTACCTTTTATTTAATATCCAGGTCATTATTTAATTTGAAAAGAATGATCTATTATTTACTGTGATATATAGTAATGTTTGTCTATGTAAGTGTGTGTGTGTGTGTGTGTGTGTGTGTGTGTGTGTGTGTGTGTGTGTGTGTGTGTGTGTGTGTGTGTGTGTGTCAACTTGCACTTCTATACAGTTAACATGTAGAGTATGCATACAAGTGGCATGAAGAAACAAGTTGTGTCAAAGTGTAAAGTGACAACATGTTTAGTTCAGGATGCTGTGTACCTTTGAGTGTGTGTATAGTGACAACGGGTATACTTGTACACCCATGCTGTACACCATAGTGTCTGAGAGAGTTTTGCAGTTGCTCTGATGAAGGAAACTTCAGATCACAGATGAGGAAGAAGACAGAAAGAGAACATGACTGAAGGTCCCCACTGAGCCTTGTTTTGAGTTCCACCAAAGACCTTTATTAGTATCAGAAAAATATCTTGCAATCACTCTTGCCGTAATGTCTCTCCCGTCCCTCTGTCCAGTTGAAAGTACAGCTGCAGCTTATTGTGATTGTCACTATGGCTTTGGCAAATCACCCGTGACTAAGGAGCCTGTTACAGTAACTGTTTAGGCGCGCACACACAAAAACACACACACACACACAACACACAAACCACTTAAATGGTCTCTGTGTCTAGAGTGACACTGACAGCTGCTGAGGATCATGTGAGAAATGTGACCACTATGTATTGTGCTTTCGGGTTCTCGTGATGTTTTGTGTGAGTCACTGTGTGTATCTTTGAATGTGTCAGTGTGTTAGCTAAGGCTGCACCAGACACCAAAGCAGATTGTTATTCATTTTTTGAAGGGAAAAGTAGCTAGCTGTTACCCCTTGTGTAGTGTTGGATGATTTTCGGGAGGATTAGCTTGCTTTGTTCTACCACTGTGAGCAGAGAGATAGATATTATCCACCACAGGCCTACACGTACAAAACACACTAGCTATGTTTCCATCCACACGTTTATCTGAATTAAGTGATATCGAATGAAAAATGCCTTATGGAAACAGTAAAATTTGATTGAATTTCCTGAATATCGACTCAAACAAAATACATTCAGTCTCATTGTGTTTTATCTTGATTGATATACTGTAGTGTACGTCTTATGCGATAAATGCGTATGGGAACATTATTTGCCAAATAAATAATGAATTGCGATTAAGTTTTAAGTCATTTTATTGTCACAACCCGCCACAAAACGAAGAAGTTTTAGTTAATTTCCGCCCAGTATTTCCGCTCTGTTTGCACACAGGCGGGTGTCAACAAAGACAGAAATAAGTGGACAAATGAGGAGACGTGAGACTTTTTAGTTTACGAGCAAAATATAAATGGCTATGTTAGATATCAAAAATCTAAGAAATGCCATAATTTATTAGTAACTCTACCTATCTGTCTAGCAAAACTTTGTTTACAAATGTTTGCTTGAATGTTGTGCAATTCAGTGTGAAAATGAATGGAAACACCTTAAAATGTCTCAAATGAATTTGATATAGCAATTTGACCGCAAAATAGCATGTGACGTCACTACACACAGGTTTTTATTTGCTTTAAAGCCGTTGGATGGACACTTTCACCAGCTTTATTTACATGAGTTTTTTTCATCAAACTTCAGATAATTCGATTGACAAGTGGAAGGAAACTTGGCTACTTACTCACAAATGCCAACTCTCTTTCACACAGACACATATGGACAAACTCAGCATGCCAACTAGCAGGTGGTGAACTATCATTGAAAGCCACATCTCTCATCTTTTCCTGCCCCCTTCCCTCATTTCTTCTGTTTTTCACTCATCCCCTCTCTCCAACTGTGCTGACACGCACCTACTGGCACTTGGGATTTCACTTATCCTCCCTACTAGTAATACATTTTAGACAGTACTATTCAGTCTCTCGCATGGCACCATGTTGTTAAAAGACACCTGCAGAGAGACAGATTAATAGATGGATAGAGAGGAAGGCAGTATACTTGGCCTGTCAGCGCAGAGAAAGATAATGGTTTTGACGCTCACCTTTTTTCTATTTCATCAATCCTTTGCTTTTAGTCAGTTTTTTTTTATTTTGTCTCAGTTTCTATTCATATTGCTCCTTTCCTGTCTAAGTGAGCAGGAAATAAATTTGTACTACTAAGTGAATTTGATCACAGTTTACAGGCAGTCTTCTCCTTCAGTCTTTCAATTTTTATTCCTCACACTGTCAGTTCATTCATCCTTGAATGGGCCATTCCAAAACTTTTAAAGGGCTTACAGTGTGACCTCACTGAGGAGTACTTTTCAAATATATTATTCCTGATGAGATTGGATCAGTGATTTGAACCCCTGACAGAAGTAGCCATGTTCATTCTGATCACATTCAAGGGACTTGACATGGCTTCCACCATACACCCTGACAATAAGCACCCTTCTTGTTTTTCAAACATCAAAACAGAAACCAAACAGCGTATCAGTTTCACCATTAGGGAGTCAACTGATAATCCTACCATTAAGCAAATGTGGATACATCAGCCTGACCTCTGGTACTGATTTTCCCTCCATCTATTGTCTGAAGCAACTACAAGTGACTTATAGATGTGTCATGCAGGCGTTGCCGGTCACGGTATCCATCCTCCATTGTGTGCGGTAACAGAGGAAACCATTCAGCGACAACAGTGAAGAGAAGAGTGGTTGGCAAGGTAGCATTCACACCCCCATTACAAGACAGGGGAGCGGGAGTAATGTAGAAGATAGAGAGGTAGAAGACAGACGCTATGCAGCTGCTCACACACAAAGCCATGTGCTTGCAACACGTGTAGATGTGCACCGATTTTCAGTTACATACAAATACTCGTTGTTCATAGGTCAAATGTACACTATGCATACACATGCTCTACAAATCAACTTTCAAGTGTTTTTCTGAATTTTTTACTCATGAACCTTTTCAACTATATGGAATGGAAAACTAAGAGATAATGTACACAGCCAGATATAGGTAATGGTAAACAGAATTCCTTAGATGGCTAAGCAACCGACTTGGTCAAAAGAGATTGAGGATGAAAGAAAAGTTGAAAAAGCTCTCACTGGCAATCCATAGAGTGAAGAAATAATCAATCTACCTATGGTAAATATCAAATCCAAAAGTCTTACAGTCAACCCTAATCAACTTGATTAAAGGTTATCTGGAAAGCCGCTGATCAGTTGCTCAATATCGCCCTGAATAATCAACCTTCATGGGGATAAGTAATTTTACCAACCGTCACACAGGAGAGACATAGGAACTGCCACAAGACCATTCCACTCGGAGATGTAGACAAGTGTTGGTTCTCCTATCCAATTTGTTTAAAGCTCAAATTAAAAGAGCCACATGTTGTACAGGATTATTTATTTATTTAGCAAGTTATTTGTCTTTGCATTAAAGTACACCTCAGGTCTCCACTCTCAGACATTAAGATAAAACTAGATAAATGTCAAGCTCACTGATGATCAATGAGGACGGGTGGAGGTCAGGAAGACATAGGGCTGGTTATTAGTATTCAGTATTTCCATCTCAGCTGTATTAACACCGTCCACAACTGATGAATTCCATCTTGTTTTTGATGTTGCTCTCATTACAGCTGTTTGTAGTGTTGTTTCAATAAGCAGCATCATGCTCGCATGTACATTGTTTAAGTTGTCATGTTTGACTATTAGCAACAAGCTAAACGCACAAACCTCTCAAATTCAGCCCAAAGCAGTATTTGTTTTAGGTGAACAATTCAATTATTTATTTTTCTATATTTTCTACGTTGCTATAGGAAGCAGTTTTATGGGAAGTTATACTTGTTATAGAAACGTTGCAAAGCCACACGAAAATGATGTTCTACTGAGAGATTAACTGGAGCACCATCACGGTCTCAACATTGTAAACTAACTCTTATTTTCTCATGTCTCTCCTAGCTTCCCCATGTAATTAAATCACAGTGCACCTTCCCCAACATCAGCTTGATTTAATAGACAGCACTCTGTAATAATTGGATCACTACACAACTGCATTAACTGGTTTACACAGAGATAATGGCATTATATTTGAAATGCACTAAGCACATTGATGGTTTTATGAACACTTTCATCTACAAAATATTGAAATGAGCAGTGAATTTAAAAAGTTGTGTTCATCATTGTGTCTGTAACTTCCAAATGAAACTGAGTTGTAGAGAGAAGGCAGGTTCAGCTGACGGAAGAGTGACAGGAAAGTATGAAGCATCGTAATAACCCTTTGCGCACCTAAATGATGACACCCCATCTTAATATCATGTGGTATCAATAGATGTGTTCCTAATGATCAGCAGCAATGATCCATGAAGGGTAGTCCTCACATAAATGTCTATTTTATGAAAAATCAAGGGCTGAGTAAACTGTGATTTGGTTGATCGATATGGCCAAATAAAATCCAAATATTTGTTAAAAAAAATAAATAATCCTCTACTTTCTACTCTTCTTTCTACTATTTTTTTCTCCTGCTCCACTCTTCTCAGCATTGCTCTTTACCATCTTTCAATGTCACATCCCTTCAGGGGTGGATGTCTTTTTAATGGTCCAACACATTAAGACTAAACCGAGCTCTCCGATTTCAGACAATTAATGCGTTGGAATACTGGTCACTCTGCTGTCAAGCCTCGCTGTTTGATTTGTGACTGTGGCCAGTCGATTTAATCTAATTATGAATAATGGGCATGACTTGTGCTATGAGGTGCAACAAACTCTCTGTCCACAAGTGTGTGGGAGAAAGCAGTGTGAGTCATGTATTGGCGCACATTGAAGGAATATTCACATAATATCACGAGACATATTCAAATTCAAACTTTACTATTTCAACTATTTAATTACTTTCTGTATGTTTCCTTCCACAGCATCAGACGCCCAATGGCATCCAAGGTCCTGCTTCTTCTATGCCTTCTTCATCTGTTTTGTTGATCGGCTCTTACAGTCTTGACAGGGAAGTACTGAAGAAGCTGGGGATCGGGCTCACTCTGGCAGCAGCCATCTTGGCCTTCATCGTAGAGAAACTGTACTGATGGCACAACTGCAAACTAGAAGAAGATTGTGAAGAAGGGAGAGGATGGTGACATCGTAGTAGCCTAAACAATAAAACTTCACATGCTCTTATTCTATCTTGAATGAATCCAAAGAAAACAAGACAGAGTGAGTAACACAGTTAAGGATTATTTAAATGTTCTGAGATTCATGTTGTTTTTGGTGGAGTTAGTATTTTAATTAAAGTTAGACTTTTTAAATAGTTTACCACTTAGTGATGTCAGTGTCTTTTGTCATTGATGGAGGAATAACCACATTGTCTTGACAGGTCAGCAGCAATACTGTGGTTAAAGGCAATTTGTATTCTTCATTTCAAAGTATTTATTTTTGAATAAGGTTTATGAACAGTATATTTTCTGATCTTAATAAAAGACTTCTTTCTTACTGTCTCTGAAGTTGTTTTAGCATGTAATTCTTTTGTTAAAGTTTTTTTGTTAGTTTCATTTTATGTTTTTTTTTGTCTTGTACATCCAAGTCAGGTGGCTGATGCCGAATGCTTGGATTGATGGTCATTATGAACTCTTTATGTAGTCCCACAGTACACCTCTCATCCAATGTGATTGTTTTTTGTTTTAGTTTTTTTACATGTGATGGCCGGCTTTGGTGCCACCATAAAGGATTGTTGTTTATAGTTTCTTACTTACCTGTAGTGGTGTCTGGTAAGATTTTTGCTGCCACCCCAATACAGTGAAGGCAAATGTATCTGAAACTATACATCACTGGAGGTAAATGAGATTTTATTCTTCCTTTTTCAGGTAAATTGACCCGGTAATACAAGTACTCTGTTGATACCTGGGCTGCTTGTGGTGTATGAGTCATTAATGAGACTGACCTTTTGGCTTTTTTGATTAGCATTGTTGCAACCATCCAAAATAGTTTAATAAAGGAAAAATGCAATCTGTCATGTTTGAAATTATTTGCTAGGTTTTTACAAATAAATAAGTCCTCTGTGTCCACAGTGCTCTGTATCACTGTTGTTTTCATGTATACTATACAGTCTGTTTGTGTTTCTCTCTAATGTCTTTATGTTTGGAGGTACAACGGTCCCTGTGTGTGTGTGTGTGTGTGTGTGTGTGTGTGTGTGTGTGTGTGTGTGTGTGTTTGTGTATGTATATATATACTTACATGCCTGCCCTATCTGATGTAGCTGATGCTGTATGCTTAATTTAGCAGAAAGCCAGCCTGTGTGGTTCAGGAGTGACAGGGCTCATCGCTCTCTTATTCAGAAAGCCCTGTTATTATGCATACCACTCTTTGTAGCCTACACACACAAACACACACACTGGCGTTGTATTATCGAAGTATATGATTCATGTTACACATTCTGTTGACACACAGATATTTACCCTGGCTTTTTCTTACCTAGCTGGTACATATCACACACACACAGAGCACACTGCAATTTTGTAGTATGTGGGCAGATGATGTACATCAAGCAAACTTGCACACAAAGCAGGCACCAAAGCTTTATATTACCCGATCAAATGAAGCGTGTCTCTCTCATTCTCTCACACACACACACACACACACACACACACACACACACACACACAAAAAATAGCTTTGTATTATGTGATCAAATGATGCGTGTAGCTATGAAGCTTGTTACATCCATCCAGCAGTGCCCTATATTATTCTGCAGCCATCCATACTGTGTGACAGTTCTTTTGATGCTTTGTAAGCACATTTCCTCACTGTGTATGTCAGTTACACCACATTGTTCTCCAATGAAATATGGATGCAACAACATCCTTTATGTTTGGGAGATCATCACTTATTATGAAATATTGAGGCGGGAAGCATAGAAAGGAGATCATTATTCACTTTGCATCATTCACTTCACTTGTTTCTAATAAAAGCAAAATTTTCTGAATTCTTGTCTTAGTTGCAGCTGTTGTCAATTTGTGATCTACACAGTGACGTCCTTTTGATATGAAACGGAGTAACATAAGATAAATGCAAGGGAGGTTGAACATTAATGTTTGCCTGTCATTTCTCATCTATCATGTCATTGGATTTTATTTAAGTGTTTTAAATTCTGAGTGTTTTGGCTTTCGTAAAAACACAGGCTATGTTGGAACTCAAAGAAGGGCGTTCATGTATTGAAACAATGTACTTATAAGAGGCTGAGATACAACGTTGCTGTGAGTGCAACATAGTAAAGTATCTCGGGGGAATTTATGATTTTGTTTTGAAAAAATGTGTTGTCATTTGATTTTGACCAATGTCAGTTGTAGATCCAACTGAGATCTTAACATTAACTAAAATAGATGTAGAAAATTTAAAAATGTACTGTATAAACCACCATTAAGAGTGTTAAGCTGAAAAAAATGTGACAGTGACCCTGTTCTAAGGACTAGACTAGTACATGCTGTCTTGTCCTGTTCTAAGGACTAGACAGCATGTACAGTATATCTTATAGCAGTCTAATTATAACAATAGGCATCAATCAGTAAATGGTTTAAACAGACAAACAAATAAAGATAAACTAAATGTATTTATGCTGCTACATCATTCCCTGTACAGTCTAAATTGTTATCTTCAACAATGGATTTGTGCCTGTTATGCTATTTTGGAAATGTCAATACTGTGATGGTGATGTATTATTGTTTAAAAAATTATGAAAATGCCATCATCCCGCAATAATATGTGCATGTGCAACAAGTTGGGCATATTGCAGAGGGCCTAAACAGCCGGACAAACCCATAGCTACCGTAGTTTTTGCATATCTGAGGACTGCAGCCATCTGGTCCCTTCAGCCACCATGCCTGACTTTGCGGTAATGATATAGTGGGTGGTATTTGTATAAAAAACATAACAATGACATGCTGCTGTGAGCCATGATCTATACAACAATGGATGAGCATTACCAGCATCCTAAATCCTGAAATATAAATCAATAGAACTACAACTTTAGTGAAGTGTCATAATGAACCTAATGATCAACATAGTATAAAAGAAGACACTATAGACATCAAAGATGCACATTGTAGTGATGAATTTTCTAAAACAAAAAGTCAATGTATAAGCTTTTCTTATATGTGTAATGATGCTGATTTGTAGCTATGTATCTGACACAAATGTTGAGTAATTTGGAAATTCGTTAAAGCTATGGTTCTTTGTTAGCGTCAGATTTGAGCCCCCTGTACTCAGACCACCTGTGGTGCAAACTGCTGTAAGTATGACATCCAGGATCATGCAAAACTTGCTGGTCTTGTCTTTTAGCTTGGTAATTATCCTTCATACTGAGCTGAAGGAAAATACAAATCCATGGGTAAACCATCGAATTGATGCCAACAACTGGCATCAATTCGATGGTTCCTCTCCGGGAACCATCACCTTATCGTGGTGGAGAGGTTTGTGTGTCCCTATGAACCTGAGGGCTGTGTTGTCTGGAGCTTTGTGCTCTTGGTAGGGTCTCCCATGGCAAAGAGGTCTCAGGTGAGGGGCCAGACAAAGAATGGTTCAAAGACTCACATGGAAAAGCAAGGAAGGGATAGAGTGACCCTGCCCAGAAGAAGCCCGGGGCCCCCGTCTGGAGCCAGGCCCAGACGGTGGGCTCGTGAGCGAGCGTCTGGTGGCCGGGTTTGCCACGGAGCCCGGTCGGGCACAGCCCTAAAAAGTAACGTGGCACTTCTCCCTCCAGCCCATGGGCCCACCACCTGTGGGAGGATCCAAAGGGGTCGGGTGCGCTGTTATATGGGTGGCAGCGAAGGTCAGGGGTTTCGACCCGGGCGGCAGAGGCTGGCTCTGGGGACGTGGAATGTCACCTCTCTGTGGGGGGAAGGAACCGAAACTTGTGCGGGAGGTGGAGCGCTACCAGTTAGATCTGGTGGGGCTTACCTCTACGCAAAGTCTCGGTTCTGGAACCGTACTCCTGGATAGGGGTTGGACTCTGTCCTACTCCGGAGTTGCCCATGGTGTGAGGCGCCGGGCGGGTGTGGGGATACTCACAAGCCCCCGGCTGAGCGCCGCTGCGTTGGTGTTTACCCCGGTGGACGAGAGGGTCCCTACGCCTGCGGGTGATGGGGGGGAAAACTCTGACTGTTGTTTGTGCATATGCACCAAACAAGAGCCTTCTTGGAGACCTTGAATGGAGTCCTGTATGGGGCTCCAGTAGGGGAATCCATAGTTCTGCTGGGGGACTTCAATGCACACATGGGCGATGATGGAGATACTTGGAGAGGCGTGATTGGGAGGAACGGCCTCCCTGATCTAAACCAGAGTGGTTGTCTGTTGTTGGACTTCTGTGCTAGTCATGGATTGTCCATCACAAACACCATGTTCGAACATAGGGATGCTCATAAGTGTACGTGGTACCAGAGCACCCTAGGCCAAAGGTCAATGATCGATTTTATAATCGTTTCATCTGATCTGAGGCCCTATGTTTTGGACACTCGGGTGAAGAGAGGGGCAGAGCTGTCAACTGATCACCATCTGGTGGTGAGTTGAGTCAGGGGGTGGGGGAAGACTCTGGACAGACCTGGTAAACCCAAACGGGTAGTGCGGGTAAACTGGGAACGTCTGGAGGGGGCCCCTGTCCGACAGACTTTCAACTCACACCTCCGGCGGAGCTTTTCGGGCATCCCTGTGGAGGCTGGGGGCATTGAACCTGAGTGGACAATGTTCAAAGTTTCCATTGCTAAAGCTGCGGCGGCGAGCTGTGGTCTTAGGGTTTTAGGTGCCTCATGGGGCGGTAACCCACGAACACCCTGGTGGACACCGGTGGTCAGGGAAGCCGTCCGACTGAAGAAGGAGTCTTTCTGGGATATGTTATCTCGGAGGACTCCGGAGGCAGTTGCAGGGTACCGACGGGCCCGAAGGGCTGCAGCCTCTGCCGTGACCGAGGCAAAGCAGCGGGTGTGGGAGAAGTTTGGAGAAGACTTTCGGTCGGCACCAAGGTGCTTCTGGAAAACTGTTCGCCACCTCAGGAGGGGGAAGCGGGGAACCATCCAAGCTGTATACAGTAAGGATGGGACGTTGTTGACCTCAACTGGGGAGGTAATAGAGCAGTGGAAGGAGCACTTTGAGGAACTCCTAAATCCAGCTGACACGCCCTCTGTGGTAGAGGCAGAGCTGGAGGATGATGGGGGATTGTCGTCAATTTCCCTGGTGGAAGTCGCTGAGGTAGTCAAACAACTCCACAGCGGCAAAGCCCCAGGGATTGATGAGATCCGTCCAGAAATGCTGAAAGCTCTGGGTGTGGAGGGGATGTCTTGGTTGACACGCCTCTTCAACATTGCGTGGAAGTCTGGGACGGTGCCTAAGGAGTGGCAGACCGGGGTGGTGGTTCCCCTCTTCAAAAAGGGGGACCAGAGGGTGTGTGCCAATTATAGGGGTATCACACTTCTCAGCCTCCCTGGTAAAGTCTACTCCAAGGTGCTGGAAAGGAGGGTTCGGCCGATAGTCAAACCTCGGATTGAAGAGGAACAATGCGGATTCCGTCCTGGCCGTGGAACAACGGATCAGATCTTTACTCTCGCAAGGATCTTGGAGGGGGCCTGGGAGTATGCCCAACCAGTCTGCATGTGTTTTGTGGATCTGGAGAAGGCATATGACCGGGTCCCCCGGGAGAAATTGTGGGAGGTGCTGCGGGAGTATGGGGTGAGGGGTCCCTTCTCAGGGCCATCCAATCTCTGTATGACCAAAGCGAGAGCTGTGTCCGGTTCTCGGCAGTAAGTCGGACTCGTTCCAGGTGAGGGTTGGCCTCCGCCAGGGGCTGCGCTTTGTCACCAATCCTGTTTGTAATATTTATGGACAGGATATCGAGGCGTAGTCGGGGCGGGGAGGGGTTACAGTTCGGTGGGCTCGGGATCTCATCGCTGCTTTTTGCAGATGATGTGGTCCTGATGGCATCATCGGTCTGTGACCTTCAGCACTCACTGGATCGGTTCGCCGCCGAGTGTGAAGCGGCTGGGATGAGGATCAGCACCTCTAAATCTGAGGCCATGGTTCTCAGCAGGAAACCGATGGAGTGCTTTCTTCAGGTGGGGAGTGAGTCCTTACCCCAAGTGAAGGAGTTTAAGTACCTTGGGGTCTTGTTCGCGAGTGAGGGGACCATGGAGCGTGAAATTGGTCGGAGAATTGGAGCAGCCGGTGCGGTATTACATTCAGTGTATCGCACCGTTGTGACGAAAAGAGAGCTGAGCCAGAAGGCAAAGCTTTCGATCTACCGGGCAATTTTCGTTCCTACCCTCACCTATGGTCATGAAGGCTGGGTCATGACCGAAAGAACGAGATCCAGGGTGCAAGCGGCCGAAATGGGTTTCCTCAGGAGGGTGGCTGGCGTCTCCCTTAGAGATAGGGTGAGAAGCTCAGTCATCCGAGAGGAGCTCGGAGTAGAGCCGCTGCTCCTTCGCGTCGAAAGGGGCCAGTTGAGGTGGTTAGGGCATCTGGTAAGGATGATCCTGGGCGCCTCCCTAGGGAGGTGTTCCAGGCACGTCCAGCTGGGAGGAGGCCTCGGGGAAGACCCAGGACTAGGTGGAGAGATTATATCTCCAACCTGGCCTGGGAACGCCTCGGGATCCCCCAGTCAGAGCTGGTTGATGTGGCTCGGGAAAGGGAAGTTTGGGGTCCCTTACTGGAGCTGCTGCCCCCGCGACCCGACTCCCGGATAAGCGGATGAAGATGGATGGATGGAACTGGCATGAGTGTAGCTAATACAGAGAGTCTTCACATGTAATGGCTGACAGAGCTTCTCATTAGCCCCAATCTCAGGCTGTGACCTTTTCCTTTCTGCTTAACAAAGTTAATTTCTTAATAACTTCTGTGTTTTTCTGGATATCTTTATACTGGAAAGAACACATGACATAAGTCATTAATTTGAATAAGGTGAATGTGGTGTGGAGTAAATTAAATCTGAATTTCAGAATTTATACCAAGACTTTTTCAAAAAACATATACATAGCGTACAGTCCACTTACACTAAATATTTGGGATTTTTTATACAGTGGTGCCTTGTATTTCTTACAAGTGGAAGAAAAGAAAATGCAAAGAAATGTGTAGACAGCAGGTTTTGTCTGATTCCTCTCTTATTGAGGTTTGTTATCTTCAGGCAAGCAATCAGTAAAGTACGGAGTGAAAACCTGACATAATTACAATGTTGATGTTTGTCAGGTTAAGCCCAATTTAGCTCAGTCAATTTACCATGCTGATATTTAGAATGCTTCAAAACTGTGCCATTAAAAATATCTTTTTTTTTCTCCCTGTGCGTTTTAGCTCAGAATTTTTTGTCAGTCAAAGCGGCAGCAGCAGCTTCTTGTAAGATTAAAGAGACAATAATGTTAAAGGTGCAATTAAAATATTCAAAGGATCAAAGCTTCCATATCGCATTTATTTTAGCACTGACGTTAATTGACACAGGATGCAGTCACTGACATAAAATATGAAAATTCTGTACCATGTGTGCATGTGTGCGTGTATGGCTGGAGGGGGGGAGGTCTACTTAGCCCCAGGGTAGACACACTGTAACAGCAGTGACTGACACTACTGTACCTTACAGGGCCTGGCTGAATTAATGTCTGGTAATTGTGTTTGTGTGTGTGTGTGTGTGTATGTGTGTGTTTGTGTGTGTGTTTGTGTCTCTATGACTCTGTTCTGGTTTGAACAGAGAAGCAAAGACAGAAATTCTTCTTCTTGTGCCTCTCCTCATCTCTTTCCATTAACAGTTACTGTTTAGCTGTGACATTACTTAACTGTTTAATTCTTATTTACACTTCACAACTGTTATGCATACTGACTAACCTCAACAATTATTTTATCCAAGTCTCTTGTCAGAAGAACATCTACAGAGCCCCAGAGATGACACGGAGCGGGAAAAGAAACTGTACTGGGGACAAACACTTTTGCATGATCTTGACTTTGACATGGAGGGGGGGAACAAAGAAAATCATTTTTTTTTTCTCCATGAAAGTCGAGATCTCGTCTTTCACTGGGAAAAACCCAAAAAACTCGAGATCTCGAGTTAAGTGTATGTCCTATAGACTGTATATTTATTAATATTACAGTCTATGGTTTGTCCCCAGTACATTCCCCCCCCCTTATGTCACCTCCGGGGCTCCATAAACATCTACCTTATGTCATGTTTAGCTCAATTCTGAGCAACTTGTAAATATTAGTTTATAAATCATCAGAGCTATTCATATTTTGCAGCAGTTAAACATATTTATATGTAATGGCAGTGGAAGCGCCTCTAAATTTAACTCTTAGTGAACACACAGCACTAGAAACGGCAGCATATTCATGCTGTAAATTGAGGAGGCAGTGTGATAAATTGTGATTATGAAATATTTGCACTTTATGCATTAACCTAAAATTTGAATTAAAAAAATGCTTCTAATTTCCTGCAATAGGCTCAAGTACAATTCGTGGATGCCAATGCTAGCCCAAATGGGTGTGACCAATTATGTTTTTGCAATTTTGGTGACCAACATGCTCTTCTGCTTTCTGTCTTCACCTCCCACCTTTCCCTTTTTTTCCCTGTGTTACTCTGCCTTTCCATTGCCATAGGCTGAAATCTGCTCATTGTGTGCTAACCACTTCAGTGACTTCTGGAACAGAGGGGAAAATGACTTGGCAAGCATATCCATTCCTAATTTTGTGTGTGTGTGCGCATGTAGGTACAGTTTTCATGCCAGCTTCGTCCAAGCATTTAGTTGAATGGCTCTTGTGCCTGTATTCAATGATTGCTGTGTTTTATCTTCACACAAACACAACACACACACACACACACACACACACACACACACATACATACACTCTGTTGTCGCTGCAAAGCAAACTGGGAATTCACAGTCTGCCGTGCGAGAAAGAGATTGGCTTTATTGAGTGTTTTGGTGGCTTGCCAGTTCTATTTTTGTGTGTGTGTGTGTGTGTGTGTGTGTGTGTGTGTGTGTGTGCGTGTGTGTTAGATGGGCTTATACATCTTTGACTTTGAGCGGTTAAGGGTGTTTGTATTCACCAGTGGGACAGGGGACCAAAGTCAATATTTTAGCTCTACAGCAGCATTGTTCTTGAAAGCTCTTTAATAATCACACAGAGACATACCAGCGCTGCCGTATTACTCTGTGTTAAAAGTTGTTATTAGTTTGAAGACAGTTTTAAAGACATTACCATTGGTTTAGCTTTGGGAAAATGCTTGCTTTAATGTCTCTTGGTACGCCATTTGTCTTGGTTTTGTATTGTTTGCACAACAGATTAAATTCAGTTTAATTTATGAAGCATAATCCTAAAACGATGTGATTCTCTTTTCACTTTTGTCTTTAAAACCCATATGTGAGAAGGATTCATGAACACTTAAAGAGTTTTTCATGAAACTGCTCTGTCTCCTTCTAGAGACTAGTTCACGCAAGTCACATATACAAAGTTTCAAAAAGGTAAAGACACTTTTATTATTACTGTAATAAAAGACATTTAGCAGGTTTTAGCTTAATGAACAATATGAGTAATTCTATCCAAATATTTCCCATCAAACAGCGTAATGTACATTCCATCTATTTAATCAAGAATCAAGAAGTGAGAAAACACCTTTAGGTCTCTTGGCTGTTTTTTGTCTTGCTAATGTTTGATAAAAATACTTCAGATGGCAGCCATGACACTTTTAATAATACATACTGTATATATTTGTATTTTTTATTTTTTGGGCTTCTCTGCCTTTATTTGATAGGACAACTAGGTGAGAAAGGGGAGAGATATGCAGGAAATTGTCCTGGACCTATGCGCCGAGGCATAAACCTCTCAGTATGTGTTCGCCTGCTCTATAGACCGAGCCAACCCGGCTACGACACTTTTAATAATGTTGTCATGGAAATAGATACATTGCATGAAACTGCTGAGGGCTGCTTTGTTGCTATGGTGCAGTGTTCCTGTGGTGTTGTCCACACGAGAAACAATGCTCATTTACACAACAACGTTGTTAATATTTAAATTGTAGCATTCTCAGTACAAAAGGAGAGTATTATTATCTAAGGCTGGGTCCGGTGTGTATTAAGAGTACTTTTAACAGATCATATTTTTTGTACAAGTATGCACCGATATCTACTACTAAAAAAAACATGCATATGGGCAGCAAGAGGTGACCAACAACCAACCCTTCCAGAGTACTGCACATGTACAGTATTTTAGCCTTATAGCCTATTCATCACAAATAAGTAAATAAATAGTAAACTGATATTAATTATTAAAGTAAACTCTTTCTCTCTCTATTACTAAAGAGCATACGCAGATTGGTGTTGTTGGTATCGTTTCCCCCTTGTGAGCTTAGGATTAGTTGTGTGTGTGTGTGTGTGTTGTTATTCCTAAACTCAACTGCTGGTTTATTTTCTTCTTCGTTTCCTAAACCCAACCGTAGCTTTCTCCTCTTGATAACAAGGCGAGTGCTTACGGCTCAAAATGTGTACATATTACATGCCACTTGGCCTAAGAAAGTTGGCGTGTATATTTACGCTGTCATGACGCCATGTTGCTGTGTGCCTGTGGACAGATTTTTTCACAGCAATAGTGTAACAACCGTGCAAGATGCAGTCACACTTTACAGGTGTGTAGTTAAGATAAATATAAAGACCAAGTTAGAAGATGGGTGGTGTCCGAGCAAGGGCGCCGAAAGTAGGGGGATAGTAAGTAGGGAACACAGGCTGGTGTGGTCCTATCGCATTAATCAGTGTTATTGTCCTTATTGTAGTAATCCTCTGACTTCTAGTACCATCATCAGGTCAAAAATAAGATTTGTCCAATACTTTAGTTTGTGATGATGACATCACCATGTTATAACTATGACATTCCCATCAGTGCTACTTAGCTATTTTTAGCATGCCGTCATGCTAAGCTATCAAATTTACCCTAGTAAATATTATACCTACTAAACATTAGCATCTTAGCATTGTCATTTTAGCATGTTAGCATGCTGGTGTTTGCATCTCATAAAAGTCACCCTAAAACACTAAACAATGATTTATCTATTTAAACACTGTCATTCATTTATGTAAATATGTTTCTCTCTGCTTAAATGTGCCATAAGACTTTGATAAAAACTGCTTGTAATTGCAGGCAGCGTTCATTCCCCATGTTGGCTGATAGTCAATTATGCCCCTCTTTGATATTGTGATATTACCTTGCCATAAAATCTTTAGAATGAAGGAAGAAATCAATGAAAGTCATGTTTGGACTTCTGAAGGAGGCTGTCAACTGATGTTTGATGGAATTATAAAGACAGACACTGACACACACTCGGGGTAAGCAGATCCTGTAAATGATGGTGGAACTAATCTATTGGCTGCTAATTAGAAATGAGAGATAGGGAAGGAAGAGATGTGAACATGAGGGGAAAGGGAATCATTATGTGAGAAACAGCCATGAAAGGGACATAAAAGTACATGCAAGAGAGAGAACATGTCACGAGGACTGAGACCAATGGCAGTTTCCTGCCAAGACTGACAGATGAAAACCGGTACTAATTGAAGAATTGTCACACTGTTTGAACCACATTGCAGTCAAACATTAATGGCTGAATGGGCTTTTTCAGGGCAAGATGAGTAAGGTGTTGATAACTTGCATCATGGATTTGACTTAAAAAGCATCATGTGAAAGTGTAAAAATGTATTTGATGTTTGTGTTCACATGAATGTCTTCCCAACATACATTGAATGCATTATTTTCTTCTGTGTGTACTTATATGACCTTTGCATGGGCCGAGTACATATTATTCTTGACAGCCCAGTGTGTAGTGTTTGTCCAGTCAGGTGTGGGAAAAGTTCATGTTTATGTCAGAGTGAAGGAGAGAATGCTCAATCACTTACAGTGCAGCCTCCTTGAAATGAGGTCTCCATCAAGTAAATGTATGCTGCCAGACCACAGTGAATGAAATGAAATTATGAGCTTTACCAGTGAAAATATGACAGTTTTTTTAAACTCTTTTCCACATTGCATTTTGTGTCATAGCAAGTATTGTAAAGTCAAGACTTGGCCTGGTCTGACAATTGAAATTAGCATTACATGAACATGAATAACTTTACTGTATGATTGAAAAAATTGACTGAAACAATTCTGTAATATTAACGTGCTAACCTAACGTTTACAGCAAGCAGCACATCAACATATATTTAATACCATTATGTTTGGGATAAACCACGGCCAGTTAATGCACATACATAAACTTAACGATTCCTACCCTGCTAAACGTTACGCTCACTCAGATTTTCACTAAGTTTTGCCCCATGACATGAAACTGACATCATGACAAAAAGTCACTGACAGACACATTGAGGCATCTGTAGCTTATTGAGAGAAAGGCAGCATGTTGCATAACAGCTCTCCAGCAGCAGGCCACCACTTCTTTCTCTCCCCCTCTTCCTCTGCCATGCTTCATTTATCTTGCTTTTTTAAATTAATTTTATACATTTTATAGCTTTTTTCCCCTTCTTCATCTGTCATTTATCTCTATCTCTCTTTCATCTCTTCATTCCCCATGTCAGTGTATACCAGCATGCTTTAAGACAATGTCTACATTAGAAAGTCTACATTTTTAAAACACCACTTTTGTGTGAAAAGGATTTATGTCCACACTAGCGCTCGCTAGTTTTTGTAGAAAAACACCTGGAACACATAAAAACGGCTACAACTCTTCTTTTTTTCTTTGTTTTCAATCAGTAACAACAAAAGTGCACATCACAGCCAACATTTTTCCCCTGTGGAAAGCCAGCCAGTACATTTACAACCCAGATTTCACACACACACAAATGTGTGCACGCACATAGTACCAGTAGTACTTTTACTGTAAAGCCCTAGTAAGTGAAAGCTGTTATTTAATATGCACCTCTTCACCTCATAGTGTGTGTGTGTGTCTGAGTGAGAGAGTAGCACTCGCACAGGTAAGAAATGACTTAATTACACACACATGTAAATCCTTCATGTGTGTTTTGCTTTGGAAGATTTTTCCTGAATGTATAGCTTTTGCTGACAGTTTGCGTGGCAGGCGGTCTCTCCCGACACGTTTCAGAACAACAATCAGACGTATAAGTGAGAAGTCATTCACAGGGCAGCCTCACAGGGACAGGAGTCAGAAATAAAAAATAAACAAAAGAAGAAAAATAATGATGGCATCCAAGTGCCCTTGAAACATTTTCATCACATTTTTGTGTCATGGGGGTTTTTTGTGGTATGTTTTTCTCTCTGCTATCACTAGTTCTCTCTCATTGCCTTTCTCTATTCCTTTTGCATTTCCTCTTTACGTTCTTTCCCTTTTCCCTGCTCTTTACCTTTCTCTTCCTCTCCTGGCTGCCCTTCTTCTTTCTTGACAGCTCCAGTTAATTTAATGTCAGCTCTGCCAACTCATCTCATCACTGTGAGACAAACAGATCAGAGTGCAGGAGAGAGTGAGAGAAGGTAAGGAAGAGAAAGGATAGGCACAGAAAGAAAACAGAGGAGAAAGAGAAAGGTAGGAATGGAAAAAAGTAAATTAAAACAAGTAAAACAAAAACAAATCAATAAATGGATAACAAAGGTAAAAAGAACTTGCTGGCTGGCAGAACTGATACAGTACTTGGGAGTTTGCACTAAGTTCTCCCACAATCCTTTGCCTTTTACAGAAGAGGCAATTACAATTTCACAGGTTGGAATTGAAATCCCCCGTGGTAAGTGTGTGCGTATGTATTTCTGTGTGTTTGTGTGTGTGTACTCCATGAGATAGAGCAGGCTGTCAAAGTGATTTCAAGCTGTTTATAGCCTAAGCTCACAAAATGGATCCTCGTGCAGCAAAAGGAGAGAAAGAATCTAAATCTCCTCTCCCCCTTTTCTTTAAAAAAGAAAACTAATTCCTTGAATATTAATTGCCTGGCTTGACGATCGGCTTATTTGTTTGTGATGAGGCTGCAAAAGAAAAGTACCCATAATCCCTGTCTTTTCCTCTTCCTCTCTCTCATGCTGTCTGCATGAATCTCGCTTTTGCCCTTTCCTTTTCCCTCCTAATATCTTCTATCATCCTCTTTCTCAGATCATGTTAGTCATTTGTAGATTTTTTTCTAGGGTAAAAAAGGAGCATTTTTGAGTTGGTGTAGCAGTGTCACC
Source organism: Etheostoma perlongum (assembly GCA_026937815.1). Taxonomy (NCBI): domain Eukaryota; kingdom Metazoa; phylum Chordata; class Actinopteri; order Perciformes; family Percidae; genus Etheostoma; species Etheostoma perlongum. Next base: position 19,430,074 of record CM049376.1, read on the forward strand.
TAATATCAAAGTTCTAATATCTAATTTTGAGTCCTGCTTTATTTACATCCCTCAAGATTTATGGCCCACGTCAGGTTTCAATTTCAAGCCCCAGAGTGCAGCATGATTTATTCCCATTATAATAGTATCTCCACTTTCCAGTTCCTTTCTCAGATTCCTTACGGCATACTGTGTAGGCTACAAGTGCTATATAATCTCTCTGAGTGTTTGTATCAGTCATCAGCGTTTATAGGGTATCAACCTTTATTCATCATGTGAAAGTCAACTGAGAGCACTTGTTTTTTTTTACAACACCACTTTGGTTCACATTCACAGAACTGCAGTGTAACCACTTGAAGTACTCCTGCTGCTCCCTGAAGACCGAACACCTGGCTCAAGGGCACTTAAACTCTGGCTAGTGAAGGAGGGAAAAGCACAGAGATGGGAACAAGATCTAAACTCATATCTGACTTGACAATTTGATGTATTTGAGACTTCACTTGATATATAGACATAGAACTGACTTTGCTTGTAGTGACTTAAAAGAGACAGACCACGCTGCTACCTGTGGGGATGCTTTGTGTCATCTGGCATGGGGTTAAAACTCTATTAGATATGCTGAAAGTAAGCATGCAATGTGTGTAAATGCCTCTTGATGTCAATGTAACTATGAGCTTATTAGCATAGCAATGTGGCATGCTGTGCTTCTTGCTTGTAAAAATACCCCAGCGTTGGTCATGCTTTCCTACACATCAAAGTTAAAGAAAATCTGATTCACTTTAGATATTGAATTAGAACCAGGCACTTTTGTCCTGACTTTAATTGGATTGCAGCATTTATAGTTAGCACTTGAATTTACACTCAATACTAATGACCTGTACTTGACTTAGATTTCTATTCAGGTGTTGGACTTCAAGACTTTTATCTCAAAACCTGAGTTCAGGGTGTGTGAGTGCTGCATGGTTTTCCCCAGAGTCTGAGGCACATAGTTGCATCACCAACATAATATTTTGACTTGCTTTGTTTGTGTGAATTGGACCCTTGGTATGCTTTTGCTCCTCTTAAACACATCCATAGCCATAAACAGCCCATGGATGTGTTCTCTCACTGACAGTGCAGACATTTGCTGTAACATGTCCTACTCCATGTGTGTGGAGTGTGTCTGTGTATGCGTGACAGATCAGATGCTTATTTTCCTCCTGGTCTGCTTTCTTTTTGCTCCTGTCTCTGTACATTTGGGTTGTAGTGGGGGTATGCAACTTGGGATGAAAGCAAATTTTTCACTTAAGTTGACACATTTCCAACTTGAACATGTGTCTTTGCTGCCTGAGATCAATCTACTTTTTTGTATACATTCATGCCATCTCTACATTTTTACTTTCATTGCATCTGAATGCAAGGAACACATTCTAACAGCCTGTAGTGCAACTGCAAGGCAGCATTTTACACTGCGTTACCACTGATGTGACGAACTGAACCGGCTACAGAGCAAACAGGTTGATTATCTGCATGGGGAGAAAAAAACACCCAGAGTGGGGAACTGCAGATATAAATCATGCAGTACCTGGGAGCACTCAGAGTGATTACAGAACACTTCGAGCAGGTAGCGGAAATTGCTTTGGCTCCTCTCCACTTACTTACCTCTTTCTGCTTTACATTGACACGGGACTTGAGCATGGTTGACTAGGTCACACCTCTAGCAGGGCTCTTCTCATTCACTTTCATCTACATCTTTCTAAGCTGTCCTCAGGAATCAATTGTAGCCCTCTTCTTTAACATGTAGGGCTCTTTAGCAGAGTGGACGTCCCACCAGTTGAATTGGGGATGTCCTACTGAAGGACATTCTCTCTCTTTCTGACTGTCTATTGTGTTACAATACAAATAGAAGATTTTTTAGATCTTGTTGATGCGGAGTCTTTCAATTATGTAATTAGGTGTCCAAGCCTGAAGCTGTAGATCCCTGCTTGCAGTTGTAGTTAATCAATTAATATCTTCTGTTGAGATTTTACTGACAATCCTGATGTACTTTCATAATTGAGCAGCACTTTGGAAAATCACGCTTTCCTGTCTGATCATTTATTTAGATTTTCACCATCTGCATCATTTACACCAGTCTCACCCATAGGACCTTTAATGTAGTAACTGCTACTTAAAGCAACCATATTACAGTGGGGCTCGAAAGTTTGGGCACCCCAGGTAAAAAGAAATTATTAATGGGCATAAAGAAGCCAAGAAAAGATGGAAAAATCTCCAAAAGCCATCAAATGACAGATTAGACATTCGTATAATATGTCACAAAAATGTAGATTTTATTTCCATCATTTACACTTTCAAAATAACAGAAAACAAAAAAATGGCATCTGAAAAAAAGTCTGGGCACCCTGCAGAGTTTATAGCATGCACCACCCCCTTTGGAAAGCTGAGACCTGACAGTGTCATGGATTGTTCTCAGTCATTGTCTGGAAAGACCAGGTGATGTCAATCTTAAGGTTTTAAATGCCCAGACTCATCTGACCTTGCCCCAACAATCAGCACCATGGCTTCTTCTAAGCAGTTGTCTAGAAAACTGAAACTGAAAATAGTTGACGCTCACAAAGCAGAAGAAGGCTATAAGAAGATAGCAAAGCATTTTCAGATGCCATTATTCTCTGTTCGGAATGTAATTAGAAATGGCCGTCACCAGGAACAGTGGAATTAAAGCAAGATCTGGAAGACCAAGAAAAATATCAGACAGAACAGCTCACAGGATTGTGAGAAAAGCAAGTCAAAACCCACGTTTGACTGCATGATCCATCCAGAAAGACCTGGCAGACACTGGAGTTATGGTACACCATTCCACTATAAAGAGATACTTGTACAGATATGGTCTTTATGGAAGAGTTATCAGAGAAAAACCTCTTCTACCACAAAAATCAGCATTTGAAGTTTGCAAATGAACATATAGACATGCCTGATGCATTGTGGAAACAAGTTCTGTGGACTGATGAGGTTAAAATAGAACATTTTGGCCGGAATGAGCAAAGGTACGTTTGGAGAAGAAAGGGCACAGACTTTAATGAAAAGAACCTCTGTCCAACTGTTAAGCATGGGGGGATCAATCATGCTTTGGGGTTGTATTGCAGCCAGTGGCAAAGGGAACATTTCACAAATAGAAGGAAAAATGGATTCAATAAAATTTCAGCAAAGTTTGGGCGCTAACTTGATGCCATCTGTGAAAAAGCTGAAGTCAAAGAGAGGATGGCTTCTACAAATGGACAATGATCACACCTCAAAATCAACAATGGATTACATCAAGAGGTGTAAACTGAAGGTTTTTCCATGGCCTTCACAATCTCCTGACCTCAACAGAATTGAAAATCTATGGATAGACCTTAAAAGTGCAGTGCGTGACAGAAAGCCCAGAAATCTCAAAGAACTGGAAGACTTTTGTAAGGGTGAATGGGCGAAGATACCTCAAACAAGAATTAAAAGACTCTTGGCTGGCTCAAAGAAGCGTTTACAAGCTGTAATACTTGCCAAAGGGGGGGAGGGTACAAGGTATTAACTCTGCAGGGTGCCCAAACTTTTGCAGACAACATTTTTTTGTTTTCTGTTATTTTGAAAGTGTAAATGATGGAAATAAAATCTAACTTTTTGTGACATGTTATACGAATGTCTAATCTGTCATTTGATGCCTTTTGGAGATTTTTCCATCTTTTCTTGGCTTTTTTATGCACATGAATACAAATTTTTACCTGGGGTTCCCAAATCTTCGAGCCCCACTGTATGCTCATTTTCAGGTTCATAATTGTATTTTGAAGTTGTACCAGAATAGGTTTACATGGTTTAATTTTGTGAAACCATGTTTCACAAAAGGAATCCAGTTGTTTCAGATCCTGTTTTCACCCTGTGTGTTTAGGTCTCTGTTTTAGCTACAGAGTGATCCATCCCAATTCTTTGTTGAGAGTTGCACATTTGGAGTAGCTAGGTAAGATCACATCAGCTAGCTACTGTTTCTCCAACTTTTGTCAGTACATGGCAGGATTAGCTGGGAGACTTCTTCTAAAGGAGGGTGCACTTGTGGAATACCTGTAGAACAGGGATATGTAAGTAGTTATTTTGTAGATTATGGTGAACTAGTTTGTGTTGTAGCAGTGTTAGCGCTAGCATGTGCTATGGTTAGCCACCTTGGCTAGTGACGTAGAAAGATGTGGAGATTTTGAACAGCTCACCTGGAGACTGACGGCAGAGGAATTCAGAAACCTGTATCACATTCAAAACAGCATGGATGGTTTTTTTTCCAAGTTTGTATGCATGTGGAAGCACCAGAGACACAAAATAACACTTCAAATCCCAGATTCATTTTTTTTCATAATATGGGCACTTTAATGAAATTGCTTAACAAATCTGATTAATTCTTGCACTTCTTGGTGCAAAATATCACAGTTACAACAGTTTTTAGAGCCTACAATCCCTACAGAAAAATAATCTCAACACTCCCAGAAGACTTGGTAGTCTTCAGAGAAAAACCCAAACTGTGTCAAGTAATATAACATCTCCAAATGTTGTGTAAAGTGACATCACAATGCTTGTGGTAAATTAGTTTTTGCAGGGTGTAAATGTATAAACCCAGCTGAGCGGGGCTCACACTTTGCAGAGGACAGGCTTATGGAAAACATATTTCAACCCAGCATGGGATGCTGTAGAAAACAGGCTTTATAGTTCTCTCTCTCTCTCTCTCTCTCTCTCTCTCTAGTTGAGTAATATTGTTAAATATTAATCTAATATTAGATGCTGTACGATTAGTAACAGCACATTTTGCTAACCTAAGCTTTCTGCTTTCATTTTCACTGCAGTACTTGTCTGTGTGTGTGTGTGTGGGGTGTGTGTGTGTGTGTGCACTCAGTAGTTAAGGGCATTAAAGTGTGAAAGCGTTTCTAAATTGCTCTTGAATTGCTCTAGGGAGGGGTTAGGTGGATATATGTCTGCAAGGCTAATGGAGGGAGCATCACTCTTCCATGTAGAAGAAGAAACTGCAGTCAGGTGAAAACATTTTGCGTGTATACATATGCACACATGAAAGGGCAAACACTCACACGCTGCTTTCCCCATCGTTTCAACCAGACTGATCTGATCCTCCTCTGATCGTCTTCCCCTTTTTGCCCTCCTCCTCCTGCTCTTGCCTAGCTCTTTTTGATTCTGATAACCTCATTCTTCTTCTCCTACTCTCTTCCTCTCCTCAGTTTGAAAGAGGAGAACTTGATTACTCCCACTTACTTGCTCTCTCTCTCTCTCTCTCATTGCCCAACCTCGCTTTTTTATTTTTTTTATTTATCTGTCTCCCTACCCAGTCAGGTTTAATCCTGTTAGTCACGGTAGATATATGGGGTCCCGCTCACTCTGTTTGACTCTCTTCCAGAGAGACATTCCCCAGAGAGACCCTATGGATTCATATACGCGCACGCACACGCACACACACACGCACATTAGCACACACACATTAGCACACACTCCTGCACAGAAAATAACATGCATACGTAAGATATATCCACTTTCACCATTGTTAACGTCTGGATCAAAATAAGTTTAAAGTGAGGATTTTATGAACTACCGGAGAAACTGGTGGCTCCATTTAAATTACATTATACAGAAGCGTACATTGTGCTGTGTATATGGTGCCTTCAAAAATGTCCATACTTTGGCTTTTAACTGTGTCTTTGATGCATGAAATGAAACACCCACCCAGTAACCATCAATGTGACCACAATCTCATAGAGTTGTGAAATCATCTTAAGCACATCCATTTCTTTTCAATCATTTCTTTTGAAATATTCTCTGGTCAGAGATTCTTTTCCATCCTGCCATATTACGTTTCTTAATATATGTCAACTAGTATCCACCATATGAATGCATTGATGCTTTTCTGTGTGATTTTCTAAGTGTAGTGATACTTTACAGTTTGTAAAGTATGTATTCTAGGAATACACATCTTTTTTGTCTTAAACTAATCAAATCAAGAGGAGGACAGGCACAACAAGAGAAATTTGATTCAAACACTAAAGTAGCAGAGGAGCTTCCACAGTAGATTGCTGTTTTCATGTCAGCCCACTGAAATGTTCAGATTACTTCCTTATTCCCTGAGATTACTGCACCGTACCAGAGTACCATTAAACCTAGATTTCTCTACTGTGTTAGTGTTCTTTTGTGAGGGGTTTCAAATAAGTGAATTTACTGTCCAAATAAGTGAATTTACTGTATGTTGCAGTCTTTTATATACAAATTAAGGGGTGGAGGAGGTTTCATTTTGTTATGCCATTTACACCCAAACTGTTAACACATGCCTGTGAATAATGTCCAGCTCTGGAGGTGATGTTAAGTAGATGATGATGTAATTGTTTTCCAATTTTATGTAGATTATAGTTATACATGACCTACTGATTTCTGTTTCTTTTATTCTGCCCTTCTTTATCTGTCATTTCTATTTATTTCTCTTTCCTTTCCTTCCCACCTATCTGTCTCTCACGTTTTCAGTAGGGGACCTTCATGGACCAAAAGCAGCCCTCTGTATTTATGTGTGTGTGTGTGTGTGTGTGTGTGTGTGTGTGTGTGTGTGTGTGTGTGCATGTCTGCTTTTGTGCTTTTGTGTCACACACATGGGCCCCATTCTGATTCAGGCCTTGTCTGTGGGCCCCCCTCTCATTTTAATTAAAGAGCAGATGCACTACCCCTGACCCGTCTGCCATCCCCTTTTGTATGTGTGTGTGTGCGTGTGTGTGCATTTGTCTTGTTTCGACCCAGTGTGCCCCCGCCATGTGCCAGTTTTAAGCCATATTGTACCCAGGACTGTTAGTGTCGTCCATATGGAAGATGAATTGGTAGGCAGGAGGGAGAAAGGCAGGACGTCATCTACACAGCCAGTTCTTCAAATAGGTTAAAAGAGAAGCAGATAGGAAGATGGAAGGAATAACACTGAAACAAACGTGGGTTAAACAGCATGCTTGTATCAGGATATGGATTTTAAAAATACCTGCATGATGCTGACCTAGAATACAGATGAAGTGGTTTGTTATCATTATAACAGGTTCTTATGGGAAATCTTCAAGTTGTTCACTCAAGGTACAAAAATTAATTCCTGCGGGCTATATGTATGTGTGTTTCATAGAGCGAGAGACCAGGCTGTGTATAAATATACACACGGTTAACGCAACAGTAATTCAAAGCAGTTGCCTCCTATTGCATCAGTCGACAGTCAACAGATGACTGGAGTAAGCTAAATACCAACTAATAACTTTGGTGATGAATGTGTTTGAGAACGGACACAAACACTGAATTTTACAGGGAGGGAAAGAAAGGTTTTAAAGGAATTTATATCCATCCATCCATATTATCTTTCTGCCATCCATTGGTTTTTGAGATACACTATCAAGCACATATTGGTGAAAGGACAATTTTGATCTCATGATGGTGCTAAATGATAGGTCAGGGGGTAAACAAAAAAAACATCATCCTCTGGGGACCATAAGTTCCCATACCGGATTTTATGAAAAATTATCCAGTAGATATCTTGCTGTGGACCAAATTAGAAGATAAATGGGCAGACAGACAAACTAAAATTGCCTTATAGACCCCACTGCCAGCACGGTGAAGAAGACAAAACGCTTCTTCGTCTATAGTGTGTAGAGGATCACTAAAAACATAAAATATTTGGTCCAGGCACCGAATAAGGCTTTGACTACTGGACACAGTGAGTATGTTTACATACACACATATATTCCACAATTATTCCAGATGTGACAATATTCTGAATTTAATCATGTAAACTGCATATTCCGAAATTTTGAATAAGGCATTTAATTGTACTTTTATTTTTTTAATTACTAGAATTGTTGGATTCTTGTAAATTATAGTGTGATCTAGACCTACTCTATCTGTAAAGTGTCTTAAGATAACTCTTGTTATGAATTGATACTTTAAATAAAATTGAATTGAATAGTTTTTACAAATATTCTTTTTCCGATTTAAGTTTACGACCAGTTTATGGCCTCATGCCTGTTTACGGCTTAGGGTCAGCTCTGTGCATTGTATAGCGCAAAAAAGCATGCAATAAAATTACAAAAGTGCAAAAGCAACATATTCCCTTATTTAGAAGCATCATTACAGTTAACTTAAGCCTACATAGTAACAACAATACTCAACAGTAACACCAAACCAAGCTGCTACAATAAGCAATCCAAAAAGCCAGATGAGAGTTCATTGTGCTTCTCCCAGTTGCATATAACTCTTGCTAAATGGCCTGTGCATCAATCACAATACCATGAATATTTGCGGCTGTGACAAAACATTCAAGTCTTCTGGGCTGATGAGAGTCACTGCAACGGTGGAATCTTCCCAGGGCTCATCACTTTGCAAAGCGGGTGGATCATGGACATGTAGCTGGCTGCTAGCTTCTGTAACATCAATGCAAGCATCACTAACGTAAGCAGACTTAGCTACTCTCAGCAGAATTTTTAATGCTTAGGGATAGTTCCCTTTCTAGTTTAAGAAGCCTGAAAATGTTGTAATTGTTTTTCTTTGCTCTTTTCTAGGCTACTTCTTTGAAAACAAATCCAACATTGCCAACGTCACAACCAGGTCACGATTGAGGACCAGAAAAGTTGATCATGCAATGAATTTCTGTATAGCAGTGGCATTAACACCAATGATTAGCTTTCAAATGTATTTGCATTAGTGCTGTTAAGTAACAATTTTATTTTCAAGATAGACTGTTAATAAAACAACAATTAACAAAATTGTTGTTGCTATGTTTTATTCCTTTCTGACATATGCACAGGATTAATTGTCAAATCTCACATTTTTATTGTGACTGTGAGGACAACAATGATAAACTGCCATTTGAAATGCTCTTAAATTAGTTGTTTGGCAAATAAAATAACTAGGAAAGCTTGGTGTGTAAGTAGAATAAGTCAAGGTTCTCCCTACTTTCCTGCTTGCATTCGTCCTCTTTTAATGTTTCATCTGTCTTGCCATGAAAATAATGATGAACGTGTGTTGTGTCACAAATGGCATAAGTAGGCTCTGTGTGTGCGTGCGTGCGTGCGTGCGCGTTAATCTGCATTTGTTAAGGGAGAGATTGGAACATTACTGGTTGATGTAGCAGAATGGTAATTTAAATGTTTTTTTTTTCCAAATGTGCTTTATTATGCCCACAATCTATTGGATGGAGCCGGAACCGGACTAACAGAGCCAGGGCAGGAATGCTTTTCTATCTTGGAATTAAAACTGCATTTCACATTAAAGAAAGAGAAGGGAGAACGAAATATAACTGTGCAGTGCAACCTCTGCTTGCCAGCAACCAACCTTCTTTCAGTGTCCAAATTACTTGTTTTTTTTCTTCTAATTAGTCAACGGTAGTCGTCTGCTGTCGTTTTACTGGTCACCTTGCTATTTTATATGTGTATCACCTGCTTAGTTGACGTGCAACTGTACATTCTCCTATGTACTGATTTACTAGCCCCAAAGCTGTTGAAAGACTGATTAGCCCCGTTTGACATGCTAGCTTAGCTAACGTTAGCTAAATTAACTTCTGGTAGCAAGACTGCGGTTAGATTTTTGTAGTAGGCTATGCAGTTCGGGACTACAAATACAAAAACCTGCTTGTTCTTGTGCATATTCAGCCAGTTGGAATAGAAGAACACACCAGAATAGGCTTGTTTAGTAAGCAGTATTTGATGGCCGCATTTCTACACTTATAAAACGCAATTCATTGTGGAAGTAATCCAAGTATTCAGAATACGTTATTTAGATTAAGTAACATTACTGAATACGTTACAAATTACATTTTTGGGCATGTATTCTGTATTTTGTAACGGAATATGTTTTGAAAGATTGAAAGAAATTGTGAACACAACATACAATCCTTCAATAATCTATTCCATTCTTTGTGGAACACTCTCTCTCTCTCTCTCTGTCCCTTTCAACTCTTTTGACTATGGATCTCTTGATGTCTCCCATGCTTTGGATCAATAGACTGACTTTCTTCCTTGTTGGGTTCTACACAGATCTGTTGTCGAAACAGGGCCGTGACAGGTAATGCCGGTAATGCACACACACACAAGATGCTGACTGGAGACTCAACTCTGATATATTGACAAGATAGTATTCTGCTGAATGAACCTTGACCTCTTGAAAACCAATATCACTGGCACGTTGACCTGGGGGGAGGAGATTTGATTGGCTTTCTTTGGGATGCCTCTGTGTGTATAATATATATTGAACAATTAAATCTTTACACTGAAGCCACAGGCTGCAACACCCAATCCACACAAAAAAATATCATACAATTACATACAGAGTCAATGCAATGACTCAAATAGATGTAAATTAGTGCCAGGCAATGCAAAATTTTCATCATTCGTGTCTGTGCTTTGACTTTGCATGTAATTGAGTAAGTTATTGTAAACTTGCTTGGTGCTGTGTGGTAAAATCCTATCAGCATTGAGATTTTGCAATTATCCTGACGTTATATATAAATGTATTATAGCCATCTGTGCAACATGGTTTTATGGCAGTTCATGAATACGTTATAGATTTAATAGTATTCATAATAATTTTGAAAATGAAACCTCTTTTATGGCCTGCATAAGCACATAGACATTTATCTTGCACAGTGATGCTACTCCTCTATAGAGCTGTGTTGCGGTGAGGAAGGAGGACCCAAAGTAGTAGAAAGCTCAACAAAAGGAATTTATTGTCCAACAGTCCAGCGAAACAAGGTAGCAAAAGGCGAAGTCCAAAATGAATCCAACACAGGCACAGGGAAGGACAAAAACCCAAACAGCGAAACCAGGGAGTCCAAACACAGGCACGGGGGAAGGGCAAAACTCCAAACAGTGAAACCAGGGAACACTCACGGGGGGAATCGTTGATACACAGACAGGATCATAGTATCGACGAGACAAAAGGATCTAACAAGGCACAAGGGGAGCACAAACATTAAACACACAAGGTAATTAGGTAACAAGAGGCAGGTGACGAGAGGGCAGGGGAGTCAGGTGGAAGACATCAGGTAATCACAGGAGCAGGAAGACACAGGAAGTAAAGTTGGATGCAAGACGAGACAAAAAACAGACAGGAAACAGAACATACAGACACTGGGGGAAGCACAAGACAGTACAAGACCAGGGGAGAAAATGGGTCAGAAGGGAAAAATAACCCCAACCAAAATCCCAACCCACAACAGAGCTGTATCTTATAGAATAGTTTCTTTCTATGTTATTTGGACAGTATAAAAAACAACTGTGCCTTGCATGTCTTTTCTGTATTTCAGAAGTTGCATAACAAATTGTTTCAACAACTATGCAACCATTACAGAACCCTCTGCTTTGAGTGTCCTGCCTGCATGCTGCACAATCCAAGAAAATTGGATGTAAAATTTGCTCTTGGACCCTCTAACCACATTATTGAGTTGAATCATATTAAAGAGACTGCCTCTGATATCCAGAAGAAGTATATTTGACAATATTGTTACAAGGTATTATTATTGCCCCATTGGCAGCCTTGGACATGAATGCTTTATTTTGATGCCAACATTCAAAAGAGATGACCCACTATTGCCTAAACAAGTAACAAGACTGCAGGTCCAAAACTACAAACCATGAACACATAATTAAATGAATTACAGTAAAACAAATTTAAATATCAATGTCTATCCTGTGATGGTTGGGGTCGACTGGCTGTGAGTTTGTTTTGTTTTTCAGTTTCTATTTTGTTTTCACTGTCAGTTTCCTGGTTGGCTCTGCCTCTCTGTGTTTCCTCTGTTTTTCCTCCTTCTTCCATCCCCATCTTTGCTGGATTGTTGTTTCTGCCTTCCTTGTTACCGTTGCCACACCCTCTATCCAGTCAGCTGGCCTCTCCATTCGGTCCCCTCCTCGTGGCTCCCAGCTCCAGCCTGCCTCCACTCTTAACCTCCAGCCTGTCCACGGCGTCCTCTCTGGGTTCCAGTGCTTTTCCCCGGTCTTTTCATTCTCAGTCTCCCTGCCTTCCCATTCCACCCTCGTGGCTCCTTGAGTTCCTTTGCTTTTCAGTTCCTTTCCCCAGACTTCTCATTCCCAGCTTCCCCGCTATCTCTGAGCCGTCTTATTACTTCCCTCCTTTTTTCCCTAATAAATACCTTTTTCCCTACGCCTCAGATTTGGGTCTGTTCAGTTACTATCGTCATATCCTAATTCATGCCCTGATTTGTTTAGCAGAAAAGTGTGAAACTCTGGACTCATTTTTGATCTCTTGTTAATTAAAATGATTGTTGTGGTTGATATTATCCAAAGGCTGAGAGCTGATATTTTAAATAAAACCAGCTTCACATGGTGCAGTTTGAGAGTGAAACGGTGAACCTGCCAAATGTTTTTTTTATTGTTTATCTGGTATGATGTGCATAAGATGACTCTTAATTCGATGGCAAATGCCGGCTGTTCTGGAGACGATATGAAGTTTCTAGGAGTGTTAGCTCACTAAAATCTGCATTCAAAACCACACTAGTGAGACCTATCAAATTAGAAAACATCAAGGGAATGGAAGTGAGAGATAAGCCTCCTCATATTTGAAGAACCACTTGTTTATTTGACAACTCCTGCACGGTAGTCTGCACACTACACACAGTTTGTGTGATTGACTAACAATTGGCAAACAACATGGCAGTGTTTGTCACATTATTTTTCAAAGCAAGAGTGACAGAGGGACTTTTGTGCGCAGGCACATTGTGCGGCCTATGGCTAAGACATAATCATTTGTTTTCTATTATTTTACATTTCTTCTTGTCTTGGTGACATTTTCCATATGGCTTTACTGTAGCCCTGCTGTACAGATAATACTGCAGGACGCCCTGCGTTTTTGCTCCCTCTTCATTGCATTCAAAGATCTTTATCACATTTTATTATATTTGAAAAAAATGTCAAATACCATCTGTAAGCTGCTTCAAATATGAAACTTTTGCCTTAACCATAACAACCTTTCTGTCGATGAAGAAAATCTTGATGTGATCTTAAATGTCAAGACTTTGCATTATTTATCCAAGCAATCAATAGGTGATGTTAGTCTAAATGCATAATTTTAAAAGACAAAAGCAAGTGCACTCTACGAGCTACACTTCCCTCCTTTTCTCCCCTCTTGGTCTACTTATTCTTTAGAAAAAAACTAAAACATTTTCAATTTCATTTCATAACCAGCTTAAAATCAAGATAAAAATGAAAAATTGTCTTTTGTACTTGATCTAATTCTATTTTATTTGGCAAAATCAATGTGTGCTTCTGCTGTATCCTTTTCATACAGTGAGATTCAACACTTATACCCTCATTAAGAGAATGAGAGTTTCTTTTGCCTATGCTTTTATTCTTTAAATGCAATTTGTAACAATTTGCCCAAACTGGACTTTATTATCCTGTTTTCTGGGAAAACTAGGACTATTATGTCCATGCTAAATTACATTAAAAAAAGGTCTGCTTGCGGTTGATAGCTGCACTACATAGTTGCACTTGATCAGAGCAATATAACCCAAGTGACAAAGCAAAGCAATTAGAAAGGAGGAACGGCGGAACTGAGCTCATTCGACACAAATATGAGGATTCCACGATTCCACAATCTCTTTTAGTTGCAGAATTAATCTATGCTCTCTGACCAGTGACTGTCAAAACCTCAACAGGCATTTTGCTTGATTAAAGCAAGTCAACAAGAAAAAAAATACTTTAAAGTGTTTTGGATGTCAAATATGTCGGAAACTTGAAAGCCGTGCATATGAAAGATACTGTGTCCTGCTAACACCAAGAACACTCTTACATTTACATAGGGGTAGGTAATCAAATTTGATTTCCTGCCTGAGAAACCTCAAAGCAGTTGTTTTGGAAAATGATATTCATAAAAAGCAGTGAAAAACAGAGTTTCACTTGATTAGAGTAATGATGACCCTGCAGGCAGAGCAGAGCAATTAAAGGAGAGTCCAGGGGAGAGATGAGAACTATTAACAGCCACAGAGGACCTTCTCTCTCCCCGTTTTACTCTTTCTCTCTCTCAGCCGAGGCTTACAAAGCTATACACTGATGAAAACATAGCTGGAAATACTGAAAAAAACACTAATTACAAAGAGAGGGGGGTTCTGGGAGAGGAAAGGAAGGAGAGAGAGATGAAGATCCCCTGTGCTTCAGGGACATTTCCTGTCCAATTTAATATGTTGCATCAGTTATTTTTGATCTGCTGTTTCTTGCATACAATTGTACATTTTTTACATCAAGTCCAGGGTTTGCTGATTGAACCCAGTCCAAGTCAAGTAAACTGGAGTGAAACAGGAAAATTGGCAACGGGAGGATGTTCTCGAAATGCCTCATTGTTAGTGAGATAATGACCATGGGTGCTATGTTTTCCGTGAGCTTATGTCTAATTATTATTAATCATCAAAATGATTGAGGATGAGAAAATACTAATTGATAATTGTATATGGCATAAACAGATTTTTTTCTGGTTTTGTATGAGAAAAGAGAGATGGGTGAGACTGAGTTCGGTTCCACAAGAAACACATTTGTTTTATGAAGGGGAATCTTTTTGCCGTAGTTAAAACACCCGACTGATAGATTTCCCCTTTATTCAAGTTCATTTCAGCTGCTATCACCACAAATGCAACTGCCAGAATAGCTGTGTTTCTGCTGTCAAGTGGCCCAACAATGATATTATGTTGATATTATGTGACACAAATACGTGTATTTTCTATTAATTACAGAGCCACATCAAACAAGGGTCCTGCTCATTATGGCAGTTAATAATGTCACAATTTGTGGATTGCATGCGTCATCTTATACTTCTGATTGTATTTTCTCTACCACTAAAAAACAGATTTGTCATTTCCATCGTCTAAATGTCACGGAATATTTTCCTAGTCAAAAATCAAGGCTATAAACTCGTTTTTGGGGGGCCTGTGCAAACTGGACCCATGCCTACCAGCACTTTTTTTTCCCGGAAGAATGGTTATTTTTTGTGGTTTCAAAAATTTAAATCTACAGTGAATGCATCACTGCTTATTTTGACTCTACCCTCTGGATGGACAAACTACCGGAGAGGGTTTGTTTCTTTGTTTAAGATGGCTTTGAACTCCTACTATAATTAAGTTTGTAGTTTAAATGTGCAACTACAGGATACCCTGTGCCAACAACAAGACACAAAATTGTTTTGGTCATCAGTCAAATAAACTTAAACAAATTGGGTTTCATGTACCTATAAAAACGGCTTAAGATTTTCCAATCCCAAGTGGTGTTTTTTTAGAGTGGAGTTGCAGTAATATACAATACTTACAATACTTACTTATAATACTTACAATACCCGTCCCAGCTGAGTTTGCACTGAAAGCTGTGCTTCCAGATGGAGAATACGCTCCAACCTTTGTTCCACAGGTCAGTGCAGTTAGTTCAGAAAGCTAAAGAGACTAATTCTAAATTGCCTGTGTAAGAAAGGTTAACTCAACAGGGTCAAGCATCCGCATTATTTAAAATGTCACCGATATGACGAGGACACACTCCTACAGTGTGTGTGTTTGTGTCTGTGCGTGAGTGTGTGTTGGCTCATGAGCAACCATGGCAGTGGTATAGAAGCGCTATCATGGCCTGGCCTTAAAGTCGCGTTTAATTGGTGTATTCCCTCAAGTAAATAAAAAAGGTGACATTTTCTCTTGGTGCCTGGACTGGAATGTTAAAAACCGAAGGGCTGAGGTCCCTGAAATGTCAAGGAGGAATATTTTCTGTCAGCTTTTGTACCTTGCCCCTGCTCTGCTCTGGGAGACTCCGAAAGGTCATCCGCACGTTTGACTCATTTCATGTCAACATTTGGCTGAGAATCAATGGCAGCATTTCGTGATCAAAGATAAGTAGGCCACTGCTAAATTCTGTCCTGTGCTTGGCGCCGAGTACTTCTGTACTTGATGCAATGATACTTTAAGGCTTAGATGTCGAATTTCTACCTCCTTCTTGCATCATCCATGTTAGGTGTTTCTGTCACACACTCTCACAAATACAAACACACACACACACACACACACACACACACACACACACACACTGCAAGCCCCCCTGGCACAGTAAACAACTTTAAGCACCCTGGAAAACAAACAGATAAAAGCACGCCTTTGACATAAAAACATGACAATTTCCCTCTAAGAGCCTCTTAGAAAAATAAGATCCTGAGAGAGAGAGAAAAAGGCTTTACTGACAAGAACAGACATCATTGACTAAATCCATGTTATTTATCATCTGGCATAGCTCTGTGGCCGGCTTTAGGCCAATACGCCATGAATTACCTGCTGCAACATCAAAACACTCATGTAACCATTCAGCCATTCTCATCCTCAAAGCGTCTTAACAGAAGCAGCATATTTGTCCATTGGCTCGTAATGAAATGATTTCAAAAACCAAGACTAGAAATGTTCAAAGTGTTCCCTTTCCCTCTCTCATTCGCCTCTGTCTCTCTCTGTCTGTTTAATGGCATATTAGAGAATGCTTACCAAATCCAGACTGATCAGATTTGATGCATTCGTTGACGAAGGTTTATCAGTTTTATTTCTATAAGGGACTTAACATTCATAATAGATTAGCAACACCTCTCCCCCTAATACCTTCCTTGTTTTAGGATTTATAACTTATGGTTATGTAGGCTGAAGCATAAAGTGGAGGCTTTCTCAACCTTTGATGTCAGTGTTGTGGAGGTTGATAATCTATGTGGATTGCAGAATACTCCTGTAATAATGTGCACACTCAATCACCTTACCAAATACAAGAGGTATTTTTACATCAAAGCTGAATAGCTGATGTACCCCATGATGTAATGGACTCATCAATTCAATTTGGTGTTTGTGTTTAAAGCCACTGCACAATAAAATACAAGGTGTCAGATTAAAAGTGTCACATAAGAGGAATAAACAAGAGATTAAGGGAAAAAAAGAGCTGAAGAGTGCATCAAAAAATAATGGAATTGTCTCACTGTAACACCTTGCAGCAGGCTCATTTTTCATCCTAAATACAGCTAAGCACTGTGATGTCACAGTAAACATTTGTAGATGACTTTTAGGAGGCAGGCAAAAAACCCAAAACTGATTGGAAAACACAACCAACTCCTGACTGAGTCAAACTCCATTGGTGCTGCAAGGCAATGCAAACAAACCAATTAGAGAAGCCTTTTGCAGCAGAGCCTGAAATTTAAAAGCAATAAACAATCAAGCAGATAGACAGCCCCCAAAATTAGATACACACACTAGAGGTCTATTATCTCATCTCCAAGTTAACAAGCAAGTGCTTGATTTACAAACAAGGGGCTTAACAAGCTCTGATAGTTTAACGATGGGTTGCATTAGGGGGGTGATTTTTAGACTGATGATTTATTCCACACTGAATGGGACAATTTGGATGCCATCAGCGGATCATCATTACATTTGCAGTAATGACACTTCTTACATGTGCATCTTTGATGATGTTATTCTGATCACAGAAATACTGATTATACACCTAAACGTGAACTTAAAGTAACCATGTGTGAGCCAAATCGTAAAAGATGGGTAGTCCCTCAACCAAATCCAAAATTAAAAATTCCTAAATTGATGATTGATCCTTTAATTCAAGGACTAACACAGCAACAAAATGTTATCAGTGTTTTAAATTCTGATTAGATTTGTTTCCCTTAGGGTGGGTTTTCCCTTAATATAATTTTGAAGTACACGTTGGTGCTTTGATATACTGCATATGGGAAAGGTATGGTGTGAAGTAGTACAGGTGAAGCAGCAAGCAGAATAGCACACACACTCACACACACAATACACTCTGATCACCATAGAGTGCACTCTCTCGAAGAAACAAAGTGTTGCAACTGACATAAATTGATTGTAAAAACGGCAGCCAGTGGAAAAGCCTGTACTAAAGTGTAGCTACTGAAGCCCCTTTGTGTTCTTTTCTCCTTCTGTTCTACTGTTTACCATCAAACAGACCAGTGACCATATGCAGTAGAAGGACATTGGGGGGAAAAAAGACTTAAGGCATTTCAGCTACTCTCATCTCTCCCTTATGAATCAGTCAGTCAATGTCAGATAGCCAAGACAAACACTGTATGCAGGGTTGAATGAAGGGGGAGCTACGGGGAGCATGGCTCCCCTGAAAGAGACATGTGTTCCCCAGAAGTCCTCATTTGAGAAATTTAGGAGATCTCTGAAATATAGTTTTTTTAGTATTTCTGTTTTTCCTATTTTTGTTCATAAAATGCATAATGTTTAATGCATAACACACATAACATTTTCCAACCATTTGTGTCTTAATAAACACAAAGGTGTCTATTTCTTTTGTGGCTATCCATGCGTAAGGGTGGACTCAACGCACGTTGCCCACTGTATGATGGTGCAATTGCATTGGGACGTTTCCTACGGAATCTTCTACTATGCAGCGTGCATTGAGAGTTGGGTTAAAAGTAACTGTAAGAAAATGATCTTGCATTACAACATGATCTGGGTGAATACTCTATTCTAATTGGCTGCAGGGTGTCCATTAAAAAGTGTTATTGGACACCTACTAAAGGAGTTCCGGTGAAACTGACATTACTGAAATGAATGTGCTACATTAAAAGAAAAAGAAAATGTGAATCTGTCATTTCCAACAATGCTGACACACAAACTTCAATAAGTAAGTGCTTCTTGGCCCTCTGTGCTTACTTTGTTTCACAGCAAATTATGTTATCTCACATCCTGTTCGCTTTTCAGGTCTCTACTTCAGGCTGCTGCTGACAGTAACGTTACACATGGCAGATAATTGTTCATGAAAATCTTTATATTGTTTTGTGGACAATGACATGGCTGGATAGCTAGCTTGTCTTGTTAATAAACATACTGTCAAATTATTTTTACTGATTGACAACTGTACACATTGTTATTGACTTTGAATCTTGTTAGCATAGCATTAGCTTTCTGGCTCGTAGCTGTTTGAGCTAAAGGGTTCTACGAACTGAGCGGACTATTAATATCTCCTGTTGCTAAGGATGGAAGATCCTATCTAAGGTTTGTCCTATTTACAGGAGCAATGGACAACGTTTGCATTGTAAAATAATCTAATGGGATAGGAATGATTGTTCAGACAGCCAGGGCAGTTTTGGCCATTTCTTTGCTGTTTCCTCTCTTTTTGCTCGCATGTTTCTCTATAGAGCTCCCCCTAAAGCTTCTGAATAGATGCCAGCTCCTCTGTTTACTTGTGTCTGACTCCTCGCTCGGTCAGTCTGCCGTTTCCTCTTTCTCTGTTCCTCCGACAATACTTTCCTGGCTTTCTGCTTCTTCTTAGCCGGCTCAGCCATGACGACAGTGTGAAAAACTCCTTTGCTACCTTGTTAGCCGGTTCCTGAATGGGCGTATGTTTGCAGGGCTGTGAAGCAATTTGTCACATCGCAAGACTTGATATCACAAGATACTTTGTTATGCTGAGGACGGTGCCCTGCGGCTTGCTGAAAGTTGCAAGGGTGGTTGCAACTTTCTCACAAGCGTTAGGGGGGAGTGAGACAACCACCATTTAACTCAAAGGTAAATTCAGCTATAAAAACTGCATTGTTCCCCTTTAACGCCTCAACGTCATCCATAAATACCCGTCAATGGACACCTTGTCGGGCATAAACCCTTACATGTTTTCCCTAAACCCAACATTTGAGGCTGTTGGTTCATACAGTAATTGTCATAGGATGCAGCCTAGTTCTGGTCTGTTTAGGAAATTGATGCAAACCACTGCCTGTCCACATGTGCGTTGGCATTTCAATTGTTTCTAGACCAAGAGTTATTATGAAAAACAATATGGTGTATTTGTTGTTATTTTTCTTTGTTATCCCAGGCTAAATATTATTTATTAATTAAAATTCAATCATATAGTAATATTGTTATAAAGACACTGTATTTTAGCACGTAGGTGGGCATTCATGAATGCACGTGCATGTGTACAGTTTACTCCCCCTCCCTCCTCCAAGTGTTTTCACGTCTTCAAAATGTCCTGCCCTTTTAGATCTGCCAATTTGTACATGTAGTTGTCACTGAAATAATAATCATGTATATTCACTGTACTTCTTCAGCGCTTTGGCACCATCCCAAGAGGAAATGTTGGAAAATCATCCTTTTCCAACAGCAAAAGACAGACTGTACAGTATAAACAGAGTAGCCTACAGCACTTCTATAATCTAACCATTTAGCCAGTATCACAACTTCATTTTTCTCTCTCTTTTCTCAACAAACTTGTTGAGATAAAAATAAGTCTGTTTTGTAATTTCGGTGATAATATGGCAAAGTAGTAGAAGAGGAGAAAAAATGTGACATATTGTGATTTGTAGGAGTAATGCCTTACTGCTCTGGTGATACACATTAATCATGTTTGTCACAACTGAAGGATGATGTTTTTAATTGCTACAACCTTCAGTGGCACCGAATCCTGGCTTTGAGGGACCAGGAGGAGTACGTCTGTATGTGTGTGACATGTGTGTATTGCAGAATATGTACTGGATGTTTATCTGAATGTGTGCTTGCATGTACAGTGTGTGTTTAAAGGCACAGTGGCTCTACCGCAATCAAGATAATTGCAGAAGAGTTGTTTGTGTGTAATGTGAGTCTCCAACTTTGTAGTGAAGCAGGGTAAAGGGATATTACAATGTTTAATAAGTAGCTATAGGTCTTGTCTCACGGGTATGTGATAGAAACGCAAAGGATCTGTCCATAACCTTGTGATACTGTATTACATACTGTAGTGTATAGTGTATGTTCAGAAAACTTATTTAAGTTAAAATTATGTCAATCAGTGGAATAATATGCCCATAAAATATACATTTTTCACTCAATAAAGAGACTGTAGCTACCTTCCATTCACTATTATTTTCTCCTTTACTGTATGGTGTTCCTTTCCACACATATTAGGGCCCCTCACTAATGGAACTCACCTCTCTCTCTCTCTCTCTCTCTCTCTCACACACACGTACACGGCACTGGCCCCCTTTACTAATGAACCCAACCTCAAACACATTTGCATCTTTCTAAATTAGCTTGATTATTTCGGGGTAATTAGCATAAGCGTATGGAAATTAAATTGGCTATAGTGGCATGGCGGCTTCAAGGTGTTTTTCCATGTGATGTGTGGGTAATGGGCTGCATTTGATGATTTCTTACAAGATTTGCATACATCTTGTACAGTGAAGGACTGTGGTGTTTTTAAATACCAAAAGCTTAAAAGAGCTTGCAAATCTGATAGCAACTTTATTGAATCACATTCCATATTAATTTAAATGCTAGCTAGTCATAGCAAATTGATTGATATGATAGAAAGTTCAGTATTTAACCTTCATCCAAGAGTTTTATCTTTGACTAGACATAAAAGACAAGTAGGTGCTTGGGTGGAAGCAGAATAAACAAACACCAGAAAGCTTAGTGAATAATTGTAGCCAAAAGCTTATATGAAAAAGTTTAACCATAGATTTATTAACTGAAACAAATGTAGTCATTTAGTTTTCCAGTAATGTGTTTAGAGTTAGGAGCAGTGTGGCATATTCCTTCATCTCTACCCACAATGCCCTCTGGTTCTATTTATCTACAGTAATAGGGGAAAGAAATATCTCATACACTAATGACCCAGCCATGGATTATTAATTGATGTGTTCAAAGTACTCGCTCTGATTCTAACCTCTGGCCCACCACCATGGCTAATGTGAACCCTGTGAACTTCTATTATCTTGTTCACAAAGGCAGTGTGTGATGAACGGGAAAAGCTACTTCTTTTTTTCTCTTAAGAATTTAGAGTGCTCACTGGTTATGTTAAGTAGCCATGTAATTAGAGGTATATTTCTAAGATGTGCCTACATGTACTTTTTTAACAGGATGATGAAAATGTAATTAAGTAAAATGGTGCCATCCCAGTCAGTGTTTTGAACACGTCATCAAGAATCAGTGTTTGAGATACGTAAAGTAATAAACCCATGAGTGACAATGTGAAAGGAGTTTGCGACAAACATTTATTATCATCGGAATGTGCACCTTCCCTCAGCTTTACAGAGTTTTTTAGCAAGTTCCAATGAAGCTCTACCTGCTCATGTAAAAGATGGACACTGTTTGGGCCTAGCTGGTTTTCATAACCACAACAGTTGGCAGCTAAAAAAACAAACAAAAAACATTGATAATAAGTCATGTATTCCTCACAAGTTGGTATAGAGCTGCAATTGAGTAAATATTGGCTACAACTACAACGTTAAATGAATGATAATATTGCGCTATAATCACTGATTGCCTGTGTTTTAACAAATAACCCAAAATGTTGTTACTGATCTCAGTTTTTGGAATAGTTCATTTTCCTAAAATAGTGAATGCAATAAAAAGTGATACCATTGTGTCCCGTGTGTGCCATAATCACTCCATGAAATTTGTTAAGGAAAAATGTATTATAGCACTAATCTGTCCAAAAAAACATAACCAAAGGTTAAAGGTTTAACCAAATGTGTAAGCTTTTTGGTCCATAATCTAATTCAGTGAATCAAACAATACTTAGGAGCAAACTGTCACATTGGCACAACGTTATTACAAAATGTGGTCAAGAGAATGAAAAAGCTCTGGCCACTGCAAGAATGATTTTCCACCTACATAAACAAATAAATCTACACATTCACCATAATTACCCATGGGAACCTATGTATTTTCAGTACAATATGCATGTGAATAACGTCAATCATGGATCAGTGACTCTCTCTGCCTCTCTCTTTTCTTCTGCTCTCTTACACACAGGCACAAACATGCGTGCTTGCACACAGATATCACTGATTTATGGTGCCGCCTAGTGCAATATATTGGGGGCAATGATAACATTTACTGTATGAGCATGATACTTTTTCACAGAGGAGTGCTGTAAGTTATTGATGAGTCTCACTGTGTACCATTACTTATAAATGAAAAGAAGGCGAAAGAGAAGAGAGAGATAGAGATGAGAAGAAGGTATGGATGTTATAGCCCCATCCCTTGAACTACATTTCATCAAAGCTCACGGCTGGTGAGTCATGGACAGCGCTCACAGGGTTTTCTTAACTCAATGTATACTTCTTTTTCTTAACCCCAGGGTTACTGTCAAGAGTGTTCACATTGATTTGATAGTCTACTTTGGTGAAAGACCAGAGGACAGCAGAGAGCAAGGAACTGGCATATGACAACACTTTTGAACTGGATCAACACATAAATTATCACAAACATACATTATAGGATAACAATGACAACCATGTAAAGCACTAGCCATAGAATACATCTATTCACCTGTTTGGATTCCCAAGTGGTGCCAATCTTATACATGTTAACACGATGCATATATTTAAAATTGGAATAAAAACCATGTATTAGCAGAAAAATTGCTTAAAAGTTCTTCTGTTTCATCTTGAGGCTTCATAAATAACCGTTGGACAGATAAGTGGAATATATATATCTACACTTAGAAGTCTCGTTCTATTTAGCTTTTGAACCAAGAGAAATGTAATTAACCACAGCAAAGTCATAGCTAATTGGGAATAAAGTGGGAATTATTTTAATTTTTTTCATGTCAGTGTGGCTGCATATTCCATGTGTAATTCACTTTGATGGAAGCAGGACGGGGAAAAAAGACAGACAGGGAGAGATACAGTACAGTATGTGGACAAGATAGCCCAAGAAAGGAGGAAAAAAATGAAGCAGAAGCAGGAGGCAAGAAAGAGAACAGAGAAAAGCATATACAGTATGTGAACAAGACATTTTTTTTTGCATGCATCTTGCTGCTTTTTTAACCAATAACTTCACATCTGATTATTTATCACTAAAATGTATCTGTTAGTAGCAAAAAATATTATTTAATTGTTGTCTGGCTTCCCAATCACACCCACTTCTGAAAAGGGAAACTCTTCTATGATCGCAGCGCCCTCTGAAATCTAAAGCTGCTAGAGAAGCAGAATAAAGCATCATAATCACTGCACAGTCTGATTACTATGACTAATACAGCCTCATATTCTAAATATGTTTTTATTATTCAAAATAAGATAAGTTTAAGGTGATTGTCAGATAGATTGTCATATTTTCATTCAAACGTTTTTGTTTTATGCTGCAAGAAGTCACTGATCACACACGCACGCACGCACGCACGCATGCATGCATGCAAACATACACACAAATCAGCTGTTGATTGTGCACCAGCAACCTTCTATCAAATTAAAACATAAAAAATAGAAATTAAAAAGTCAAAGTGAAGTGTTTGCACTACCAATTGTTTTACTAAAATCTCATCTCAAGTCAGATTTTTGTGTTATTGATTTTTTTTTGATAATAACTATTTAAGATGGAAAGGGATTATGGATTTATTCTATCATACCTAAATTAATGAGTAGAAGAAGACAGAATGAGAGGGGCAGCATTCAAGTAAGAACATGTAAAATTAACCTTCAGCTTATGTTTGTAATAGGAATAACAAGGCTGTGCTGAACAGGCAAAACACCTTGAATAAGTGAGAAAAACAATTTTACACATGAATATGTTTAGCAAAAAGATGACAGAACAAATTCAGACAGGCATGAATTAACTTCTGTTTTTGAAAGCAGTTTCATTAAAGGAGAAAAAAAAAATTATTGAAGTGTATGTGTTCTTTAACTGAGCCTCCTTTTATTAAATATACCAAATATAATAATACCTACATTTCATTTATAAAAAACTAAAGCTAGTCAGTCAAACGTTGGGGGTGCTATGTAATGACGTCATACTAAATGTTGATCAACATTCACAGTTTTTGCATTATTTTTATATGGCCAGGATTTATATTTAATAGTTATTAACAAAACGTTACACTAATTTTAGAACATCCTACACTACAACCGAATGCGAACTTGAACACCAACATACTGTATGTCGAAGCTACCACAGCAACCACACAGTCAACAACACAGAACTAATGCATGAGAACTGCAGTGAGAGGAAGTGAGGCCGTGTGGGGATGTGGGCGAGAGATGTGACCCATAACCAGGTTATTACAGTTTATTATAATCCAGGACAGTGAGGATACAGCCATTTCATTTCATGTGTTGTCTTGTGCATTATGTTGTGAAGTATGTTATGTTGCTGTCTGCATTGTTTCTTTTCGAGAAAGCGTGTTGTGGCGCTGTTCCATAGCTGCTGCCCGGAGGCTTGCTCCAACCTAAGTCAAATTCCTCGTATGTGGCCTCATACCTGGCAAATAAAGCTGATTCTGATTTACTCATTTGTTTATTTGTAAGGGACAATGCAAAGCTTCTTAGCACAGCCAGAGATGTCCATAAGCTCTATAATTCCTGGACAGAAAGAATTTCATACAGGACACAAATGTAAACCAAAAATATCCCAGTTTAAAAATATTTTCATAATGAATGTATTTTTAATTTCCATTTCGGATAAACACTAGATAAAAGCAGCACTTCCTGCGCTGATGGCAGTGGCTTGATATGTTTTTTTGGGGGGGCTTTTTCCTTTATTAGAGAGTGATAGTGGATAGACAGGAAAGGGGAGAAATGGGGGATGACACACAGCAAAGAGCCACAGGTCGGACTTGAATCCGGGCCGCTGCAGTACTCAGCCAACATGGGGCAAACGCTCTTACTGGGTGAGCTAGAGGCCGCCCATGGCTTGATATTTTTACAACATAGGGGTTGTATGTTTGAATAGCACTAAGCAAGTAACAAACTGGTGCTTTCTTTTCATTACACACATTAACACACAATTTGTATTCCTTTTACCACTGAAGTAATGTTGATTCCCTATATGAGTACGGGCACCCTCATTGAGTCTGATTGAAAGGCATTGCCTATACAACCCATGCTACTGTACTGCACCCCATAAAGGACGTCAATGAGCACTCTACTTTCAAGAAACTTAGAAAATGACTATAGGCACATCTCACTGCATTTCTTCAAGCCAGAGGCTTTTAGCTTTAAGGAAACATCTCAATACAACATACAGTGCAATGGCAAAAATAGCATTCAGGTTTGTTCATTTTCATAAGCAATTAAAAGAAAAATGACTTCCAGTTAGGGTGCAAAATATAATGCACCCTGGTTTTGTTTATTGTATGATAAGAGGAAAAGAGAAACATTAGCAAAACAAATCTCCTGCCAAACTAATACTCCTCTTTCCATTAACACCCATTAAAAACCCCTTTGATTAACAGAGACAATCTCTTGGACAAACCTTTTGGAAGTCTAATTCAAAATCTCACAAAGCTTTTTCTGGTACATATTGTACATATATATATATATATCATTCCATTACCAAATTTTCCATTTGCAACACAAAGCCATACTAACTATGTTCAATCTACAGTAAACTCCAAACTCCAACAGTATATGTCTGGTTTCAAAAGTTCAAGAATATATATATATATATATATATATATGTATATATATAAAATATTTAGCCTAATTGCTCTCAGTGGGAAGTAAATAGTTATTAACGTACGGCAAGCAGGGATTTCAAACTGGGAGGGAGGTGGGAGGAGAAAGTTAGAGAAACAGGAAGGAACATGTCAGGAGAGAAAAGGGGTGAAAGAATGTAGAAATGGCAATGGGAGAAAAACAGAGAGAAATAAAGTGAGTGACAAAGCCGCTTGCATTTTAGGATTCTCAGCTCTAAAACAATTATTTCATGTGCTCCCTCTTCTCCTTGCATTCTTATTTATCTGTCTGTCTTATCCTCCGCACCTCCTCCCCTCAGAGTAGTTGCTTGTATCCCCCCATCTTAGTTTCTATCTCTTTATCTCTTTCCTTTATTTTTTACTTCTTTTTGAATAATTTACTGCAGCAGGGGGGAGTGCATTTATTTTGCGTGTTTGCGCTTTAAACAGAATGCTTAATGATTGCCGATGGGAGAGAAACTGCATTAATCCTATTTATGTTGAGACCTTTTAGATGTACTGACACCCGTGGCAGACAGACAGGGCCCAGGCAGTGTGTGTGTGTGTGTGTGTATGTGTGTGGGGGGCATGTGGACTCTTTCACCACATGCACACAAATTATCCCCTATCAGATCAGTGGAAAGAACCCCTCATATCACTCGGCCTGACTGTGTGTGTGTGTGTGTGTGTGTGTGTGTGTGTAAGGACTAAAATGCCAGCTCGGTCCATATACCTCCACCCTCAATCAAGGCGAGACCTTTGGGGCATCTCCGTACTCACTACAGCTCATTTGAAAAACCTTCTTATGAAATTCACATTTTCTTCAAAGTAATGTATTTCATACTATTTCTGCATTTCCACAAATGTGGAAACAGCTTTGAAAACTTCCATTTGAAAGAGTCACATATCATTAAATATAACTGTGTCTTTTAAAAATGTTTTCTCAGTGCAGTGTTTTGCTTTAGGCTCGGGCAAAAGAGAGAACTCAAAAGAATTAGCAATATTGAAAAAAGTTAAGTATTTCTATTTTAACGACCATTTGATTTCCTGAAGTTCTTAAATGTATAATTGCTTTATAATAATATTACACATGCACTGGCCAATTATTTTGTGCTTTTAATGCCTGAGCTGGCCTTAATTACAGACAGGAGGGTTTTCACATAATGAGGTAAACATATTTTAGACAAATGCCTGTGAGCTAAAATGATTTCTGAACACTCCGGTTTCAACCGTTTTTTTTCTACTCTCAGTCTAAGTTCTAATAAGTTCTCAGTTCTAAGTCTTATGCAATTCAAAGCCGGCCTTCTATGATTGGTCATCTGTTCCAAGTAGTCAGGACTGAAGTGTTTTTTTAAGCCACTGCTATGTTAACATTGTCATATGTAACTACATGTTAACGGCAGTAAACAATGTCACCTTGGCTGCCAATGTCGTTAAATTCTCCCCCTCGGTCACATCACTCCTGAAACATTTTCTGTTAGTAGCACTTGGTTAAGCCTTTATTTGCTCATTTTGATTGTATAAATTGCTGCTATATTCTATTAGTGTCAACTGCTAGCTAGCTAACTAAAGTAAATGGCTTATGGCAGTAAACAATGTCATCTTGGCTGCCACTGTTGTTAAATTCTCCCTAATTCCGGGTCGCATTACTGCTGAAACATGTCCGATTGGGTAGTGTTTGGTTCAACATCATATTCTTTATTCAGGACACACAAAAAATGGTCCATAGCACAATACAAAACTAGCAAAAGACAGACAAATACAAGACAAAACACATACAATAAGAAATGACTATACCAGCCAGAGTTTCACAATACACAGAAAGAGTGTTCAGATATTGGCATATAGACTAAAACACCAATGGTTCCACAATCTCAAAGTGAACCTAACCACGTTCATTGCAGGGTTCACTAGTGTTGCAGTTATGCTGTTAAATGACTCAATATACACATACTAACATGAGATTCCTGATTACAGCCGGACAGGTGGATACATCAACACTTACAGGGGCAAGACACTGAACCCCGAGTTGCCCCCGATACTGCACATCGGAGTGTGAATGTGCGTGAGTGTTTATCTGATGAGCAGGTGGCACCTTGTACGGCAGCCTCGGCCACAGTGTATGAATGTGTGTGAATGGGGAATGTTTCCTGTATGATGTAAAAGCGCTTTGAGTAGTCGTTAAGACTAGAAAAGTGCTATATAAATACAGCACATTTACAAACATTTGGCTTGCACTGCTCCATTGTGGCGTCAGCAGGCAGTAGCCTCATGCCATTATTGTATGCCACATTGTGTTTCTACATACTGCTTTTTTGTATAGCGCCGCCACAAGTAGGCAGTATACATTGGGGTGCAAAAAGCTTTTAAAAGTGTGGTCTTCACAGACAATGAACACATTCTAAATTTACTCATCTAACAATCTACGTATGAATTATCATATATGTACATGGATATGGACATTTACATGTCTATTTGTATATGAAAGTGACTTGGATTAGGGAAAGAAGTAAGAATGCTCTTTTGCTCTAAATCGTTTCTATTTTTAATGTACTGGAAATTAAGGAGCTTTCATTGCATTATTCAGAGTTGTTGAAGCATGTGACTTTATCGTGAAGGACAGAATTACGATCCGGTAATTTTGACAGAATTGATGGGACTTAATACCCCTAAAAATCGCCAAATGTTTACAGCAAGGAGATAGGGGAGTCTGGGTATGGCCAAGGGTAGTGCACAGCTAATTCACCAGTGATAGCGTACATTAGCTGACTCTTGGCTGAGGCTCCTTACATTCCAGTTAGTGTGCCGGCCAATCAGAGCAGACTGGGCTTTTTCAGGAGATGGGATTAAAGAGACAGGGGCTCAAACAGAGCGTATCATACAGAAGGTGAATACAGGTGCAGCAGCCATGGGCAGTATGAGAACAATAAAATGTTTTTTTTTTCATTAAAGCATGTAAACATGTTCTAGTACAAACACAAAATGCAAGTATAATCCTGAAAATGCTATATAATAGTTTAAAACTAAACAACATCCTATCTTAAGTGCCATATATCCCATACTTCATATGTATGGATACATGCCGTGTGAAAAACAAAAAAAATGATTGGATTCAATGCTGACACAAATGTTAGGACTAAAAAAAGCTGTTTTGAACATGAAGGAACAAAATATGGGTGCCGTTCCCAAACAGCCTCTAATGTAGCCACTGAAGGCAAGGCAAGTATGGCAAGGCCTGCTGCAACACTTAACAAAAAATAGCTCACAGTGTCGTAACCATGCTCACCAGCAGTGCTATAGCATGAAGGTCTCTGGCTGTGCTATTTGAATTTACTTAATATTTAGTCTCATTTAGTCTTGGCCTCCAGTATTGCTTGATACATTTCTAAGCATATGGCACATTCCTTTGCAGGTCAGCATATGGCAACATTGAGTTTAGATTTAGTTAAGATTCCAAAAAGAAAGAAGAGAAAGAGAAAGAAGAAAACACCGTTGCTTCTCTTTTTCATGCCCCTCTCCCTCCCTCTTCTGCTCTCCCCTCCTCTCCATCCATCTGTCGTTTCCCATAAATGCTGGGAACGTGAAAACAGAGAGAGAGAAAAAAAAATAAGTGAAACATCTGATGAAACCCACAATGGTGTCCAGGAGTTGTAGCGTGGCTACTGTGTGTGTGCGTGTGACCATGTGCATGTGTGAACACACTTCTGTTCAGGCGAGTCTGTGTTTTGTGTTCACACACACGTATGAGAAAGGATGTAATTAATGGACTTGTGATTTAGGTATCAAATAATGTAATTCCACTTCTTTCAGCATATAAAATAATGCAAGATGTGCAATTTTTCACTGCAGACTTTTATGTCATGGTGAGAGATTGAATGATATTTCAACTTTGGTACTATGTCAATTTTAAAGAATTTCTTTTAACAAGGAGTTTGTCAAGTTAAATACAGTGTGTGTGTGTGTGTGTGTGTGTGTGTGTGTGTGTGTGTGTGTGTGTGTGTGTGTGTGTGTGTGTGTGTGTGTGTGTGTGTGTGTGTGTGTGTGTAAGAAAGATAAATAGAGGCTACAGTTCATGTTAGAATCAGGAATGTGTGAATGACTGAAGAAAGAAAGAAGAGACTGAAATAATGAGAGAGACAGACCAGTTCCAGTTATCTCCTTTCTTGTGTCAGTCGCCTGCTATTGATTTTGTAATCAACTTTTGTACATGTCGGCTTC
Source organism: Etheostoma perlongum (assembly GCA_026937815.1). Classification (NCBI taxonomy): domain Eukaryota; kingdom Metazoa; phylum Chordata; class Actinopteri; order Perciformes; family Percidae; genus Etheostoma; species Etheostoma perlongum. The sequence continues at coordinate 19,460,682 of CM049376.1, forward strand.
AAGTATAACATATACATCCATATACTCCATCCAGGGAGTTTTTGTTTTAATCCAATAAAACCACTTCAGGCCTCAGACCCCTATTTCAGGAAAATTGCAAATAACTTTAAGATTAATGTTATGCAAATGAACTTAGGCTCATAACATTATGATTGCAGGCATTGCTTTTACATACACATCATATATGTTCTTTTCTTTTAACGCCTTAAACCCTATGCTGATTACTCATACTCAGTCTGAAGAGTGATTATTTTAAATAGCCCAGATGCCTGTCAGTGTGTGTGTGTGTGTGTGTGTGCAGGCTTTGAAATCAACTTTATGCTAATCCTGTTCCACGCCTTGACAGTCTTAGTGAGGAGATACATTAGCATAACTAGCTAGTGCCTTGAACAACAGGGGTCTGCGTTGTTCATGTACAGTACGTATGTTTGTGTGTCATTCTGTTTGAGGTGTGTATGTGGTAGAAAGAGCTTTAAAGAGACATAATTTCAGTCACACACACACACACACACACACACACTTTACTGCTGGCGCCCCGCCATCCTGTCTGGGCCTGTCTATGTGTAGGGGGCAAGCTGTCTGCCCTCATCAGTGCCAACATGTCGCCTATATGTGCGCTGCTCCAGGGGGACCTGTGTGTGTGTGTGTGTGTGTGTGTGTGTGTGTTTGTGTGTGTGTGTGTTTGTGTGTGTGTGTTTGTGTGTGCGTCTGTTCAGCCCTTAACCAATATCCAGTGACCATGTGCAGATGACAAAGCTCATTACACTGGTGACCCCAATCCCATTTGATCTGTGTAGCCACATTGTATGGGCATGCATAAACACACAAATACACACACAGATACATATATATATGGGCATATGGGCATGGAGACAATGTTGCATACATGCAGGTGGATGCAAATGTACGAGGACATGGCTACACCAACATTTATATATTGAGAAAAATGCTGCTGTATTGTGCAGCAAGCCTTAAATATGTTATTTACTTATTGTAAGAACTATATATTTTATATTAAAAAAAATGCACAGTTCCTCTACTGAATTGCTCCAAAGTTGTTTATGTTCATTTGTTAATGCTGGAAAGAATGCTTTGATAAACAAATACAATAACAAGCCAAAAAGAACCTCTTATTTTCAATCATTTTGAGGCTACACATATGTTCATGAATAAACTATACAGTGCTATTCAGATAAACATTGAGTTTCTGCTTTGTATATAATACTGTAATAATAAGCTGTATTTATGACCATAATAGGTCATAAATACATATATACTGTATGGGTCTTTTACAAGGTTTTCTGAATGATTTGTTTTAGTTTTGGTGCACAGCAACACACTGGTGGACCACTTATGCGTACAATAGGAAAGATTTATCTGTTTCATACAAGGCATTCCTAAGACCATAAGAATAAACATCTTTCATGACTAAAAGTAGCAACAATGCACTAGATGTTTAGCCTTACAGAAAAGTTCCATTGGAAACAGATTTGCGTGGGATGGCCATGTAGTAAGATATAAATCAAAATTCCAGTTACAAATTTGACCTTAACTATCTCCAAATGAAAGCAAATCTCTTACAGAGCTGGATTTTAAATTGGAAGCAGATTGGACTCAATGAAATGTTTTATTGATTTCTGAACCTAGATATACACGTTTCTTTCCCACTCCCCCTTAATACAGCGGCTGCATGTTGTTGTTGTGCTAGTCTAATCAGTTTAGTATTAGTCTAATAGTTCTCAGGGCTTTCACACAGTATATCAAGCTTACCTACAGGGGAGTTCTGCTTAAGGGGACTTGGTAGGGTGAATTATATGGGGCGGAATGCAGCTTACCTAACAGGCAGTGTCAGCTTCATTAAGAAATAGATCTCAATAGTCATATGGACATTTTATTCATTTAAGCTAAATGTTTACTTTAAGTCTTTTCAAGTATTTTTTTCCCAAGAGCCACAAGCTGTCTAACTCCAAACCCCTGTAGGGGTAATTACCCTTCTCTCTTATCATGACTGGCATTTGCACATTATACTGACACATTGGTCATTGCTGGCATTTGTCAATGAGGCAGAAGGGCAGTGTCATACACACTCATGCACCCAGACGCACACTCACACCCATGCACACATAAGGATAGATTGAAGCACACGTTTATACAAAGATATTGGCTTTTTTGTCTTTGTAGTTTCTATATGTGTGTGCGTGTGTGTGTCTGTGTGTATCTGTCTGTGTCTGTATATGTGTGTCTATGCCTGTGTCTGTGTGAGTATGAGAGGCAGGGTCTTCTTTTCCCTGAGGCAGCAGTGCCGGGAAGTGTCGGAGCCGATAGTAAGTGCGCTCGGTAGGCCCCCTGAGCCACTGAACACTGATCTTTATGTCAGCTCAGAGAAATGGAATCACCCTTTTCTCTGTCAGCCATTATTTCTGTGTGTGTGTGTGTGTGTGTGTGTGTGTGCATGGCAAAAGCAATGAGGAGACAAGTGGACTCGGCCTAGCTTTGAACTCTGTCCCTTTGCCATAAGTCACTGCTTTATGCTGTCTCCATACTCTCTCCGTTTGAGATCTTGCCATCTCTGCTTCTCACTGCAGTTTAACCTTTATCTCGTTTCCTCACTCAAACTGTTTCCTTCTCTATCAATACATTCCAGGGTTCTCCTATTGTAGGAAGACTACTTGGTTGATAAAACAATACACCAAAAGGTGCATTGGACATTTTGTAAAAACGGCAATAGGCAGCAGGTGTCAGCTGTACAGACACACACCTCTTTCTCACGGTCTACGCATGTGGTCTTGTTACAACTTGCCCTAATCACCATTAAAAGGTGTTTGATCTCAAAACACATGGGAAGGATCCACACATTGCAACTCCTTCCACTTCTCAGGCATCAGCTCCTTGTGATCCTGAGACTGGGTGGGGTTGAAACAAACGTACTGCCAAAATTGCTGTCAGTCATTTACTGCAACATCAAAAGAATGCAAAAAGATTGCATACATTTTTCTATAAAAAGCTGTGCCTTTCATGCGCAAATATTTCCATCCATCCATCCATCCATCCATCCATCAGGGCTGTAACGATACACCAAACCCTGGGTTCGGTTCGTATCACAATTTTTGACCCACAATTCAATACAAATCTTGACTCTTTTTTTGTGGTCATCCCACTTTGCAACACAGTTATACAACAGATACCTAATTTATTGATATTGAATGATTTCAATAGATCGATCAAACACCAAAGATTCTTATGTTTCCAAAATTGTTTCTGTGGATCATTCACTCATTGGAATCATAGACTGTTAATATTATTGGACAGAGCATCTGGTTCGGCAAAGTGCTGCAAACGCGAAAGTAACTTAAACCTGCTTTCTATCTGAATTCAAGCAAATGGCGACACTCAGGTTGCAAAAAGGAGGTCGGTTTCTATAGAAGTCTATGGCAAAATGACCCACTTCTTACTTGATTTATTACTTCAGTAAATATCTTCATGAAGAGATTATGGTCTTAATCGCTAGTTTTAAGTCTTCTGCAACACAGAATAATGTTAATTTTTTTAAATTATGGTCTCGTTGATATTAAAATCGGCGATAAAGCAGGGGGTGTTTTAGGGCGTGGCTATGGTGTGATTGACGGTTCTCAAGTGTTTAGCAAAGCTTATCCATGGCACGTGAACTTCATTTTGGGGTTTGACCACGCTTTTCGCCGTGGTGACTGTGCCACTTTGCTCGCCTAATAGTTCAGCGTTTGGTTGCACGACAAGATACTCAAAGGAATTGGCTGTTAAGTTTTCCGTAAGTAACGTTACTTTTTGTTTTAATACTGTTTTTGTTAGCCAACGTAAGCATCCCTATTAATATCAGTTAGCTAGCCTGCTAGATTGCACCTCGCTAACCAAGCTAGCAGGCTAACTAATAACGTTATACAGTCCATATAAACCTATTAAAATATGTATTTAACATTACAGTTGAATACAGTAGGTATGCACAACGGCATCACTAGTGACGTTTGTAACTATATGTGATGCGCATGTAATAGTAATGTTATCTTAATATCAAAGCCTGATATACAGTGGCTTGCATAAGTGTACACAGCCATGCTAAAGTTAAAAAGAGGAAAGAAAAACATCTTTTGGAAATTGATCTTAATGCCTTAATTAAAAAAAATTAGGAATATGCAACCTTTTAAGGACACCACTTTTCTTTGTGAATGAATAATGTATTGTAAATAAATGTTGTTCCTTAAAATACAGGGGGCACAAGTATACACACCCCTATGTTAAATTCTCATTGAGGCAGGCAGATTTTTATTATTAAAGGCCACTTATTTTATTTCATGGATCCAGGATACTATGCATCCTGATAAAGTTCCCTTGGCCTTTGGAATTAAAATAGCCCCACATCATCACATACACTTCATCATACATAGAGATAGGCATGTAGAACTTTCCATAAGATAGGGCGACCACACTGTTAGACTTTTTATTGTATTTTTGCGGTAAATTACTGGCAACGTGTTGCCAGTAACTTACTGTAACTACCCGATTACAGTATCATAACTGTACATGTTTTTTACAGTATAATACCTTACTGTAATTTAGTTTTACAGTAATAATACCCTTACTGTACCTTAGTTTTACAGTAGTAAAAATACCCTTCCTGTAACTTAGTTTTACAGTAGTAAAAATACCCTTACTGTAACTTAGTTTTACTGTAATACCCTTACAGTAATCATATTGTAATTACAAATTGCTAAATAATACTGTAATACTTGCTGTATTATAGTTTTACTGTAATTGTGGTTCACAATATATTACACTATTTGGCATTGGCTGTACAAACAATTTTAAATATTTTACATAAATGCTTTTGAATGTAATAAATTCCAAATAACTGACTTTAGCCCATGTACAAAAGTAATACAATTTTATTTTCAGGTACAAACATCAGGAACAAGATATTTTTAACTCTGAAAGTGCAAAATAACAGAAAATTGACATACAAGCGATGCTAAAACAATGTCTAAATATGCGCCAAACACTGGGCAGAATTCAGAGGCGAATACATGTCTGAACAATGTTGTTACCATTTGAATTGATTCTCAAAACAAATTGAGCATTTTTTAAATCCCCCAGAAATCTAAATAACCTGTATTTGCAAATGTATACAAAATGTGGCGTGTTTGTTACCACAAAGCTGAAGTTGTTGGGCTTTGGTTGGGGAGGGGAAGGAAGAACAGTCTGCTTAGAAGGATTTGTGAAGGCTGGACCCATGGTACTCTTGCTTGCTCCACATCTTCTGGAAGGTGGACAGAGAGGCCAAGATGGAGCCTCCAATCCAGAGATGCTCTGGTGGGGACTGTATGAGAAGCAGAGAAATGGTCATGAGTTTATCTCATCTAAACTGTTAACAGACTTACAACTTGTGCAAAAACAGAATATGACAGTATACAAAAATAGTCACCAGTAGTGAAGTCCCCAGATAATTCAAAGGTTCTTTCTACTTTCTTTTGCTGTCTGTCGATGGGTTTGGTGATGGTGATTTCTGATCTAACTAAGGATCTTCCTCTTTAAATAAAAGGTCAATCTCAGTAAGGATCCTTTCCAAATGGTGTCAGAAACTTAAAATAATAATTTGACACCATCAGTGGCAAAAACAGAACTTTTAGTGGACGAAATTGACGACGCACATTTGCCCTATATGATTACATTAGAGCCCGGTTTGAAAGCTGCAGGTCACAGTGTTCTCGCTCAGTAATGGACCAACTTCAAACATTGTTGTTCTTATCAGTCACTTTTATATAAAAAAAAAAGGCAAGGCAAGGCAAGGCAAGGCAAGGCAAGGCAGCTTTATTTGTATAGCACATTTCAGCAACAGGGCAATTCAAAGTGCTTTACATAAAATCAGTTAAAAAGATAAAACACATGTAAAAATCATAAGCATTAAAAACCGATAAAACACATGAATAGATAGTTAAAACATTAGGACACATAAAACACAAGAATAAAAGTTACAGTGCAGCATAAGAAATTTAAAGAAATGAGCAGTCATTTAAGAAAGGCAGCATCAAAAAAAAAGGTCTTCAGCCTTGATTTAAAAGAACTGAGAGTAGCAGCGGATCTGCAGGTTTCTGGGAGTTTATTCCAGATATGAGGAGCATAGAAACTGAAAGCTGCTTCACCCTGTTTAGTTCTGACTCTGGGGACAGAAAGTAGACCTGTCCCAGATGACCTGAGCGGTCTGGGTGGTTCATAGTGGAACTGGTCTTAGTGAGGACTCGGGCAGCAGCGTTCTGAATCAGCTGCAGCTGTCTGATTGATTTTTTAGTGAGACCTGTAAAGACACCATTACAGTAGTCAAGTCTACTGAAGATGAAGGCATGGACCAGTTTTTCATCCAGCCAGCCGTTAATTTGTTCAATGCACTTAGTCAGTTTTTGTAATGGACTATAGTCCCCTGGTGATAAGGTTATGTAAATTTGTGTGTCGTCCGCATAACTATGGTAACTTATTTTGTTGTTCTCTATAATCTGGGCCAGTGGGAGCATATAGATGTTAAACAGAAGAGGCCCCAGAATAGAGCCTTGGGGAACTCCGCACGTCATATTTGTATGCTCAGATGTATAATTACCTATTGACACAAAGTAATCCCTATTCTGTAAGTAGGATTCAAACCAGTTTAGTACTGAGCCAGAAAGTCCTACCTAGTTTTCCAATCGGTCTAGTAATATGTCGTGGTCGACCGTGTCAAATGCAGCACTGAGATCAAGTAATACTAAGATTGAAATTTTGCCACTATCTGTGTTAAGGTGGATGTCATTAAAGACTTTGACAAGAGCCGTCTCAGTGCTGTGGTGTGGTCGGAAACCTGACTGAAAAGTATCAAAACTGTTGTTTAGTGACAGGAAATGGCTGAGTTGTAAGAAAACCGCTTTTTCAATGATTTTACTTAAAAACGGAAGGTTCGATATCGGCCTATAGTTGCTCATTAGTGATGTGTCTAGATTGTTCTTTTTTAAGAGTGGCTTGATTACTGCAGTTTTCAGGGCCTGTGGAAAGATACCTGAAAGAAGAGACAAGTTCACGATCTGTAGAAGATCAGAAGCCAAACATGTTGAAACATTTTTGAAAACACCCGTTGGTAGAATATCAAGGCAACAGGAGGAGGTTTTCAGATGTTGTATAATGTCCTCCAGGTTTTCATGGTTGATTATATGAAAAAAACTAAGATAACTTAAATTAAAACAACACTTTGTAGCTTTTGCTGCATAACTGTGACCTCTGCTTACACAAGTGGTAAATACAAGATGATTTAGTTGTGTCAATGTTGTAGCAGGCAGGGTACGTAGCTGCACTACTTCATCGTACTGAGTAATCATTTTTTTGATGTTAACTATATTATATCACACAAGAAAATGCTTACCTAGTTTGGTGTCTTCCACTCAAATTCCGTGAGCCATTGGAGGAAAGTGGTGACTCTGTAGCTGATGCTCGTCACCTTTCTTCGGACGACTCTAGTCTTGTGGCTTGTAGTAGAGTGCGGATCGGGCCGGATTTTTCTGTCCGAGCCCGGCCCGCGTCCGACAGAGCAGTAACCGAACCCGACCCGAGCCCGACAGTCATTAAGATATTTATGTCCGAGCCCGACCCGAGCCCGACACAGTTAAAATCGCATTTGTTTCTCATACTAATGACACATGTACGTTTGTTTGTGTGGAAAGCCCGCTTTTATTAAGCAATTGTAGGAAGGCATTCGGAAATGTCAACAGATGAGCACATCGATGCACAGCTGACTTTCCTTCATTTTCAATAGTTTTAAAATCTCCTGCGGCCAACTTCTTTTTAACATCTTCCATCGTTGCGCTGCCACATGTAGCTTAATACACACGTCTTTCGTTGTCACAGCACACAGGAAGACGGATGTTAGGGTAATATTTGACATTTATTTTAAGCTGTTTTAAATTCAAAATGTTCAATGCCTTATCGCGCTGATGTGACCGAGCCCGACCGAACCCGAGCATCCTTTCTAAAAATCTGTCGAACCCGGCCCGACCCGTCGGGTACCCGTCGGGTCCCGTTGGGCTCGGGTCGGGTATCCATCCTCTAGCTTGTAGCCACTGTAGCAGTGTGCCCTTGGTGCCCTAAGAAGAATCTTAAGAAAAACAGGTTTAAAATGTTCATTATCAAGAGCAGTCATCTTCAAATACAGCCCTTTATTCACACACACACACACACACACACACACACATATCTTATATAGGTATGTCAAAATGTTCATTATGATGCCCTTTATTCACACACACACACACACACACACACATATGTATATATGTATGTATGTATGTGTTCGTGGTTCCTGTTTAAAGGAAGTGGGACATTGCTCCTTTCCACATGCAAACCTATAGCTTGCCATGTGTTGATGTTTTTTCACATGTCTACAGAATATTCCTAATTCTAGAGGACACAGGTTGCAAAACGTACACCTGTACTTACTTTTTGTTGTATGATGATAGATTGTTGAAAGGGATCATGTGCTCCTGTGGGTCATGGGGTCAGACCTTCTTCCAGCTTTCTTCTTCCTCCTATCTCTCTCAGTTGTTCTAGTCACTGGTTGTTGTTCTACATATGAAATGATGAAATTTTATATTTTAAAGTGAATGCATGGAGTTATAAACACAATTACAACAAGATAAAAAAAATGCATTAGTATGCAGGTAACCAGTATAATTTAGGTAACTTTTATATAGTTAGAATAACACAGACGGTTATGTGATGTGTTAAAAGTTAATCACTATGCCATTATAAAGAGTCCTTAAACAACTTGTTGAACAATCCATCAAATTTAAGTTTAAGTGGCTAGGAAAATACATTTTTAAATTTTACTTTTCTTTTCCCCCATAAACCATGGTAGCTATGACTCAACTCCTAAAACCATATGCTTTGAGTTACACACTCTTTAGCTTAGGTCTCATACACTAAAAAGGATGAACTATATGAAATATCACATTACAGGCAAATCTGTGCTGGACGTCACGATGGTTTTAAGTGGCCAAACCCTGAAGCCAAGGCAAAAAACTGCTCTCCATAAATGCTGAAGACACCAAAACTAGAGCTAATTGTTACCATTGAATTAAATTTAGCACACGTCTTTTTTAGCTAAAAAAAACCTACCAAGATTATTTTTCCTTTCCATTCATCACAGTAACATTACTTAAAGACACTTTTCCTGTCACCCGACATATAGAATGGGTGCTTTTTTTGTGTGTTTTTAAAAAAGACATAGCCTAAATGTTAACTAGATGGGCAAATGTAAAGGTAACGGTTTAATGTTGACTTTACTTCCACTAATATAAACGCGTAGCCTATACTAGGCCTATAACACAGCTGTAATGAGTTTTGCTTAATCATTCTAAAACACTGACAAACCAACCAACACGCTCGGGAATATAACGTTAGCATTAACCGGAGGTAATGTTAGCCAAAATGCGACAACAGCTAGCTCAAAAGCTAACAGCAACCGACCTTAAACTTCCAGAATATATGTTACATTGTATTTCAGGCAATGGTCTGACAGTAAAGTGTAAAAAAGATGTCCCGAACAGCGCATGTTAAACGAGTTGTGTTAGCTTTACCGAACGTCGTCATTACAGCTAGCTAAACCACGGGCAAAATGTTAAGCTCCAACTTCCTTGGGGGGGAAGCTAGTTAACAGCTTGCTCTAGCCAAGCTATGACACAGGTCGGTAACCTAACGTCGCCGCTTGCAAAGGCTTATCAGCAGAGATTTTAATGTCACAGAATTAGCAAAGATTTATCTTTCCTTAACGCTTCTCCAGCTCTCTCTGAGTAGTGTGGGTGACCGGACTCTGGTGCGCGCGGACCAATGCGGTACTCCTTCGTTTAACACCTTTGAAGTATGACCCGCTATTCTTTTGAAGTCGTGAGGTCAGAGGTCAAATATGGCGGTCAAGCATTTATGTGATCCCTTTCTTGTTTGTCTCCACAACTCTCAATAAGTTATTTACACTGCTGAAACGCATGTCACAATTTTAAATTACCTTCACTGCTAAAAACATAATAAATAAAATGTAAAATATCTATAAAATGAAATAATTTCATTTTATAGAGATATTTTATTTTTCCATTTAATTTCTATGCTTCTATAACATGAACTAACAATTTTATTTAAGTCTGTCTTATTCACCTACAGTAGCACTACTGCTGTTGTTTTACAGCAGACTACCGCAAATTCAAAAAATACAGTAAATCACTGTAAATTAAATGTTACTACCCATAATGCAATGCATATTACAGTAATGAACCAGAAAAGAAAGTTATGGTATTTTACTGGGCATTTTTGTGGTAAGTAACTGTAGAAATACAGTAGAGTCTAACAGTGCAGATATCCCCAGTTTTCGGGGACAGTCCCCGGTTTTGATGACCTGTGCTCGGCTGGATCTGTCCCTGGAAATGTCTCCGGTTTTCATTGTGACTGACAGACCCAAAATTGGAATGAAAGTAAGAAAACATTGACCAAACGTAGCCGATAGTTGCACACCCAACACACGCAGGCTCAAGACAGCTAGAGCAAGCGCTGCTCAGAGCTCAGAGATGTTTTAGAATGCCGTATCCATAATGTTGTCAGACACTTAGAATATTAATCTGAGTCTGTCAGAAGCAAACAAACACTTTTATGAACGTAAATACAAGCGGGACAATTATCCTATTAACTTACATTGTAGCTTGTTTCTCTGCTGCAAAACATGACGTGTTTTGGAGGTGTATAAGCTTCTGAGCTGAAAATGTCCCCGGATTTTGTCTGAGAAATCTGGTCACCTTAATATAAGATCATCTCTCAATGCAAATCAAACCAGCTATTAAGCTAACTGAAATAACACCATGCCTATCTCTATGTATGGTGAAGGCTATGTGATGATATGGGGTTATTTTAATCATGAGAGCATGAGATTTTACATGAATTTTAGTATAATTCATTGTGGCTATATATGCCAACTATAGACTGATGGGGCAAACAGCACAACATTATCGGTACATTATGGTTATTACAGTTAACCAAACGTTATAAGTTGCTTATACATGGTCTAATAGTTAGCATTAGATAATGATAAGCATTGACAATCCCTGTTTTGCATTTTGCTGACACTACGTTTAAATTAGGAAAACGTAAACTTCGATTTGCAGAAAATTTATGTTAGCATGTTTTACCATAGCTCAGTGGCAAGTTAACATTACAGACAATTTACATTGTAACTTCAGATACACTTTACAATGTAACTCCTCTTATATGTAATATAATTATAGGACAAAGATATATTTAAAACCTAGCGAATTATGTAGGCTAGCTTTCAGCAGCAGTTGCATCCAGATTGCCAGTGAAAGTGTGTAACGTAACCTGAAGCAGCGTTGCCAACTCTCATCTTACATCACAGTCAGATACCGTCCACCAGTCTGGGGCTCCTCCCTCACTCCGCCCTCTCGTCTAAAATCATCACATCCACAACCAGGATGGCTGCGCCCATAACTGCAAACTCCACGACTCATATCAAATCTCCACAATCCATGAGCCGTCCATTAATAATATACAGTCTATGGTTGGAATGAGACATAAGAATAATGGTAATGGTAACAGTAATGGACAATTCCGCTCCCAATCTGTGGGGGGAACAAAGAGGAAAATTGCTTTGGTGCCTACAGTAAAGGTGCTGGTTGAAGTAGCTAGCTAATGCTAATGTAATTTTTGATGGGTAAAGTAAGATTACGACATCGTTCAACACTCATTTATTTTCAGTATGACTGTTTGGGCTGACACACAAATTCATCAGTAACGTTAACTGTATAGACAGACGACTAATCTAATGGTTATTTAGCTAGCTAGCACACCCCTGTCTTTTGCCTCAGTCTCCCGGCGCTGCAAGGCTTCAGTCGGGATGAGAGCTGACAACAGCTCTGGTCCGCGGACACATCCACAGTCAGCCCCCATCCAGCTAGCGGCCAGCCTGGTCAGCACTTAACTCTGGTGCGAAGGAAGTTAATGGCAGTTTACTGAACCGTCGGGAAACAGACCCAGGCACCTGAGTCAGAACAGCGGCCATTTGTAATGTTACACCTCAGTTAGCGTTACTGGTGCTCCCCCCTTTCGCTTTTAGCCATGTTTACGGTTAGCTAAAATTACCAGACAAAACATGAATGGCGAAGGCACCAAATGAGCTAATACTAATAGTAATTTAAAGATGTGGTAGCATTGGATCTGGACGGTATCGCAATTTTGACAATTTTTTTTCTTCTCCATATCGTTACAGCCCTACCATTCATCCATCTGATCTACTTACTCACCACATAATGGGGCTGGCTTCCTTGCTACAGCCCATTACCCTTTGGGCATTTAGTTGGAACTGTTTAGTTCTTCTCCAGTGAATACAGTGACAGTTCTCTTTGATTATCCAGCAAAGCGTGTCTCATGTCACTAAGGTGTGAATTCTAACTCCATGGACCTGAAACCCATCAACTCCAACATGTCACTGAAGTAAGGGCTATCAATATTCAGCCTTCACTAAGACAGTCAATAATCATCATTCAGCCATTAACAGAACATTTTAAACTCGGATTGGGTAAAATCGGAAGGGCTGGTGTACAGTTTTACTCTGATTGATTCTTTTCTTGTGCATGAGTCATTTTTGCAAATTGTTTTATTGAGATGAAATATAACATATTTTGTTGTTGAGTAGCCCTAATTCTAGTCTAGGTTTTCTGTTCTCATTTTTCTTTTTGTTATTAACAGTTATGTAATATTCTGTTTTACTTTATTCTCTTATTATATCCTGTCGTCTAATGCTGTTTTCTTGCTTATTTTTTTTCATAGTCCATTTTTATTATATCTTATATCTGTTCCCCGCCCTTTTGTGTTAAATCTCAATTTCTGTAGCGATGACTCTGATCAATAATGTTTTATCTCATCTCATGTTGCATTTTAAAATGGTAAAGATGTGGTAATAGGCACACATGTTGGCTCAGTGTATGGTATGTTCCTGACTTCATAAGTGGTGCTGAAAGGTAGAGAAAAATAGGTCAGAATTTATGGCACACTCACAAAATGTTAGAAACAAAATGCCCTTTTAAAACTGTGTATAAAAATTGATTACAATGTAGTTGTAGTGTTAATATTTTGATGATACAGTGATAAGAGATGTGACTAGGTTCTGCGGTAGATTCCATTTAAGATTAAGAGAAAATTCTGATTAAACGTTTTTTTTTTCATCAGATTTTGCTCAGTAACACACCTCTTACAAAGCAAACATTGTTAAACCCTCCATAAAAAAACAGCTCTCGGTCCTTTCCAACACATCCAAAAATGTCAATTAACAGCACTGTCCTTCATTTGAATATTTCTGATTATTATGCAGCTCTTGCTCTTACATATTCAAAACGGGGTTCTCAATCCAATTAAATGGGCAATGTGCTGTAAAGGCGTGGGCAAACATGATTGAAGGCAGAGCTTAAGATGACAAACAAGAGCAATCTGAGGGAGATGGAAACCGCTTGCTGTGAAGTTAATGGAAGACTGTGTGATGATCACTGATGGAGCAATGGGTGGAGAATTGTATGTGTGTGTGTGTGTGTGTGTGTGTGTGTGTGTGTGTGTGAGAGAGAGAGAGAGAGAGACGGACAAAGAGAGATAAAGAGAGACTAAAAGGGACGTGTGTGTATAAGGGAATAATAGAGCAATATGGGATTCTGGGTATAAGCTAAGAAAAGAAAATAAGTCTGAGAACATGTTTCTGCAGATGCATATGCTTGCGAAAGGCATGTCCATGTGCTTCTGTGTGTGTGTGTGTGTGTGTGTGTGTGTGTGTGTGTGTCTCAAACTGCCCTTTGCTAGTACAGCATTTGATACCACTGCTCTGTGTGCAGAGGAAAGAGACTCACATTAAACCTTATTTCATTTCACATTTAGATATGCAAGCTCCACAGAGGAGCGGACAGTAATTAAAGTAATAACATTTTATTTAGAACACACTTATAAAAAAATTTAAAATCAGGAACAAAAAAATCAATTAAAGTAACATCAGTATGTTATATTATCCACAGAGAATGTTATTTGGAGGGAATTCTTAATTGACTTGTTAAAAAGAGCCAAGAGCCATAGGTACCCTTTAGTCTTGCATTGTGTACAAGAATTGATTAAAAAAAGGGATATGTATCTTGTGGAAATATATTTCAAATAGTTCATGTTTGCGTCTTAAATTGTGTGTGTGTGTGTGTGTGTGTATGCTTTCATCTGCCCTTGGTTCAAAACCCAATCAGTGTCTTTAAAATTCGTGTTCAGGAGCAGCCTGATGCTGTTCTGTCAGACTGTCTGTCTGATGAATGCCTCGGCGTCCCACCGGCTCGCTAAATATGCGCAGTGAAATGAGCTGAAACACGGGCCTTAATTAAAAAGTGGAGACCCACAAAGATGTGATTAAAGCAACGCTCAGCGGATTATAGTGACTAAAGCGCCTCCAAAGGCACACAGAGAGAGAAAGAGAGAGGAGGAATCAGAGAGAGGAATGAGTTGTGATTAAGGCGCCACTTTCTGTCTTTCTCCTTTCATATTTTCTCTTCCTTTACATCATGCCTCATACAGAGCAAGTGATTGCCTTTCACTGACATTCCCAGTTGCGGCTTTTTTTTTACTGAATGTTGATCTCAATCTCACCTAACTGTATCTTAATCTCATGGAACTATTGATGTTAACACTCTGGTTTCCATAAGGTTTGACATTTCTCACTGCTCGCTGTTATGAATGGCAACAATAAAATATGATTTTCTTATTGCAGGGTGGACATACAGTTAAACACAAGCCTTTCTGTGGTGGTGTGAGCTGTACTGTAGAGTGATTAACAATGTATTATGTCCTTTCATGAAAGTCAGCACTCAGACGGTAATGACTCAGGCCCTTTTATCGCTTTGTTAAGCAGCTGTAATGATGCTCTTATTAATAATGTAAGGTTTATTAATGAAAAATACTCTCTTCTCTTCTCTTCTCTTCTCTTCTCTTCTCTTCTCTTCTCGGTTTCGTTTTTTTCTGATAAAGTACAGTGTGTTATTTTGCATTATAAAACATATACTGTAACAAAGACAATCTGTTTCATCTGATTTGCTTACTTTTTTGCATTCTTTGATTTTGGTTGAATCTTTCATGCACTTTTATAAGATCTGAGGAGTGTTTCCTTTATGCAATCATAGGAAAACCTTAACAAAAGTGAACGGAGCTGCATTCGTAAGAGTGATGTATTAAAACATTATTCATGTCTCTCATGGCTCCTAACTTAAACACATAAGATGATGAGTCACAAACTTTCTGTTTTTCCGACTAAGAAGGAAATAAATTACAATTATGAGGTGAAAGTGGAGCCAACACATTTAACACCCAACTTTTACTGCCTTAAAATAGTACTTAAAGCTTATTTTCTAATCTTCTTCTGCTTCCAATCTCCAGGATGATCTGCAGCATGTATGGAAATATATATTTGCATACATACTGCATATACACTATATTCCAACATCAGGTTTCTTAGTGTATGGATGTCAGTTCCAATATTTATCAAATCCGTTTGTGCGCTATCAGCATGCTAAGTGGGATAGTGTTAGATAACACAGAGCTAGATAGGCTATGCTTTCTTTAGATAATCTCTAACATCAGTAGGATTAAAGGCTACATCTCATATCCATAAGATTCATGATCCAAGAGTTCTTTTATCAATGCACTACTGAATGAAATGAGTGTAGGATGAAAAGTAGAGGCAGAGGATGAGTATAGACTAATACCTCTTTCACACCAACGACCAGGGTTGGAACCTGATTATATGATCAGTGTTCAACCCTCTTTTTGGAAAGTCAAACCAAGCCAGTCAACATGGGTATATACCTGGCCCATGGCAAATCAGAGATGACCTGGGTCACAACTCGGACTTCTAGAAATGGGTGGGGCTTTGACGCCACAGCACATGTCACATACACATACAGTCCATCTGTACACCAGCAGAACGAATGTTTTGTAACTACTTGAAATTGTCATTTTACAGGAGCGAGAGAGAGAGAGAGAGAGAGAAATAAAGCTTATTTTATGATAGTTTTGCAGTGATACATTCTAAAACACAAATAAATAACCATCAAATACTAACAGATGATTTGTGCAGAGTGATTTCTCCTCCTCTGCTATTTTTGCAGCAGCTGGCTAAGGACGTAGGTAACTCTAGAATTTATTTTTGATTTAATTAATTAATTTTATTTTTGATTTTAATTTATGTTTTTATTGATCCCTAGTCTACCCTGATCTAACCAACCTGGCGACCTGGGTCGGTGAGCCGAGTAAATCAATAAAGGTTACCCCATTCAAACAGGCAGTCAACCCGGGTATAACCCTGATTGAGCCATCGGTGTGAAAGGGGTATAAGAGGTAGGAAAGGAATAAATGAATTTGTTTACTTACTTTCTAAATCTTATCTTTCCTTGTCAATTCATCTTTTTGTCATTAGGCTGCTTGTCTGGCTACCATCAATTTGTCCACCGTTTTTGACCTGTTTCTATACCTTTATGCATCTTTCTTACAATCTCTGCTGCTCATTTCTTTCTTTTATTACTCCGTCTGTCACTTTCTTCCTTTTTACGCTCTTCCCCTCCACCCTAGCTCCCTCGGACCCTGTTTTCCCTGTATTTGATTCTTCATCTGTCTCCTCTTTCCCACATTTAATCTACATCCTCAAAAAAAGAGGGAAGACAAAATGCAGTGGTCATTAATAAATAAGAATACAAACTAATATAATAATAATGAGCCACAAACAGCAATAAAATTGGATCAATGAGTGTATGTATGGTTGGAGGAATTATTTGCAATTCTTTTCAGTGAGAGGCAGGTAAAGCATTCTGCAGTCGGAAAAGGACACATCTACAGGTGTTAACTGAGGCTATTTATGCAAGTTAATTTCTGTCCATCAGAGGCTAAACAAGGCAAGTAGAGTAAGTGTTGTTACATGCCACCATGATGATGCAGCACAGCCTTATAACACCCTCCATTATGCACCAAGAGACACATCACTTGGGTCTCTTTTCATTTGCATATCTAACTCCTCCACATCATAACGCGATCCCTCACATTCACACATTACCTGCTTCCCAACCCCCATATCTCTCAATGACACTAACTGATTAACAATCTCTGCAGGCCTTCGTCACTCCCTCTTACCGTTTCCTACCCCCTCCATCCTGTCATACTACACCCTGTCCATCTCTTTTTAATATGTACACATCATCTGTGGATATATCCCAGTTAAACAGACAGCTGGTGACTGGGACAACACCAGAGAGAAGACTCACAATGACGTGAGACAAACTCCAAGCTTATGTGCATGTATTGTTTGCATGATAGATGCTGGGGATAAACTACACAGCCATCAGTTTAATTCTGAAGTTTAAGTCAGCTGTACTTTCAAAGTTTTGAACTAACTGGCCATATCAGAATATATTGTACTATGTGAGGGTTAAGGATTTAATCTATTGGCTCAAAAGTCTCCAGGTTATGAATCAAATGGCCATTGACCTTAAGCTAAAACAAGATCTGCGATTGCCAAACGGAGCTCAGTAAGAGAGAAGGAAAGAAATAAGCCATAAAGTTAAAGAAGAAAAGAGTTTGACCCTGAGGTTGGTTTCAGCCTGTTTCCCCCATGCTCACTCTGTGACCCATCAGCAACACTGAATGAAAATATGTTCCATGCCAGATGTAATATGGACAATTCTATCTCTCCAGTAAGTACTAATATTAAACCATCTCTCTCAGATTCAGTCAAATAAATTTTTTATTCACTGCTGATGTTATGTTTTCACTGTTTTCCTGCTCACATGTCTGTTAGTTAGCAGTATTTAGTAAAAAACGATATTACAGATATCAATAATCTTCGATCAAACATTGGGCCATGAGTCAAATACAAATGGATTGTTTTTGGTGGACATAGCGCCGCCATTGAGCTAGGCTTTTGCATATATAATTTGAGATGCTTGGAGGCTACTTTTTGTGGATTACTTAATTTTTCCAGCATTTTGTAATTCTTACAAAAACACAATTCCATCACTACTCCTGTGCAGTTACAATCAAATTTAGATTACATATTTATATCAACTTAAGTCAAACCTGCATAATATGATGATATTTAGCCCTATAATTGGCACTTCGATAATGCAGCCTCATAGGAAGTATCTGCTGAGTGGATAATGTATCTATCCCTCTACTCCAGTTATTCATAGGTTTTTTCACACATTGTATCCATGAATAGTGTACACAAGTTCATCAACAAAGTCAATTGAGTTAATTAAAAGTAGCATTACTTTTTCTCAGCATGTGCTTGCTCTCTGTCTTTTCACTTGCTGTCAGCACTGCAGCACTGTAGCTCACCTTAATAAAGCAGTCATTAATTCCTTCATTAAACATGTATAGTGGACTGCTTGCCTGACTTGTGCTGTCACCTGCACTGCTGTGAAAACATCCAATGTTGAAAAGGTCAAGGTGCCATCATGCCTTGACAAGTGAGAGTTTGCAGCTGTAATGTATAGACATAACTGTCTGTTCTAGAAGCTCTCTACTCATTATCTCTCCACAACTTTGTGGCTGCAAGTGCTTTCTTCACGGCAGATAAGATAGAGACAGTGGTTTATCACACTAGTTGATAAATGATGAAGCAATGCACCTTAGTAGATAACAGATAATTGATAATCAGAATATGAATTGTTATCTGTTGTATGCTCCAACTGATGGCACATGCAAATCAGAGATCGTTTGGTGCCCTTATTATTAGGGTATTAGGCAGTGTCCTCATTAATCCTAATGGCCTAAGGGTAGAAGCTCCCCCTGAGCCTCTCAGTGCTGGCCTGGTGTATCTGGATGCTCCCAATGATCCAGAAGTAAAAATGTCTCAATATTCAAGGGGCTATCTGGAATTTCCTCAAACGCCTTAGGTGAAACAGTCTCTGCACACCCCTGGGGTTCTCCGTTGTTAACTTACATTTTCTTATGATAAAATATGTCATCACTTTTGAATCTGCTCAGATACTCTGCTAAATTACAGAACACATTATGTATATCTTAAGAAATACAGTGATTGTTTTTTAATGAATACATTATTGTAGAAAACAGTTGCCAACATGAATAAATATATTTTTATTTTATATCTGAGATGTTGCTATTCGTGGCTGACTCTGCTTTCTGACCCCTGACGTTTAAAGGAAAGTATTTTCTCTCTTTGGGAAATGGCATTCTACAAAAAGGGATTACAGTAATACACAGTGACATTTTGTCTAAGTTTCTAATTGTCTGATCTTTGTTCCAGTGCAAATACAGTACAATCACCACTGTCAGTCAAAGCTACACATCTTTAAGTCAGACTTGTCTGCCATTAAAGAATCCAGGAAAACATCTGTATTTCACATATTCAGTCCCACAGTCCCAATTTAATAAACCTTTCTCTGCACATAAAGGACCACTATAAAGTTTAAAGCAACACACAACTCAACAAGCTGGATTTTAACTCAGAAATAAAGGCATGTGATGTTATCTCTCTCTTCTCACTTACAGAACACACACGCTCAACATGCAGCACACACAATCTCCAGCTCAACTACTGTCACCTTGCTGATTACCTCTGAAGTCAGCCTGGAGGTGGAAGAATAATGATCATAAAAATGTCATCACACATCCACTGCTGAGAAAAGAAGAGTGCAGGGCTTTCCATTTGGTAAAAGGTTTTCTCAAGGGTCAGGCCAACAATGTGAAAGACAGACACAATTAATGTCCATGTAATTGTGTGGCCAGAGAGGCTTGGAGAGGTAGAAAAGATGCTGTTTTGTCTAAATATAAGAGATTGCAATGTGTGTGCATGAGAGCGAGACAGCGCACGTGAGACAGCGGGACTATAAATACTTACAGGCAGGAAGTTAGCGGGGGTGTCAGCCCAGAGTACTGTGAGAACACCACAGCTAGGTGAAACCAACTGATGAGGTGTCTTACTCCTACACACATATCCATATACAGCTGTGTTCCATATTTCTATTTCTATAATGGAAACCTGTTTCCTCTATATCTGTTACTGTAACCTTGGTGGACTGAATGTTGATACAGTGTGAATAAAAGTGTAAGAAGAGAGAACTGTACTGTTTCTTTTACTTAAAGTACTAATGGGATGTTTGTTCACTTAAACGTTTCTCTCGATTATAGAAAGAAGGTTTTCTTATAAACCAGACAAGACTTGATTGCACTGTGAGAAGCTGCTTGGGTCCCTTCTCTTGATTTTTCTCTGGGGCGTTGCTGCCTGGTGATGTTTACATGTTCAAAGAAATGACAAGAGGTGACATGATATAGGATACAATGTGCTATAAAGCTGAACAAGTAACAAGGTTTTGTAACGTAGCATTAGAGTTTATTTACCATTCATTTGGCTGTGGTGATCAATTTTAGATGAGCACATCTGCAATAAAGCAGTAAGCAATCAAGATTCAAACAATGGGAAAAAATATGTCAACTTTCATAAACACATGAGATGGAGATACACTGTTTGCATATTAGGAGATTTGATTTTCCTCAAGTTCCACCAGTTGAGGTACAAATATGTGTATTGGGTTCTCCCTCTGCCTTTTGGCCCCACTTCTAACAGAGCTAGCAGTCTGGTAGTAAAAAGAGGAACATAATCTTTTCCTATAAAAGCCCTCTATTGGGGGAGCGAGGCCAGATGTGTTGAGCAGTGTGATCAATCTGCAAGGCTAATCTAGATGAGGAGGCTAAAGTTACATAGAGAGCAGCAAAACAAATCAGATGTGGCAAATGGAACCATGGAGTGAACTATCAAGATGCCTTTTACCTAAGGTGTTAGCATGTTGGTTTGAAACCTCAGATTCAAACTCAACTAAATATCATATGCTGCATGTGGCTGTGACCATAGTTTCTATGTGAGCACATTGTGCTTAGCTATGACTTGAGATGATGAAGGGGGGGAGAGTGTGTGGAATGACCAGAAGGAGATTGGTAAGGAGAGGAGGAGAGTGGAGAGCTTTCATAAGTAAAACTCCTCCTCCTTCCTTCATACATCTCACTCTACATCTCTCTTATTTCACTCCAGCTGTCCCTCTTACCCTCCTTCATCCCGCTTCCTGCCTGGCTGGCTGAGCTAGATGTAAGATCAGAAATGAATTTATCAGCCTGACGCGCTCCCCACGACAATTTTCCCAGCAATATGTAACTGTTTGAAGTCTGAGGCGGTGCAATGTGGTGGCTAACACAATCTTATCAAACCAGAGAGAGCTGGCTGGAGAATCTAAGCAGGCCTCCCTGGTCTGTTGGATATTGTTCACTCTGATGGCTTCAAGAGCTTTATCAGCATGCCAGAAATACTGAGTAACTGAGTAAAGCCTGTTTCTGTATCTGTCTCTGCCTTTACACACAGACGTTGTTACACTTTAAATGTTTGCATGTGTTGCCCTTTTTAACCACACATTTGAATGGGCTCACCGAGTGCCACACACTCATACATATATTTTTTATGACCTCACTTGCCTATTAAGCCGGGTACCACAGGAAGGTGTAGACAGAATTGGACTGGACATACAATCCCAGACACACTGCCTGTCAACCTCCTACAGCCCCAGTTACGCACGCATGCACACACACACACACACACACACACACACACACACACACACACACACACACACACACACACACACACACATACATTGGATTGGTCCCAGTGTCTGCCATCTGCGTGTGTTTGTATGTTGGCCTATTGTACCAGGGAATGTGTTATATTAATGTGTGAAAGTGAATGAATGGGTGTTGAAATGAGTCTTTTGATATTTGGAAAGTACAGAAGGTCAGGCTGTTACATGCTGTTAGGGCCAATGTGTTTTTTTGAAGAAAGTTTAGACTGAAGTTTGTACTCAAAGTGCAACTTGCACTTCAACCACTTAGAGCTTTGAAGCCAAGTGTTTTTTTGTTTTTTTTTAAGTCTATTTTAATGTGAATTATACATGGTTTGATTCAAACAGGAAATGCGGGAGAAGACCCTTACCTGAACAATAGTCATTCTTGTTGCCTTGATATTGTTGTCACATCTTTGAAAACACAAAACAATTTTATAGAACACTTTTTACAACATTGACTCCCTTAGTTTCCTTTTTTTTTCTATTTAAAAAAAAAATCAATTTTCTTTAACAGTAGTCTTTTTAACAATATAACAAACATTAAAGTTCAAAGGTTTTGAAAGTATTTACAGGTACATGGAATGTTGTATTACTATAAACATAAAACCTGTAACTTTAACGGTGACATTTTAACATTTTAAGATTTAGTGCTTGTATGCAGTGACCTTGTTACAATGAAGGTGATGTGACTTGCTGAATTGCCACTATGGCTGTTTTCTGTTATGAATTTCTTTGGTTGTGTCCTCCAGTCTTTGCAATGATTAAAAGGTGACAAATGTTTTCTGTAAAAGAAAGTTTATGTTCCAAATTCAAAGGCTGCAATCCTAAGCTTGTGTGTGAAAGTTTTAAGTTGTGTGCAATTCTTTCAATACATTAGATTTCCGAGCACAGGTGTTTTTTTAATGATTCTGTTGGTCAATGCTCGGCAAGACTGAACTGGTGCAGCAGCACCTACAACAGGAAACAGCTTTCTGTATCTTAACATCGATTTGATACCCTTTGTGAACTGTTTCCTTTGTGCAAGTAGTTTAAACTTCTACAAGAGGGATACTTTTACAAAAGTACCTTGTACAAAGGCCATGGGGGCTAGAAGTTGCACACTACTTTCTGAGAGTTAAAGTCAAACTGCAAGCAGTTGTGTGGATACAGGTCTTATCAAGGATTCTTTGGCACTATTATGTTTTGGTAATTCAATGCAAATCGTTTCAAAGAGGTTTTTATATAGTTTAAAATCATTAACATTGAGTATTGTTGGTGTCCAAAATGAATCTCAATTGAAATATTTGCACACAGTCACTCCTGGTTGGTCCAGTTTAACATCATCTGTAAATCAGGATTTTTATTTAATTAACATCTTTATCAGACTAGTTGACATTGAGTGTTTCTCCTGCAGGGAAAAAAAACCCTCCATTAACAATGTAGCCTATTGACATTTTATATTTACATACATTTAAATCAGACATTGCACCTATGTAAGGTACTGAACCAAAGGCCTAATTCTTTACCCCTTTTTTCCATGAATGCTAATAAATCCTTTACAGTATCATGTACAATAAAGCCATGTTTATGTTTTAATCATACACCAGATGAAGCAAATCATGGAGGAATATAGGATTAACCCACATGCTGAATGAAGAAATTAAAGTTTCTTTTTAAACCAAACTTGGATTGGACCTACACTTAATGTATTTCTGCAGAGAAGATAGGTTTGTATTTATTTTTATTTATCTATCATGGCCATATGTTTAAATGTGATTTCACACATACACATCTATACAATTGGTCCAGGCAGGACATAACGTGTGGCCTAATAAAAATGCACAGAATAATGCAAATGTCTTTCATGCATGGAAATGATTTTGATCACTTAATGCTTTTCAAAATACGCTTAAGCTTTGGAATGCTGGGCTTCTAGAAAATTGACTTAAAGTAAAAATAAAACATAAATATTGGACATAATAATCACTATTATAGCAGGGCATTTGGACTGTGATATTCAGAGGTATATACATATGTATATTAAATATTAAGATTTATTATAGATTTATTTTAACGTTCCTAACAGTACTTTAACAACGACAGTCAAATAGCTTGCTCAAGGGCCCTGAGCAAGCTACTACTTCAAGGGCATTGAAGTAGTGGCTTTAAGGTGGAAAGGTGAAGGTGTCTTTCATTCCCCTGTTAAGATTCTAATATCTCAAGGGAATATAAAAACGCCTTTATTTCTAAATTCATTTCACAACACCATTTTGTGGAGCGGATGGCACTAGCACCAGCTATCATCCTGCAAATGGCACACATGCAACAACTTGTCATCGCAACAACACTTGTCAGAATGTCTTCATGCTCAGTGACATATATTAGCATCTCGCAGATCAGTTGACACAAAAGTCAAAGTGTCATTGTCAGTGTTGATTAGTGTAATTGTTTCTGTATGTCCTGCATTTCTCTTTTCTTCAGAGTAAGACATAATGCTACATGCTAAACATTGCTTAGGGACCATTTGGTATTTATGGAATGGATCACCGGAGGAAAATAGGGGAGAGTCATGTCTTTTTATTCTGGGGGTGGGGGTTGGGGTCACCCAACTTTTGTCTTCATGAAAACCGCAAAATTTCGAAGTGGCTGGTTTGTTGCATTTTTTCCCCCCCATGTAGCTCTCAGTCTCAGCCAAGCCGGGTATGGCTGCAGCCTAGAGACCTCCCATCTCATGCCCTCCCGACTGGTGCCACCCCAGAGCTTCTACTTTTCAAACTAAAAGCTTATGTCTGCTCCACTGTCTTGGTACTTGGTGTTTTAGAACTTAACAGTACCGCAATCATGCTAATGATTAAAAAACAAATTTCTGCAGATGTCTTAGTTACAACACTATTGAGCTAGCAAAGCAGTTTTGTGTTTATATGTGCAGGATTTTTCAGTTTGGGAAATCCAACGGTCTCTGCAAAGCTATAGCTCAAAATGCCTGGCTTACCAAACAGGGCAATATTACACATATGTGATGCTTATGGACATCATAATTAAACACTCTCATGTGACAGTGTAGGGAATTGAGGACCAAAACACAGAGACGGGCAGGCAAGCCGGAGAGAGTTCATAAGAGGATTTATTAACAAAAAAAAAGTCCAAACAAGCACCGATATACAAAAATGAAAAATCAAAGTCCAAAAATCCAAGTTTCCCCAACCGTCCAAGAGAAAAGTTAACCAAAAACAGGAACACAAAAACCGGGAGCACAGAGACAGGGAATAACTCACAGGGAAATAACAATAGCAGGGAAGAGGCCAAAGCTGACAAGCCGACAGGAATAAATGCACAAACACACAAACTGGAAATAACAAAACAATCTGACAAGAGACAAAGGTAACACAGATGTTAAATACAGAAGGTAACGAGGTAACAAGCAACTTCTGATACACCAGGGAAAACCATCAGGGCAGGGACAACGATCTCAAAGGCGGGAAACACAAGGCAGGTAGTAAAACTAGAGACAAGACAGCACTGAAAACCAGCCTATAAAAATGAAACAGAGCATACAGACACAACAAAACCAGAGGAGGAACAGTAAACAAAGCAATATACCAAAATATAACAATTCCATGTACTATTGCTTAAACTATTATGATTTCAGAAATGGAGGTTAACCAATATTTTATTATAATCCTAGGCTTAAATGTAAATGTGTATTATTTTAAGTATTATGAAAGTGGTTTCATTGTTGAGCTATACTTTTTCACTTGGCATACTGTTACAGTTCATGGAAGTAAAGGAACCAAATGCAGAGAGGAGGCACGGACAGGCAAGAGAGTGTTTATAACTAAGATTTATTAACAAAAAGAATCAGGGCCAAAACATTAAACATGTTTAATTATGCTGTTGGGATGGAGAAGATGAATCAGCAGCCGTTTCTTAATGTCAAGGAAAGATCCTCCAAAGCCAGGAGGAGGACGCTACGTCATTGACGTCCATCGAAGGACCGTTCCAATTTCGAGGATCCTCCGAATTCCTCCAAGACGGAGTTCTTCATTCAGAAAATTTCCCATAGATTGTGGGAAATTGTACAAATTGCTGTAATAATTAGGTAGATACACCCCTAGCTAATGTTAGCTAACTGAACCTATCATTTAACATTTGGCTGTTAGCTAGCTAGGTTGCTGTCTTTGTACAGTTTAATGTACAGTGGCATGTTCATCTCTTTTTAAATGCCGTTCCCATGTAACAACGTTGTGTTATAGCATTCATAACGTAAACATATTTTTATTGTGTTAACTGTCTTTTAACAGGGACTAACGGAGGCGGTCACCAAGGATGCCAAAGCCAACGACCAGCAGGGAGACAGAGGCCAAAGAGAGATGTTGATTACATATTTGCTATATTAAAGATTGGCCGCTTGAACTCCCGCTTAGGTCCGCTATTATTTTTTTTTAACGTAGGATTGTGGGTGATTTGGGACCACGAAGGATACACATATGCATCCTTCTCTGTCTATGGGAAATTTTCTGAATGAAGGACTCAGTCCTTGTAGGAATTCGGAGGATTCTTGACGTTGGAACGGTCCTTCGTCGGACGTTGATGACGTTGATGACGTGGCATCTTCCAAATTCTGGCTTTGGAGGACCGTTCCTTGACATTGGGAAACACCCCTAGACTGTCAAAACAAAACAGGAAACAGAACAGACACTCACTGGAAGACACAGGACAGGAATTACACAAAACAGAAACCATAAGACATACGCTTTTATGTTATGCTTGTCCTTTTTTTAACTGTTATGGATTTGCAAATAAAGCAGTACTAAAAGAAATTGTACATCTTTGCTAAGTGCAAGCCAGAACAGAAGGCATCAATAAATTGTTGGGGAGTGTCATGCCTCTTTTCCCAATCATTTGGGAGGGTCATAGAAAAATGTATTGCTGGCGAAGGGAGGGTTAAGCATATTTTTACTAAAGATCCCAAAACTCCTCACATAGCCCCTTAAATAAAAAACAAATAGTCCATTGGGCATATAAGCAAAGCAATGTTGCAAATTGAATTATACCAATAAGCAATATCAATGAGATGATGTTGAAAGGTTTTTGCACTTCAACTCCTAGAGATCACTTGGAAACACATTTTCCACTAATAATGCCTCTTTTTTTTTTAAATCTACTTTCTCTTTGGTTCCTCCCCTTTGATTTCCTTTTAAAGGACCTCAACAATATCCTCAAGACAGACGTACAGACAGGCAGCTCTGCCCACACATGCACAGAGACACAACATTCATATTCATACAGACAGACATTGTGTGTCTCTCTCTCTCTCTCTCTCTCTCTCTCTCTTTTACACACACACACACAGACACAAACACAGGACAGGGCTTATTTGAGGTTATTATGGGATATTAGTTTGGCTTGGGAAATGACAGGGTTTTGCACAGATGCTGCCGTTGCTTAGCGACCAAGGTGATTTTCAGCTAGTCCTGCTTTATTTTAGGTGATAGAAATGTTTTTTTTTTAATAAAACAAGATGAGTGGATATATTTTTGTCTGCCAGCCGTGGAGAGCAGGAATTGGGGAAGGAAAAAGAAAAAACATGGAGGATCATTTAACAATAGTGTTGATTTTGTTAAAAATATTCAATGATTCGGCTTGAACTTTATTAGAATAATTAATTTACCTCAATAAGATAACCAGATATTCAACAAATAAAACAATCACCCCACATTTAAAAAAAGTGTAACTTATTAACATGGGTCCTTGATTTTCCTTTAAGGGTTCATGAAGTTCAAAAACAACAATTTACAGAGTGACACAATGCTCCCAATACTACAATCGTATAAAACAGCCTCAAAAATATTCATGGAATGCTGGTGTCATAAATCTCCCTCAGTGGCTAAACATTTTAGATTTAATTGTACTCTGGAGCAATGGCATTCTAAATCTTAATTTAGATGAGGTAATGAAGACAATAGGAATTAGCTTCCTACCATCTCTCATCATCTGATCTCTACCAGCTACTTATGAAGGGAGAAAGAGAGATAGGGAATGAGAGGAAGAGGTAGACAGGGAAAAACAGAGAGCTTTAGATGGAGAGTAAGTGTAAGGAACGAGAGAGCTACTGTAAAACACGGTGCTGTAGTGGCAGATAAGTGTTTTTTTCTGGTGGGCCAGATTAAAAGACTACCATTTCCCGATGAATATATTAACATTTTATGAGGCGAATCAGGGACTGGCAATCTCTCTCCTTGCATAAATAATGAGCTGGTTTAATATGACTGCCTGGTTGGGAGTCTTCCCTGACATGTGTGAAATTGAATGGGATGTGTGTGTGTGTGTGCGTGTGTGCAGGATGTGTGTAAATGGGAGGAACAATGTGTGTGTTCAGTGGATGGGGCATAAGGGATGTGTGTTGGGGTGCGGGTTGGTGGTGCATTTGTGTGTCTGCATTTGGATGTCTGTGTGGTATTGGCTTTTGGCGTGTGTGTGTCTGTGTGTGTGTGTGTGTGTGTGCGTAGGCAGAATGCTAATGACTGGAGCCATTGGCAATGTAACAGAACATTACACATGTATGTATATACACATGTACACAGGGGCACACAAGCACCTTGTTGATACTTTACATTAAAAGATTCTCAGCTGCAAATTTGATTGTACAAAGCCTTTCCAGATGTATTTGCATGAATGTTTAAAGGAGCGCACCAGCATTACACTAACATTTGGACTTTTTTATGTCCAGTGGCCCTCCACCTTCTCTTTGATAAATAATATTACAAAGATCAAGATTATCTTCATGATAATAATACCACAATCAGTGTGCAGCCTAAACTGGAAAGTCAGAGTAGCATCCCATCATCACAGATTTATGCAGCATTAATTTGTCTTTTTTGCTCAGATTAATTGAAATTACTGATGTGAAACCTTGCCTCACACACACACAGGAAGTCACATTTTCCCAATGCAATCCTTGTTGAATCGTTAAGCTGTGCCCAATTTGTCTTTCACTGTAAAAGATGACACTGACATGTTTGCGATCTCTGTGTCCCCATGAAATCATGAATATGAACAGACAAATGTAATATGATTTATTATTACAAATCAGAGATATTAATGCTGGAATATACAGTAAATACACTTACAATACATAATAATAAAGTTTTGAATAGAATAGTGTACTTATCTTTGAGACACATGGCTTGTGTGTGTGTCTGGCTGTACAAATGGATATTTATTTTTATTAACAGAACCCATTGAAGGGAGATTGTGAGTTCAAGGACAGTATGATGTTAGGAGTTATGTGCAAGTGGTGCAAAACCAACACAGTAATGCGATGACAGTACTATATGAACATGGAAGAAATAATGAAAAGCATCTGTCTTAAAGGGCTGAAAAGACAGAAAGGGTTTCATACGCATTTTTTACATGGATGCACTTCTCAAAGAGACATCTGTTTTCTTCAGGTAAAAATACTATAGGTCAAAAGGGAAAACTATGCCGAAACAGATTTTTTTGTGCTAAATAAAAAATAATGTTTCAACAGTCCTTGAAGAGGAAACTGCTTTAATTTGTTCCAGGTCTCATCTATTTACTGACTTTTGCCTCTTTAAAATACTATAATACAAAATGAACTTAATAGAAAGTAACCTTCCAGACCTTGCAGAACTTATAAGTGCAGATACAGTATTTGTCATTATTTTTTAAATTGAATACCATAGTTGAGATCTCCAAGGCAGCATGCCAGTAGATGTTAGAGAAAAGCTTGAATAACATGCTTGTACAAAATGTATGATCAGATATTTTTCACTAAACATGCTTTTCTATATACTGTATACAAAAGGTTTTGAAAACTTGTGATTGAAGTGAGTTTTCATGTCTTTAAAATGTAGTTGACTTGAACCAACAAAAGAATTAGCAGCAATAGTTTTTTTTTCTTTGAGAGCCTCTTTCATTGAGTCCTTCCTGTCTCCTCCATTTTTCCCTCTCTCTCATCCATGTCAGCCATCCCTCAATCTGACATTCTTAGTGGGGGTCTAATGATGAAGGAGCAGCTCAGCGGGAACAAGAGATGGAAATAAGGTGGCATAAAGTGTGGAAGGACGAGGTGAGATTACAGACTTTCCTGCTGAAATGTGTAACCTTTTGCATGTGTTTGCCCTCTGAAATGGAAAGACGTCTGTGGCTGTGGCAAAGTTATGGAAGTTTAAGTGGAACCCTGCAGATTATTTAAAACAGCCACTGCAAAGCCTGGAAAATGTGCCAACTAACCAAGTGTGAAAGTACTTGGTTTAAATTGATTTTGATGCGTGAAAATACAAACATGGTGTGAACTGGGTCGCTTCCAGCCTGCTGGCTCTGTTCTGAATGGACTTTGTTGGCACAGGAGCAACCCAAAAAAATGATTATGGACAAGTCGCTAACCATCAGTTTTTTGCATACTGTTTTAACAAATTCTACAATAAGTAAAGAGTAAAGAGAAACAGATATGAGGAGAAAAGAGTCAAAGGTTATGCAATGTAATGAGGATCGCTGAAAGAGACAATGAATGACTGAAAGCCGTTAATGAGAGCAGCTTTAACATAAAACACTAGTGAAATCAATTTTATTGCACACTTGTGATGACAAAGAGATCTCTTTCACCTTTAGACAAGTTGATGGTCGAGCCCTTTTAGGGTATTTTGTGGAGCCTGGCATTAGCCATGCTATGAGCAGCCATCTCTTATTCCCTTTACTCTCTGTGTTACTTTAGCCCTTAGCTCCCAGACTCTATTAGAGCTCTGAATTTTGACGCTGGCATCCCTAGAGCGTGGCAGATTGGCAAGAGAGGGTCAAGCAAAGTTCTCTGATAAAGGCCAGTTTGGGGGAAGTGGCGGTGGGGAGACATAGAGAGAGCTGAAGCAAAAGAAGAACATTTGGAAAACGAGAGAACGAGATCTTTCACCTTGCTTCAACATGATGAAATATCCCAAACCATCAGTAACTGATCCAGCATAAAGGTTAGGCTATTATTAGGTTGTGTGCACACACATCAGCATGCATATGTGAATGGTTAAAGTTTTTACCTTGACAGGGATAGGAAGGTGTAACTCGGTGCAATACAGTGGGGAGCAGTGTGGCAGTGACCTTCTGTGATGAAGTTGAAAGCTATGCCCCCTGTGTGGAAATATGGAGAAACAGCTCAAAGTAGAACAGGACCTTGACAGGTCATTGACCCAACTTGTATGAAGGGTCACTCTATCTGATTGGTGGTGAACAGCGCCAAAGAGTCTGCATATTGTGGAGGAGGGCAGACAGAGCTTGTATATTTTACACTGCAGCAATGTTTTAATAGGCTAGATTACAAGTTGTAGTTAAGGTAGTATTTATTAAAACTAAGAAAATGATATGTCTAAGTTCAGTCTTTTAAATACATTGTAGAAGTATTGGAAGCTTAAAATAGTTGTACTCTAATCAAAATCTCTGCCTGTTGCTGTTGCCAGGCAGAACTATTGTTGTGAGGTAAAAGTCAATATTAGTACCAGTAGCGTAGCCAGAAAGAATAATTGAGGTGGGCCTGTGGAATATATTGTGTGCCAAAACCAAAATAAACTGTAGATCAACAATAAAAGTTTATTTTACTCTTAATTTGAGCTCTCACTAAAACAGTATTTTAGTAAGAGTTAGAGTAGCCTACTATACATTGTATTTATAGCAGGCTACTGGTTTTGATGGCTGATTGTGGTGGGCTGGTCTGGGTCTCAAAAGTCCAAAGCTGCATCAAAGCAACAATCTTTTTTTAAACATAACCAAGTAGTTTTGTTGCCTAACCCTAACTAAACTGAGAACGTTTCACAACGTTAAGGACCGTGACCATTATATTTAGATATGAGGATGGAAAACTATACTGTGGGTAGTATTTCCTGCCACGGCTAGGGGTGCTAATTTATGAAATGCTCCTATGGGTCATATTAAACAGAATTAATACAAGACTTATATTGTATGGTTTGGAGAGCTTGTTGGAGGTGCAACTGTGTGAATATGATTGTATATTATTAGTTAGGTGGTAGCCAAGCAGCTCATTATTAAACATGTAAATTATTTCAAGAAGACCTAACTTTTATTTGGTGCACTCCTAAATCAATTCAACTAGTCCCTCCTGATTTAAATATAGCTCAGCGTGAATTCCTTCAGGAAGACTTAATTTAATAAATGCTCTCTTCCTAAATGGAATCAGCTGTTGGATGCGTTCACCTTCCTGCTTAACCAATCAGAATCGTACACAAATTGCAAGGGCCAATCACAGAGTCACAACCCTGCTTTAAAATCTGTTTCTCCCTTTGCTATCAGCTGTCGTTTCAGGCAAAGAGTGCAACCCTCTACCTCCCCTTCCATCTCCTCCAGCTGACCGGTACGGAGCATCCTTCGGTCTGGTCTTTGGGCTCCTTCATCGCCACCACCAGTGTTTAGATTGATGATTCTCTACCCCTATATATGAAATATTTGTATAGCGATGGAGTCTAATCACCAAAGACTTTGCACATTTTATTAAGCTGTCCAATAAACTTAATTTGTAAACATGTCCTGATTGAAATGCTGTGCTCCACTTGTGGTTATAAATTTGCTCTTTGACAAAACAAAAGATACCACAAGTTCTTTGTGACCATTTGATTAGCATGAACAGGACATATCCATATCTTTTTCCAATCTGGCTCACATCAGGCGTTAAAATGAACTGTAACAAAACACGGCAAAAAGGACTTAACGCAACATACGAGATGTTTTTATTTTTACAGGTTATGAAACTGTCTTGATTTAATACTGATAGACAGCAGCGTAGCCCGCTGCACAGACAAAAACAAATTGGAGCGCCTGCAGACAGAGAGCTCTTGTTATGTCTCGTCAAGTTTCAAATCACTCATGTCCAGTTTTGTTGTGCACTTCCTGTTTTATTTTGTATTCACTTTCCCTCTCATTTCAGACCCTGACTTCCTCCCTTTGCATGAATTTACCACCACTGTGATTGTCTACCCCGCCCCTGATTGGTTTCACCTGTTTTCCCCTACCTCATAAATAAACAGTCCTGCCTGCCTTTGTCTTGTGCCACTTCGTCTTCTTTGGACCATGTGTAGTGTTGTCAAGTGTTCTAGCCAGATTCTCATGTAACCAGGTTTTGTTGTTTATAGTTTTTGTGAAATTGTGTGACCCTCCAAGTGAGTGCTTTTATTTGTTTGAGCTTTTGCCAAGTAAACATTTTTGTTAAACTTTCTATGGTTTTATGAGTCGTTCATTTTAGTCCTCTAGTGTCGTGTTTAAGGTCGTTACAGCTCTACGTCCAACAGCAGCGGTTTCTTCGCTGCGCCACCAGTCCCCAGAGCAGCATGGTCACCTGGAGAGTCCAG
This sequence comes from Etheostoma perlongum, assembly GCA_026937815.1. Taxonomy (NCBI): domain Eukaryota; kingdom Metazoa; phylum Chordata; class Actinopteri; order Perciformes; family Percidae; genus Etheostoma; species Etheostoma perlongum. The sequence goes on from CM049376.1 coordinate 19,493,755, forward strand.
TACAGTCTGCCTCTGCAAACAGAGATACCATCAGCGTTACACAGCGGAGTGTTCAGATGACGGAAGCTGGCTGCTGAAAATCAGAGGTTTTGGCGCTTGTGATATTCCTTTGGCACTGGCTAAAACCTCTTTAAAGGAGGCCAAAACATTCTCTATGCAGTAAAAACCCTGAATAAATTCCGGTAATAAATTCCTAATACTAACCATTAAACTCCCTATGGACTCCAGCTGTCTTCTCTGTGGGAAGAAAGATTGATGGGGGAAAAAGCAACTTCATCTTCTGTGTGTTAATTAGCAGATCGCAAACCAAGTTTAAGGCTCATACTGCCACCTTCATTACTATATTGGAGTATGTAGCATAATCAATGTCATTAATTAATCTGCAAAGAGGTGCTATTCAGTCGGGTCTGCAGACTGACTGGTTTTGGTTGGCTACCCTTTAGAGAACCTTAAACTAACATTTCCTAAACGTTCTGTGTTACTGGGGTGTTGTATTTGTGAGAGAGCATATATTGCAGTATGTGGCGGTCAACATTGATTGTGTGGCAGGCCGCTACAAATATATCAATGTTTGGGCAACAATGGTTAATGTAAAACAAAGACTGAAGCCACGCAAAACACTGGAATAGACCTTTTCAATGTGAAAAAAAGGCTGACATGTTGCTACTATAAAAGTGGCAGGCTTACAAATGCTGCTCCTACTTGCAGAGACAAAACAAACTCCTAGATCAAAATCCAATATAGGGCTGCTTTCCCTTACAACTGAACCAAAATTCAGCAATCAGCCTGATTAGCAGAACACTATAGTATATATATATAAACACCTCTACCATCAACACCATCTGTTTCCAGCGAGGCCTGTCTCTTCTAATTTACAGAGCACACACACACACCCTCAATGCAGGTAGATCAAGAGGCACCCTGGGAAAGCGTGCCAATGGGAGTATTCTCTCTCTCTCTCTCTCTCACACACACACACACACACACACACACACACAAACCTCTCTAGCCCATGTGCAGTTCGATCATGTCCCCAGGAAGGAAGTTTATGACTGGGATTGTTAAGGCTTTCAACCCCCCCCCCCCACACACACACATCTAGCCTCTTGTTTCCCATATAGGAAAGTCAGGATTGTGGTATTCCCAGAGCTAGGAATTCTGGAGGGATCCCTGACACAACTAATTGCCTGATATCCCTCCTGTAATGACAAGAACAGCAGTGAACCAAAGAAAAAAAAAAAAAACAGAATGTTTGTTCCACACTGCTCTGTCCTTTGTTAAATTCTGTATGTATCCATCCTACGGTTCTTTATCATTTCATTTTTTACATTGTTTTTGTTGTAATTCCTTTCCTTATTTTCCCTACTCTCTTATCATTACCTTCCCTAACTGTCATCTCTATCTTGTCTTTACTTACATGATTTGGCGCATAATACTTTATGTACTGTTTGGTGCGGCTGTGGATTAGGAGTAGAGTGGTCGCCTGCCAATCGGAAGGTTAGTGGTCCTGGCCGTGCAGTTCTGCATCTTTGGGCAATAGTCATAGTACAGTAGGTTAAAAAAAATCCTAAAATGTCTTAGTATAGTATGCTGTAAAAGTCATAGTATAATATGTTGAAAAAAGGTCATAGTATGTCGAAAAAAGTCTTAAAAAAGTCTTAGCATAGTATGTCAAAAAGTCAAGAAATGTCATAGTATAGTATGTTGAAAAGGTTATATTAAAGTATGTCAAAAAAGTCATATTATAGTGTGTTGAAAAGTCATAGTATAGTATTTCAAAAAAGTCTTTAAAAGGGTCATAGTATAGTATCTCAAAAAAAGTTATAGTACAGTAAGTCGAAAAAAATCATAGTACAGTATGTTCAAAAAGCCATAAAATGTCATAGTATAGTATGTTGAAAAAAGGTCATAAAAATAGTAGTATTTCAAAAAAGTCTTTAAAAGGGTCATAAAAAAGTCTTTAAAGGGGTCATAGTATAGTATCTCAAAAAAGTCATAGTCTAGTATGTAAAAAAAATCAGAAAAAGTCATAGTATTGTATGTCTAAAAAGTTATAGAACAGTATGTAGAAAAAAAGGCATTGTATAGTCCAACAAATGTTGAAAAAAGTCATAGTATAGTATGTCGGAAAAAGTCATAAAATGTCTTAGTATAGAATGTCAAAAAAGTCAAAAAATGTCATAGTATTGTATGTAGAAAAAAGGCATTGTATACTCCAAAAAATGTATTAGTATAGTATGTCAAAAAAGTCATAGTATAGTTTGTCAAAAAAGTCATAAAAAGTCATAGTATTGTATGTCAAACAATTCTTTAAAAAAAGTCACAGTATAGTATGTCAAAAAAAATCATAGTATACTAAGTCGAAAAAAGTCTTAAAAAAGTCAATAGTATTGTAGGTGAGAAAAAGTAATAAAATCTCATAATATATTATGTCGAAAAAGTCATAGTATAGTAGGTTAAAAAAAATCATAAAATGTCTTAGCATAGCATGTCAAAAAAAGTCATAGTATGTCTAAAAAAAATAAGGAGACTGCATGATTTTACTGTCATGAACCAGAATGGGATTTTATCACACAACCCTCAATCTTCAGACATAGGACCAGCTGCAATATTTATTGCACTGAGCTATACAAGAAAAATGGACATTGGATGTTGGATCTGATGTTGTATTTGTTGTTCAACATTACTAAGTATCATATGTCGAAAAAGTCATAGTACAGTAGATTTTAAAAAAAAATCATAAAATGTCTTAGTATATTATGTAAATAAAAAGTCATAGTATAGTATGTTAAAAAAGTCATAAGATTTCATAGTATACTATGTTGAAAAAGTTATAATGAAGTTTGTCAAAAAGTCATAAAAACTCATAGTATTGTAGGTCATAGGTCATAGTGTAGTATTTCAAAAAAGTCATAGTACAGCAGGTTAAAAAAAAGTCATAAAATCCCTATAGTATGCTGAAAAAGTCATAGTATAGTATGTTGAAAAAAGGTCATAGTATAGTATGTCGAAAAAAGTCATAAAAAAGTCTTAGTATAGTATGTCAAAAATGTCAAAAAATGTTATGGTATGGATGTCGAAATGTTATGTTATGGATATGGATGTCGAAAAAAAGGAATAGTATAGTATGTCGAAAAAAAAAGAATAGTATAGTATGTCGAAAAAAAAGAATAGTATATTATGTTGAAAAAGTCATATCATAGTATGTCGAAAAAAGTCATAGTATAGTATATCAAAAAAGTCTTTAAAAAAGTCATAGTGTAGAATGTCTAAAAAAAGGAATACCTGTAGCAGGTAGGCATTGAACAACCATTTGATCTTTAACCAGCATTGGGTTTTGAACCCACAACCTCCAGTCAAGTAGAAGATGACCACCTATTTACCTCACTGAGTTATAGACTACACACAGTAGCCCTGGGTTTGACGTTGTATTTGTAGTTTAACATTACTGAAGATCTGTTTTACTCTTACTCAAGTAATTATTTGGATGACTACTTTGACTTTTACTTGAGTCATATTATTGTGAAGTAACAGTACTTTTACTTGAGTACAATGTTTGGCTATTCCTCTGCATGTAGTCAGTGAAAAACCGAGACGGGTATGGCTGCAGCCTGGAGTGTCCCATGTCATCCGTCCCGTCTCATGCGGAGGTGTGTCCAACGGCAAATTCAGAGGGTCAAAAATACGAAATTGCGATTCATTTTCCAGACGGGTAAATTCATGACCACATTTGTTGCAATCAATTGAAAAACGTTAATAACTGTTAAAGTAACAATTTTGCCATACATATTGTTTGCTCATTTCTGAATGTTATGGTTGTGTTGTTCCATATTATTAGGCTTATTTTATCCCAGACAATAGTCTGCATTTATCTTTGCAACAAATGTGGTCACGAATTTACCCGTCTGGAAAATCAATCGCAATGTCGAAAAAAAGAAATAGTATAGTATGTCAAAAAAAAGGAATAGTATAGTATGTTGAAAAAGTCATATCATAGTATGTCGAAAAAAGTCATAGTATAGTATGTCGAAAAAGTCTTTAAAAAAGTCATAGTGTAGAATGGAATAAAAAAGGAATATTGTAGCATGTAGTCATTGAACAATCAATTGATCATCAACCAGCATTGGGTTTGAACCCACAACCTCCAGTGAATAGGAAGATGAGCAGCTATTTACCTCACTAAGCTTAACATGGGAGCCATAGGTTTGACGTTGTATTTGCTGTTCAACATTACTGAGCATAGAAAGGGAAGGCATATTATAGTATGTTAAAAAAAGTCATAAAAAAGTCATAGAATCGTATTTCGAAAAAGTCATGGTATATTATGTTAAAACATTCATAGTACAGTCGGTTAAAAAAATCATAAAAAGTCATAGTATAGTAAGTCGAAAAAAGTCAAAAAAGGTCTTAGTATAGTATGTTAAAAAAGTCAAAAATGTCATAGTATAGTGTGTCGAAAAAGTTATAAAAAAAACATAGTATTGTATGTCAAAAAAGTCCTAAAAAGTCTTAGTATAGTATGTAGAAATAAGGCATAGTATAGTATGTTGAAAAAGTCATAGTTTGTCGAAAAAATGTCATAAAAAGTTATAGTATTTTATGTCAAAAAAGTCTTTAAAAAAGTCAAAGTATAGTATGTCAAAAAAAATCATATTATAGTAACTCGAAAAAAGTCTTACATCCATCCATCCATCCATCTTCATCCGCTTATCCGGTATCGGGTCGCGGGGGCAGCAGCTCCAGTAAGGGACCCCAAACTTCCCTTTCCCGAGCCACATCAACCAGCTCCGACTGGGGGATCCCGAGGCGTTCCCAGGCCAGGTTGGAGATATAATCTCCACCTAGTCCTGGGTCTTCCCCGAGGCCTCCTCCCAGCTGGACGTGCCTGGAACACCACCTAAGGAGGTGCTCAGGAGGCATCCTTACCAGATGCCCGAACCACCTCAACTGGCTCCTTTCGACGCGAAGGAGCAGCGGCTCTACTCCGAGCTCCTCTTGTAGCTTTCATAGTTTGTAAAGTCTTACAAAAGTCAGTATTACTGTAGGTAAGAAAGAGTTATAAAATGTCATAGTATATTATGTTGAAAAAGTCATAGTATAGTGAGTCAAAAAAAGTCTTAAAGAAGTCATAGTATATCATGTATAAAAAGTTATATAAAGTCATAGAATAGTAAGTCACAAAAGTCATAGTATAGTAAGTCGAAAAAGTCATACTACAGTAGGTTAAAAAAAGTCGTAAAATGTCTTAGTATAGTATGCTGAAAAAGTCATAGTATAGTATGTCACAAAAGTCGTAGTATAGTAAGTCGAAAAAAGTCCTACTACAGTAGATTTAAAAAGTCATAAAATGTCTTAGTATAGTATGTGGAAATAGTCATAGTATAGTATGTCAAAAAAGGTCATAGTAAAAGTTTTTAAAAAGTCATAGTATAGCATGTAAAAAAAGTAAAAAAAAAGTCATAGTATTATATGTCGAAAAAGTCATAGTATAGTATGTCACCAAAGTCATACTAAAGTAGATTAAAAAAGTCATAAAATGTCTTAATATATTATGTCGAAAAAGTCATGGTATAGTATGTCAAAAAAAGTCATAGTACAGTAAATCGAAAATGGTCATAGTACAGTAGGTTAAAAAAAGTCATAAAATGTCTTAGTATAGTATGCTGAAAAAGTCATAGTATAGTATGTCACAAAAGTCGTAGTATAGTAAGTCGAAAAAAGTCCCACTACAGTAGATTAAAAAAGTCATAAAATGTCTTAGTATAGTATGTGGAAATAGTCATAGTATAGTATGTCAAAAAAGGTCATAGTATTGTATGTTAAAAGAGTCAATTTTTTTTGAAAAAGTCACATTATAGCATGTCGATAAAAGTCATAAAAAGTCATAGTATCATATGTCAAAAAAGTCATAGTACAGTAGGTTAAAAAAAGTCATAAAATGTCTTAGTATAGTATGCTGAAAAAGTAATACTAAAGTATGTCAAAAACGTCTTAAAAACCTAGTCATGAAAAAGTCATAGTATTGTATGTCGAAAAAGTCATAGTATAGTATTTCAAAAAAGTCATAGTATAGTAGGTTAAAAAATCATAAAATGTCATAGTATAGTATGTCGAAAAATTCTTACTAAAGTTTGTGGAAAAAAGTCATAAAAAGTCATAGTGTAGAATGTCTAAAAAAGGAATGCTAAAAAAAGAAAAATATCATTTAGTAGTATAGTCTAAAAAGGCATAGTATATTATCTTGAAAAAAGCAATTAAAAAGCCATAGTAGTAATAGTTTGTCAAAAGTCATAAAAACATAGTACGTACAAAAAAGTCACTACATGTCGAAAAAAGTCATTAAAACTTGATAGGTCAAAAAGTCATAGTAAAGTATGTTGAAGCATTCATTGTATATGTTGAAAAAGGTCATAGTATAGTAAGTGGAAAAAAGTCATAAAAACACCATTATATAGTATGTCAAAAAAGTAAAAAATGTTGAATGTTGAAAAACTTCATAAAAAATGAAAAAAAAAATAGTATAGAATCTCATACCAGGCACTAGCTTGAGTCATCGTCACCAGTAGCTGAGTTAAACTTCCCTGAAGACAAAATTAAATTCATAATTCATTTTGCGTTAGCATATGCTGGACTTTGACGTTGTTGTTGTTTTTTTCAAGATGAAAAAATCTTATTCTGTATAACTGTATAACCAAACAGAGATCTCGGTGTACGTTATAATGCGTATTCAGACATTTAACTTATAGGTTTATAAAACTGGCCCCATCTAAATGGAAAGGAATAGGACAGAGGCCCAAAAGTATCTGTTCTTGTTAGAAAATTAGGTGTAATAAAAATTGCATGGTAATATTGTTTTACTCCAATTTGCATCTTAATTACATAATTGTGATATGAAGATGAAGTACTGGATATGCATACATGTACAATGTGTGTCTTCAAACAACGGTGTGTCTTCATACAAATTATAAAGTCAGTGGGTGAAGTCTCTCTTTTGCTTTGTGTTTGTGTGTGTGCGTGTATTCCCTGAACAGCTCCTGTCCGTTGTCAGGGTCAAAGCTGGTCCGTTCAGCCTTTCAGTGCACAGGAGGCAATAGACTGGCCCTTAATGAGTCCATCTGAGATTTTCTGGGACAGGTGTGTGCTAGTGAGTGTGTGTTTGTCCATGAAAGCCAGTGTGTGCTATATATGTTATTGTTCTTGTGTGCATGTGTGTATAAAGCCCTGCAGTATTTACTTTGTAAGTGTAGTTAAGATGAAACTTACCATAGAGGGTGAGCTGCCAACCATCCGTGTACGTGATCATGTTGTTTTCCAGGCTGGTTTCCAGGTTGGTCTGTTTTTAATCTGTGTTTACACTTTGCTGCAGTGTTCCCACAAGCATACAAATTAGTATCCCAGCTGTAGTCATGTGTGTATAGACTGTACATAGACAGGTCTATGTACAGTCTATACACACATGACTACATCGTCTTCTCCAAAAAATATGTCATGGGCATGCTTACCTGACTGCATGCCCCTGCTCTGTGGGCATATGTGTCTTTAAGTCAGGATCCATATAATTTATGCATGTCATACTGAATGTGTGCACGTTTACGTGCTGATTCTCTGCCATTAGCTCTAGGATGTTGGTGTGTACCTATTCCTCATTCTTCTAATATGTTAACAGAACACGGGCTCAGACTTGGCATCTTTACAAGCAAAAACCCCTAAGAGAAAAGTAAATAATCTACTTTTTACCTGCCGGCAAGCTCAGGTATCAGCACACGCACACGCACACACACACACACACACACACACACACACACACACACACACACACACACACACACACACACACACACACACACACACACACACACACACACACACACACACACACACACACACACACACACACAAACAAGCAACACTCACTAGTTTTGCAATTGTAAAAAGATTAAAACATGGATTCTGTAACCAGTACTGTGCAACAACAGGTTCATTGTGGTCAGCATTATGGAAATATTTTGATCAATCAGATTTTGTAGTCTATGCACTTGCCTCAAGTTTTGTTACTTTATTTAATTTCCACCCATTTCTTTAAAGATATACAGCCAACCAAAATATATACAACCAAAAAGAGAACTAAAATCATATTAAGTTTCCAAGCAGAATGCAGGTTATATGTTCCAGTACACTCAGGAATGCAGCAGTTAGATCAGTTCAACTGAACTTTGGTGAATAAACAGTTCTGTTATGCGTTTCACACAGTTGATACTGTGTACACTCCACTCAAAACATAAGAACCATAAGGTGTGTGTTTATCTGCATGCATGCATTTTCCATTTGAGTTCAAATGTGTTATCTCTTTATCTATTGACACAACACAATGTGAGTGGGAGTCACTGAGTTGAGTCAGTGGTTTGAAGCTGGTTTGACCAGTTTCTCACCTCCTGGAATAGATGGACGGCTGCAGAAACAATGAAAAACAGGACTTTATGGCTGGAGAACATCAAAACTTTCAAGGGACTATTTTAATTATGTATGTCACAGAGGATTTTCAGTAAATATTCTCAGGTGTCGAAACACAAAACAAAGTTGTTGTTTTTTTAACAAATGAATAACATACCACTTTAAATTGTGTTGGATGAAAGCAACAATAACGTAAAAAAAAGAAAAGAAATGAATGTCTATTTCTATTTCTGTAAAGGAAGTGTGATGCTTTCAGCAATTTCATAATTACAATTGCTATGGAGCATGTGTGATATAAAAAATAAAGTTTAAAGTTTATGTTTAAAGTGTTTACTCTCATACTGCTTTTGCTCTTGTCTTCATGTGCAGCAGAAGGACAAAAACATCACTGACAAAATCAGCATCTTGTCAAATCATTTTTAATTAATTGCATTTTTCTCAAATTCTGGAGACAGGTACTTGGTACAATTCTTCTAAATTATCCATTAAAAATACAAATTGATCAAATTTATATATGAAGAGAAGATTGCAATTGGACATGCTTGGTTGTGTGCAAAATAAAGCAAACAACAGCTTACCTGGTACACTGTGATTAGCGCTCGCCTCATTGGAAGCATTGGCTGTTAATTAAAGACAAGTATTATTCAAACCTAAATGGCTTAATATAATACCCTGAAACAATCTCTTCTTGTGCTCTGCTGAATGAAGGTAGTTACAAGGCGACTGTGGCTCAGTGGTAGAGTGGTTGCCTGCCAATTGGAAGGTTGGTGGTTCAATCCCCGGCCCTGCAGTCCCATGTCAAAGTGTCCTTGGGCAAGACACTGAACCCCGAGTTGCCCCCGATGCTGCGCATCGGAGTGTGAATGTGTGTGAGTGTTTATCTGATGAGCAGGTGGCACCTTGTATGGCAGCCCCGGCCACAGTGTATAAATGTGTGTGAATGGTGAATGGTTCCTGTACTATGTAAAAGCGCTTTGAGTAGTCGCTCAGACTAGAAAAGCGCTATATAAATACAGCACATTTACATTTACAAGACCTTAGTAAGGAACTGAAGTGACTATTACTTTTGTACCCAAGTTTATAGCTATGAAAATCACTGTAATAACCATCACAACATTGACTACAACCGTTCCCCACTTTCACACAGCAGATGCAGATTTCATAAATCTAACTGGGACGAATCAGAAGCTGGCAGAAGGAGATCTGTGAACAGTTGATAAAAAGATGACTTTGTCTTCATTTTAAATATATTTGGAATAACTCCTTTTATTTATTGTGAAGAGCTTGTAATTGTCTAACATTTCACATAATAAAACAATTTCTGCTCACACATCTGAGTAGGAAAAATAACATTAAGAGGGGAAATTTGGTATAATACAAGCAGATGAGTGAGGTAGAAAAAAATATGATGAGGATTTAATACAGCACTTGACCACCTACTGAGAACAGAGCGTACCAAACATGGGGAGGAAATGCAGCTTAATGTGAAAGACGTGACTTATGAAAGAGAAGAAAATGAACCCTTTATTAGTGTAATGTTCAACAGTCAATTCACCATAGATTTAATTCATGAACATGACTGTACCAGGGTGCCATTATTCCTAACATCAGACAAAATGTGACATTATGAATAGGAACACAAGATATCTTATGCCACTTTTTATCACTGATGACATAACTGAGATTGATTTAACAACTCTGGACTTTCAGAATGCTTGTTTGACCTTTTGTATCTAAGAATGAAACATGTTAAATGATATACACATTTAACAATCTATACTGTCTCCAGTGATTACACGGTACCTTTTAAATGTCTATTGAAATAGAAGAAGTTTGGCATACTGATCACATTCGAATGAATGGGTCTGTACGATATTGTACTAAAATACAGTATATGCACACAAATTTGTATGATATCCTTTGAAATTAGGTGACCGCTGACTGGTCAGTTAAGTTTAGTGGTCTCTACAGTTAAATGTTGCCGGCAAAAGGTTACTGACCCGTCTAGAGAGCACCATAAGGAGTAGGTCGTTTCTGAGGCTGTTGCTACTTGAATTTAGCTGACAAAATGTAAGCATCATTCGGCGACAACAGGTCAGTTAAGCACCCAGTTGACTAGTTAAGACTAGAAAAAAGATTGTGGTTTGGATTAAAACACTACATGACATGAGACACATTTTTTGAGTGAAAGTTTTGTGTTTTTCCCAGGATGCGCCAGTCCCCCTCATGAAACACCTGGATTTTTTTGTCATGAATACTGCAATAAATACTGTACATACAAATTACAGTGCTTTACTTGTTGTAGCTTTATGTACAAATGGTTCATGGAACAGTATGTGATCTAATGTAAAACATACATTGATATTGTTAAAAACTGGTCAATGGCATGTGTTAAACCCATAGACTTTATGTGTGTATGTTACTCACCCATAGGTATCTTAAGGGCAATTGTTAAGCTCAATGTGGGTGGCTCCGGCTGCCATGTTGGCAGTGCCTGACTCTGCCTAATTTCCGGCTAATCCCAAAATTGGCAAATAGTTAGAGCAGGGACAGAGTTGAGACGGGCCAAATAAAGCCTACAGCCTTTGCCAGACCGGTGTTTTGTTGTGCATAAGTGTAACCAGTTTATTAGAAGGTAGCCGTCACGTGACCGGTGAACGCGTTTTACAAAAGTTACAGGTCCAAAATACAAAAAACTGAACATACTGAACGGAACGGAATGTTTGAAACAAACCACTTCTGTCAAGTGAACACCGTATCAAATGAAAGTGTCAACTTTTCAGAAATGGAAAAAATAAATAAAAAAGTTTAAAAAATGAAGTTGACAGCCATACTTTTTAAAATATAGAGCAGATTTTGAAAAGGGAAGGTTAAAAAACGGCATCCACTATTCACTGAGAAAATGTCAAAGAGTACATGACTGGACAAGGAAGTACAGCTATAGGGAAAGGATACAAAAAAGAGACATTAGAGTACCTCACTCAGGCAATTCCACAAATAGATGCCATTACCTTTAAGAAGTACAAAGCAGAGTGCATTCGCCATCTTGCATCTGCAGCACTTTTTGGACTGCAATTGACAGCTGGCATTGTTTGTCATGTACTACTTCAATAGGAACAATCCCAGCCACTGATAATGCACTATATAATGTTGAAGTAACTCCAATCCTGAGGTTTTCTTCAATTTGTCTAGGATTTTAGAGACTTACATTTTACAGCCTAGAACAGGGCATAAGATAAAAGTGAAAAGAACAGAAGCAGACATGTTAATGCATACAATAGTGTGGAATTTTGACACACAGAAAGACAGTAAACGCCATAGATGAATAGATGCGATCCACTGTAAGTGGCTTAAAGCAAGGGATGTGTTGTGTAGTTGCCATTTACAAACAATGGACCTGTCATATGATGTTGGAAGACGGCAGTATGGAAAGTAAGGGATGCTACTGGTTCATTGGATGCATGTTCATGTAAAGGTCAACCTTATTATGTTGATATAGAAAGAGCACAGTGGCCTAAACAAGCTTGTCAACCGTGGCAAGCAAGAATATGTCAGGATAACAGTGAGCGGAAGTGTTAAAGGGTTAATCATGATTTAGTCTACCACAGTGCTACAAAAAGGGGAAATAGCACTCAAACAAAAGGATGTCAGATCAGAGGCATGGATGCAAGGCAAAGTGTGCACTGTCCTGACCATGGAGAGAAATCAACACGCAGTAAAAGCTGTACTGACGAATGTAAAGCTCTTGCACAGATGTATCTTCAATAGTTTTCAATGTAAATGGTCACTCACACGTGGATAACTTAAATGCATAATGTGGTGTCTCTATCTATTTGTGGGTTTGCCTAGTAGTAGTAGCTGCTGTAGTTTGTGTTGCCAGTATGTTTGCCTGCATGTTGGTGTTGGCCACTGTATTCTTCTGATACCAAGACACATCACTTCCAGTAAATGCTATTTAAACAGTAATATGTGTTTTGCAGAGGATAAGTAAACCCAAATAAGTCAGTGGTGTGTAGGCACTGTTGCATGAGCAAAACCGAACAGATATTGGAGAGAGCATAGTATGACGCTGGCATCATAAATGCATGTTTGTAGCAAAGACATTCAATTTTAGTCCAAAAAAAAATTTAAATATGAAATGTATGAAAGATTATCTCAGTATTTATTTCTTTGAGGAAGCACAAGAAAATGAGAAAATTACAAAATGAAGCCAGAAATAATATCTCAATTAATCCAAAAATAAAATTTCTTCACTGAAAGCTCTTCATTTGAATGCTGCCAAAAAATCTGAAATAAGGTGATCTACAAACACAGAAATTCCCCTTTTTAAGACTTTAAGGAAATATAGAATTTTTGATCAAGCTTATTGAAGAAGGTGAAAGCAGGGTAATTCTGTCTCATGAATAATTAATTTCCTCCCCCTCTACACCCTTGATTTTCCCTGACAGGTGCCTGTGTGTCTTATTCCATTACCCATGTCATTTTCTCCCCTTCAACTGCAATCCCCTCTCGTGTCCTTAACATTGATCCCTGAGGAATGACATGCGTGGAGGGAAGGGATGGAGTGGGAAGGATGCAGAGAGAAAGAATGGAATTGTGAGAAAGGGGGGAAATCTAGAAAAAGACAAGGTAGAGGATTGTGGTCACAGCAGGAAATAATGTCCTCAATATTTGGGCTTGTATGCAAAAACACATAAATGGATTAATAGACAAGACAGCCAGAAGGTGAGCTAAGCCAACTCGAAGTGAAAAAGCCAGTCTGAAACCTTGTAGGGCACAGTATGAAACCCATACAGCCAGCCAGACAGGCAGTTGCACTTGAAGTTACAATCTTACTGTACCAACCATGTGCTCAGCTACAAAAAGCTGAGAGAACCAGCTTGTAAAACACTAGCTTTCAGATGGACAGCTTTCCATCCAAAAACAATCAGGCTGGATCGCAGACAGATAAAGCTGCTGCTGCTGCTGCTGCTTTGATGCTGTTCTTCCCCTCTAGTGATGATAGATTAACAGCATGCAACTAGACAAAGTAATGCACCATAAAAAATACTGTTAGAGCTACCCAAAGATAGATAAATGCTGACAGAGGAGGAGGAGAAGAAAGGGGAGAAATATAAATGTGGATGGGGAGGGGTTATGGGATGGTTGGACATGGCGGAAAGAGGGTTAAAGAATGGGAAGCAGAGAGAAAGAAAGGGAGGGGGACAATTGGAGGAGATGAAGAGACAAAGGGAAAAAAGCTTGTAGAGAAGGATGAGGAGCACAGGAAAAACAAGAACAAAAGTGTGAAAAGTGACTATTCTGAATGATTGTTTCTCTGCCTGTTTGTGTGCCCCAGACTGGGGTTACACCACAGGCAGCTGCATTCCTCCAGACACTCCAGACAATGGCTGATTAATGGCAAGAGATGGAGAAAAAGCAGCAGAAAAACAGCAGGTAGAAGGCAAAAAGGGATATAGGAAGAGGAAGGGAGCCAAAAGAGTATGATTGAATGTACAAAAGGGAAAAGGCAGGATGGCCTCGACTGAGGATCAGCTTCCTCGTTCTGTCTCCACACTTTTCGGTTTCTCTTTGTTTCCGTATCTCTCTCTCTTCTCTTGTTTTCCTCTTTCTTTTCTGCTGTCTCATCCTCTTGCTTTCTGTTTCTGCTGTCTCTCTCTCTCTCTCTCTCTCTCTCTCTCTCTCCTTCTCTCCCCTCACACTCTGTCTTTGAGTCCAGACAGTGTTGAATGTAGGTCACCCTGTCTGGAAGCTCTTCTGTCTCTCTCCCTCAATTCATTCATTCCACCATCCTCTGCCTCTCCTTCTCCTCCACTGGGGCTGCAATTCCTCTGGGCTGGGTGCCGGTTGTCGGACAACTCGCCTAGCTGGATACCGCTGCATTGGATGTGATTTATCTTCTGGACAGTGCAGAATCTGCACAATCACAAGGCCCGGCTGCATCTATATCCTGGAATGACAGCAGGAGATTTCTATCGCTTTATCAGCAGTAGCACACAGCTGGAGACTGAGGATAGCCAGAGACCAAGGGGTCATCTGCAAGAGCGTTTTCATAGAAGAGCAGCAAGAAACCTTTGGCATCGCTCCTGCCTTCTCACTTCCATCCAACAAAGTCAAAGACCCTTGGAATATGGCATGTTTGCTTGCTTCCAATAATCCACCACATGGGTCCAAATTTCTTTTTCTTTCTTCCCACTTTGTGTGTCTCTTTTTTTTTGGCTGGCCGGTTGAAATGTGCGTATTCCATTTGCAATGACGATACTCCCAATCTCTTTGAAACAACTTTCCTCACAAGAGATAAGACAGGAAAACCTAAATCCCTGAAATTTCTGCTGGATTTTACAGCAGCTCTCTGTTTAAAAATATGAAACGCCGTGCTGTCTTGCTTTTGCTTGCTCCTCGTCTCGTCCCTTTCAAAAAATATGGGAGTGGAGTAGAGAAGAGTGTGTGTATATGAGTGTGTGTCTGCTTCCCCTGCCTGCCGCAGTGCAGAGCGACTGGCTTGGAGAAGTGAGGGAAGCAAAACGCAGACTGTTGCTAACTCTGTGGTGGCAGACTGGCAGAAACTGTCTGTGTGTGTGTGTGTGTGTGTGTGTGTGTGTGTGTGTGTGTTTGTGTGTGTGTAGTCGGCTGGCTGCAGTTTTGTAGTACAGCAATCAGTTGAGGACATCAATCAACTATCAATCACTGTCACCATAGTCTTGTATTTGTGGGATGGTAAGTGGGGGTTTGAGTGGGTGTGGATACGGCAGTCATCACTCACACACACACACACACACACACACATGCACACACACATGCACGCACGCACACACACACACACCCACACACACACATGCAAGCACGCACCACACACATGCACGCATGCATGCACGCGCGCATACACACACACACACATACACACACACACTCACAGCCATATAAAACATAGTCATACATACTAATCCCAGGAATCTTATTCATCTCTTCTCATGACCTTAATGTGTCTCAACCTATCTTATAAAGTCTATGTTCTTTACTCTTCAAATATCAGGAGTGATTAGAGCAGAAAATAGAGAAGACTAGGTGTTCGTACCTTAGCCTATAGACCGATGTTCACCTGGATCAGAAACAGATGTTTCTTTATTTCAGCAGATGCTTCTTTCTTCCTGTTTTTTAATAAGCATTTACTTACTCTACAGATAAACACATACACATGTAGTGTGAGTAATGGAAGTGTTTTAATCATCTCAGCCCTATAGGTGGTAGGGTTAGTTTAAGCTGTAACAGAGAAAGACTGCTGTTCTGTGATTATAATACCATCCAGAGCACATACATATGTGAGTATTTTTTACCTACCTAGTATTAACAGCTCCAATTACCCACTTTTGAGGTGCACTCATTGGTTCTAGGCACCTTGATTTTTAAAGGAGTATCACAGATTTGTGATAGTGATAGTTGAGAGCGTGCACTGCATTGTGCACTGTCTGAGTTCTGTGTGCTGCCCAATCATAACATGAGTTTGGAGCCATTTAATAATTATTATAATAATCTATTACAAAAATTCTACAGTAATTTGGCTCAAATGCAGTCCGTAACAATGAGTTCTGTTGCAGAGGAGCAGGCAAATATTATAGATTACTGACCTCCCCACAGAATGTCCATTAATATGTGTGTACAGTAATGTACACACAAGTGAAACCAATGAATGATTTCATGTATAAAATAGCTTACTATGGAACACTTTTTCCTTTTTTCATTTCTTTTTCACCTCTTAGGAGTATAACCATTTTTTATCATGGTTGTTTTTGTTGTACCTGTAATGTACACCGTCCAAAGTTGCATATTTTGTACCAGAGGTAAGAATTACAACTTGACTAATAACTAACTGATAACAGTGTCAAAAAAACTTCACTGTACCTCAATATTGGCATAAGAGGCTAACAGTTATGATCTAATGGGACGCACTGTCAGCCTGTGGAAATGCAGGATATGACTCTCAAGCCCCCACCTGTGCAAAATAACATTTAAACTGCACAATATTTATTTTATTACTTTTACTGTTAACAGGAATAACTTTGAATTGAAACATCCCTTGAAATCAGCAAACAATCACAAGATCTAAAAGCTGAAAGGAAAACCATAACAGTAGTGTTTGGTGGTTTGCATCCTTGCAGAGTGAAAGTGAATTTGAGCGTGCACGTGGTGTCAATGTACTATCAAAATGATGCAGTCTAGGTCAGGGAATTATTTAGGAAGAATCATCCACTGCGATCCAGCCTAAAACTTAAAAGCAGCAGCTTCCTCCCCCTTACTTGATTTCACTGTTTCTCTTCTCCCTGTTAAAGCTCCAGAAGCTCAGGTTCCTGTTCTCTGCCTCCCTCTCTGATGACCTGAAAAGAAGATAACATTATGTTTTTATTTCACTTCCCAAAGGCTAGTTGTGAAGCACTCTTAGACATGCGGCTAGAAATCCACAAGTCAGTATTCCAAAGCAAAATGACCAGATGAAGCAACAAATGCCTGAGGCTGATTTTATTGAATTTTCAGGGGCCACATCTCCTCTAGATCCTTCCAGCTCCTGGACTCTCCTTTCATTTTCCCCAGATGATTCAGCTCTTTCTCCTTTACACCCTGCGGTGCCAAAGTCTGCAGATGCGCCTCTGTGCGAGCTTCCCTATTGTTAGTAACCTGCCTGATCTCCGTCGCCTTTCACTTGAGTTGGGAGACACGTCTGCAGTTTGAGCTGATTTACAGGAAAACAACACCTTACTGCACTCCAACTTAAACAGTTTCACATATTGTTTTCACTTCATTTGTACTGAGAGTAATGTTTTCATCTAATGAAATGTAAATTGGGAAGAAAATCTAACAGCAATCTTCTGCTGAGGAAAGTCTTCTATAGGCTGTCACAAACTGTATGATTAAAAGTGAGGTATTCTGTTTCTATGAGAGAATGTGTGTATCAAATGTATGTGCAATGCAAGTACATACAGTCTAAATGAGTGTGTGTGTTCAAGGGCAGTAGATAAGCAAACAGATGGATGCTGCATCACAGGTTTAAACAGCTGGTGGTTTTGAGTTTGTATTGCCAACAGACTAAGGCTCAGTCAACCCTCTGCTGATACATTTAGACTAATACTGAGAAAACAGGACGTTAGTTTTCAAGACGTACAACTCCTAATTATTTTAAGAAAAGAACTTTTGTTATTATGTCTGCATTCCAAAAATTTTAAACTCAGGTTGTGATTTTAAAATACATTTGGAAATAGAACTTGGGTCTTGACTTAATATATAATCCGTACAGTTCTTGTTTTGTGTAATAGTGGCAACATCTTAAGTGCTAAGTGTGAAACAGACATTTTCTTTATGCATTGTACAAACCAGACCACCTCTTTATCACTGTGGGCAACCTATGCAATTACATTGATAAAGGTTGGGTTTCTGAAAACTGTGCTCTATTCACCAATGATCACTATCCCTGCTTGTTACATTGCAATATATTACATGTCATTTAGATGATGCTTTTATCCAAAGTGACTTCATCCACCCATCCATCTTTGTCCGCTTATCCAGTACTGGGTCGCGGAGGCAGGGGACCCCAAACTTCCCTTTCCCAAGCCACATTAACCAACTCAGCGTTCCCAGGCCAGGTTGGAGATATAATCCCTCCACCTAGTCCTGGGTTTTCCCCAAGGCCTCCTCCCAGATGGACCTGCCTGGAACACCTCTCTAGGGAGGCACCCAGGAGGCATCCTTACCAGATGCCCGGACCACTTCAACTGGCTACTTTTGATGCAAAGGAGCAGCGGCTCTACTCCGAGCTCCCTACGGATGACTATGCTTCTCACCCTAACTCTAAGGGAGATGCCAGCCACCCTCCTAAGAAACCAATTTCGGCCGCTTGTACCCTGGATCTTGTTCTTGTTCATGACCATGGGTGAGGGTAGGAACAAAAACTGACCGGTAGATCAAGAGCATTGCATTCTGGCTCAGTTCACTTTCCGTCTGTGCGATGAATTGAATGTAATACCGCACCCGCTGCGCCGATTGATGAAATTATTATAAAATCAATCATTGACCTTTGGCCTAGGGTGCTACACTTATGAGCATCCCTATGCTTGAACATGGTGTTAGTTCTAGACCTCTCGTCCACAGGGGTAAACTCCAAGGTAGTGGTGCTCAGCCGGGGGCTTGTGAGTATCCCCAAACCCGCCCGGCGCCTCACACCCTGGACAACTCCGGAGTAGAAGAGGTTCATAGGGACACACAAACCTCTCCACCACGATAAGGTGATAGTTCCCAGAGAGGCCAAAGCGACTTACAATTGCGATATATCTAGAGGTTAAGTGTCTTGCTCAGGGAAACATTGGTTGATGTTTCGCAGTGGGAATTGAACCTGGATTGCGCACACCAAAGACATGTGTCATATCCACTGCGTTATCACCACTTATGTTAACTACCCTGTTTCTATCTATGTTTAATGTGTTCAGTTTATTAAGAAAAAACATGTCCAATATTATGGGACACTACTGAACTTAAACTTATAGACTGAATCACAATGATGTATAGTGTCGAGAAATAAAGTAGATTAGAAGATATTTCTTAAAGGGCATCAATATGAAAAAAAAACCATTGCTAATTCTAGAGTAGAGCAAAAATTGTTCTGAGAATTAAAAACAGAACAAGATTTCAGAAGGTTAACAGCAGTGTGATAGCACAGAGACAAAGATGTGTCATTCGCCTGATGAAGACTGAGGAAATGTAAACACAAGTGACAATCTCTTTAAAACCTCTCTCTTTGACTTAATCTGTGTGGCTCTCATTTTTTTTCCTTTTTCACCTCTACCTCTCTCTCTGCCACTCACACACACACACATTGTCAGCCACATCCTCATGCCTGCCAGGTGTGAAGAGGGAGATGGCAGTCAGTAATTGGTGAGAAAGCACTTTGTCACTTTGCTGGATGGAGGACAGATTACAGCCAATATGTTTCTAAAATTTTGGAAGACAGAGAATAGAAATCATATCCATTCTTGTTACAGAAACCCAAAGGGAAACTCCAAAAGTGAATAGCAAAATGCAATTTAATTTAACTCTAATTTCGCAAAAGTCAGCTCATTTAGAAATCACAAATGTTGATGATAATCTAATGACAATAACAATAATAATACTAAATGAAATGAAATAACAAAATTAATTGAATTAAATTACAAATTATGTTTTAAAATAAATTGAATAGACAAAAATAATAATAAAACACATTCATATGAACTCAAATCAAATGATTATGATTATTTTGGTTTGTGGTTTTTGGTGAGATATTTCATACGCAAACTGCAATTTTCTAGTGCCAATCCTTGGATAGGCATGTCATCTCCCGTGTTTTGGGATTTTTTTTCTATTTGCTGGTAAGCTAATTGTTATTGACACAAAAAATATGCTTTTAAAAGTGAATTACTGTGGTATTTTTTCAAAACACTGACACGATGAGGCACATTTTCAGAAGTTTCCCTACTTGCCAGTTTGGAGCTACTTTTAGATGCTTTGTGAGTATATCCCCTGATCTATTTTGTATCTTTGACACTGCGTATAATATGTCAATAACATTTCAACAACGGTAAAATGATCATAGAGCTTTGGAAGACTGGTTTGGTGTCTGTCAGAACCTCAGCAATCATCTGAACTGCACTTTCTTTCTTTCTTTCTTTCTTTCTTTCTTTCTTTCTTTCTTTCTTTCCCCCACCATTTCCACGTACCTGATACTGACTGACTGCACCATCAAGCCACTGAAAGAGCAGAACTCAACCTTTGTTAACATGAATGTGTGTGTGTGTGTGTGTTTGTGTGTGTGTGTCTGCCTCATCCATTCTCTAAAGGAGGAAATTGATCTCAAGAGATGTGAACCACACATGCTGCCGCCTCGTCACCTGAGGTTCACTCCCGGGACCCTTCCATGTGTGTCAGTCATGCAGTTTGCCTGGGTTGGGTTAGAAGGTGTCTCAAGAGAGTTATGACACACACACACACACACACACACACACACACACACACACACACACACACACACACACAGTCTCCCTGGAGTAAAGGTTGGAGGAGACAAGGTGACACTCTGTCTCTCTGATACCTGGTTTCTGTCAGAGCTCGGTGACAACTGGTCACCTCTGACTGGACACCCTCTGTCTCTCTCTCTCTCTCTCTCTCTCTCTCTCACTCTCACACACATACACACATATATGTACATAAACACAGATAAACATGCACAAACCTGACACATCTACCCAACCACACAAATAAAACACAAAAGAGCAGATGAACTCAGGTATATGCACACCAATACATAAATGCAGAGTTATGCACACAGAGGCACACATCCCACTGTTTACGCATTCATTTCTGATTTGACCCACAACCTTGCATGGCAGAGTGAAGTACTCTCTGTGGTGACCAGTCACCTACTGCAGTGACAGAGGACATGGTGTCTCACACTGTGGCCCTTTCCACATGAAGGTCAGCTGCAAAATGTCAGAAGTTCTTAAATATGCATGGGCCACTTTAATGTGCAGCATTGTTAACTCTTAGAGTGACAGCAAGTGTATAATTCCTTTTTTGGCAACTTAAACCTTTTACATCTTGCTACAGCCTGTTCATTATGCCTGTTCATTATTATTGCGTCACTATTAGAATCAAACGTTTTAGTTTTACATACATTACCTGACAATGTAATTGAGAAAATGTTCAAATTTAATCAGAGATTATTGTGCTAAAAACTTTCCATCCACTATTGCTCACATATACCAGAGGTAATTTAGAACAGACTATTTAAGTATCTTAAATATTGGTAATTGTGTGCATGTGTGCCATACATAGCTGTGACTATGTTGCTATGCCACCCAGGTTACATCTGTTTATATAGAGACAGAAATATATAAGTATCTATCTAAGTTATAGTACATTTAAGTTAAGTTAGGCATGACTCTGAAGCTTACAGTGTTGCTATGCAACAAGCACATTTTAGGGCAATAAAATGATGCCGTAAGACATAAAAACTAAGTAAACAATTTCAGACATACATGCTTAAAATTTGTCTCAGGCTTTTTAATAGTTATTTTACTGTGAACTACAACTAAAGCATAATTCATAATGTTTAATAATTATTAGTTAAGGTATAATTTGTTATTTTTATAGCTTGTTTTTGCTCACATCACATCATTGTCATGTAATATATTGAGTTAATAATGAATAAATTGTTTATAAAACATAAATAAACAGTATTTGGATGTTTATTATAAAGTTGCCTCAGATGAATATAATATCTTGTTAATAGTTAATCTTTTTTTTGTAAAGCATCTATAAACATTATTTGGATATTTACTATTGGGATACAAATAATCATCTCCTTTATAGATTATTAGATAAACCATTTATTAATCATTACCTTATTATTATAAGCATTTATTTTACACTAATGATAATCTATTGATAAAATAGCATAATTTAGGGTATACCATTACTAATAATTAGTAAACAGTATTTAAATCCTAATTTCTTTTTTGGTAACAGTAAAATAACTAAAACAAAGTTTAAATAACAATCATTTTGCTATTTATTAGTGATGGTTATTATAAAGTGTTACCAATGGTTTGTCACATATTTATCTGTTGAATGCGTGGATGTGTTTGTGTGTATTCCACTTAATCACTACCTTGTTCTCACTTACAGAAATAACCTTGAAAGGCGACAGATGTTCAAATTCACCTTTCTGAACTTCACAAATCAAAGCTAGAGCACTAATAATGAGCGCTTGTCAGTTGAGAAAGAGGAGAGAGGTTAAAAGAAGTATAGACACACACAGAAATGCACACACACTCCCAAATACACACCACCAATCATTAACAGCTAAGCTAGGGTCATACGTTGCAGCTGCTCTTTCTGGATAAGATAAGACTTTGACTGCTGAGAGTGTGAGTGTGTGTGTGTGTATATATATTTATGTCTGCATCTTTGTTTGTATCTGTGGCTAAAAACACCTGTTCAAACAAAGCTTTAGAAACACTGAATAAATACATTTCATATATACAGTAACCAGCCATCTGTCTGTTATAGGATTGTAAAAGACTGTGTTGTTAACATTGACTTTGATGACAGTACAACTATAATAAATCAAAGTGCTTCATTGTATGTACTTTAGTGATACATGCTGAGGGCCCTATTGTCATGCGGGAAAATAATGTTTTCATGAGGTAGAGTATTTGTTTTCTTCGCCTCAACCCCCACAGTAGGGTGTTATCCAATCAAATGTTACAATTTTACTGTCAGTGTTCTCCATCCACCTGGTTAACAGTGTACTTCGCACATTATACATGTAATTTTTTCTTTTCATTGGTGAAGGAGCATCCACATACACCTCTCCAAAAATTATGAGTCCCTTTTAGTCTTGTTCAATTCAACCTCTAATACTTCTAATTGCACAAATGCAATTTTTTTACATTCCAATTACGGCATCCATGATGTGAAGAGGTGTGTAATTCACCACAGTCTCCATATATAAATGACTTCTCTTGCTGCTGATTAAATCTCTTTACAGCTACTGAAGGAGGCAGGTATGTGGTCCACCTACAGTCTATGATTTGAGTGGCAGGCTTTTTCAAAGTGTGATTATACACACCAGATCCACTGGTTATCTTGATTAACTTTGCACTACCAACATTAAGCTGTTGCAAAATAGCCATGCCAATTTCTGCATGAATGTGCAGCGCATGGGTAAGTTACTCTACATCGTGGTATTTCGCACAACCAGTTTATGCGGTGAAAATATTCAAGAGTGTTAGAGATATTGACATCCTTGAGATGCATGAGGACACAGATTTTAATCAGTTCCATGAAAAAAAAATCCTGAATCAATTAAAACTTTTCGTACTTCTTTGCATCACTATCACTCATTAGAACAGTCCCTTCCCACCAATCCCCTCGATAGCACAACACAGGGTTAGCAGGGGTCAACTGCAACCAAGGTAGCATCATATTTTTAATTACAATAGAGGTCAACTTCTGGCTGTGACAACCAGCAAGATGTGGTAGAGCAGAATCATAATTTCTACATTAAACGTGTTGTTTTTTGTCGAGGCTGTTGTAACCAACATTTCCCTCTTACTGTAATACTGTATGTCCTCATATTTCAAAAACAGTTTTGAACAGTTTTTTCTTCTTTATCTTTCTTGCGTTTCCTATCTTTAATTCTTATAGTATGTCTGAATATAACTCTTTATTTTTAAATATGTTTTTTAATAAGTTGACATGTTTCGGTCAACATCTTTTGTAATGTATACTTGTGATACAAAGTTCAAGCAGGCTAAACTCTAAGCAAGATTTGTGACAGATGGTCAATGTACAGCTTAGCTTCTTTAATATTTAATATGGGAAGATTTTACGTTTTCATGAAACTGACTGGATGTACTCTGAGTGGGTGGCTGACCATATGGTGTCAGTGTTCTGAATAACAGACGACCTCAGATCAGATTTATCGTGAGAGGGAGACGGGGAGAGAAAAGAGAGAGAGATGGGGATGCTTTGGCAACACTGTTCATCTAACATTCATGCCAATAAAACAAGCTGAGCTAAACTGAAGCGCGCGAGAGAGAGAGAGAGAGAAAGAGCTAAGAGACGGAAAGTAGAGAGCAGAGACAGGGGAGTGAATGAGAGACAGGTGAAAAGAGAAAGTACAGGCAGAAAGAGGGAAGACAGAGAGAGAGATCAGAGAGGGAGCAAGACTTCCTGCTACGCCTGTATAAATACACAGAGATCAAGTTCTTTACCAAAATAAAACTCACATACCAAGAGTTTGCACACTCTCAGACTAAAACAAAATTAAATATTTACTTGCCATGAAAGCAGCAAAATACATTATGTCACAGCTTGAGAGAAAAATCATGAAACTGGACTGAGCTTCTTTAAAATGTGCTTCCTTTTGTAGTCCTCCCCGTTATCATTGCTTGTATCTATTAATCTAAGACTCATCTTATCATTTATATCATATTATTATTGAATGATTTGTTTGACCCAACTCCTTGTATGTTTATTCAGTACAGTGCAGCAGTGTATGTGGATTGTGTATAGTTTAGTTGTGTGCAAATCATTTATTTTCTTACATTTCTTGTTCAATATGCATTGTCAGGAGTGAACATAGTAATCATTCAAATAAAAGCATATTAGAGAGCAAAACAAGTAGTTAGTAAAGTGCAATACAGAGGGGGGGGTGGGAAGAGTAGAGAGAGACAGAGGACAGACAAAGAATAGGGGGGGGGGAGCGCTGAGTGGGAGACACCCAAAGGAACACCTGTTGAGATTAGGGTTGGCACGCGACCCACTCCAACTCGCGTGGCAGCTGCACCTCACTGGAACAATGGCAGTAAAAGAGAGAGACAGAGAAAGCGAGAAGAAAGTTTGAATGCACTACTTATCCTTTTCAGGTCGTATGTGTGTGTGTGTGTGTGTGTGTGTGTGTGTGTGTGGCATACTAATGTGTTCACTGAGAGAGAGAGAGAGAGGGAGGGAGGGAAAGCTAGAGAGAAAGAACTAGAAACAGAGAAGTATAGGCAGCCAAGAAAAAGACATGTGTATTCAAGTTAACTATGAAGCCAAAACTAGGTGAAAGGTCTTATTTATCTTTGGGTTGTAGAATAGAATAGAATAAATAGAGGACACCTGCTCAAGGTACTGAATAAGGCGTTAGCTTAAAAAGCCAGCCAGCTGTCACCCCAGGTGCACTGAGTTTGTTTGAGGTGAGAAAAAAAAAAGTATAATGAAGACAATGTACCATATTTGAAAATTTTAGACTGACTTGAATCACGAATTTACAGTGTGTTCGTAATGACCTATACACATTCCCATTTGGAGTTATTTTGCTTTAAATGTATACAGTATATTTTTAAACCTTAGTGTATGGTTTGGAGTATGTTTTCTTGAATGCTAAATCCTATTCAAAAAAGTTATGGCCACTTCTATAGCATAGACTTATACACGCTATAATGTTCTACTGAAGTTATTAAAATGGCATTGAGGAGCGGTGTGAGTTTATGAGTTAACATTCTTATTTCCATTTGCAGTTCTGCTCCATGAACACACAAATTGGAGCCCAATTACCCATTGCTTTACTTGGATGCACTGCAGATATGAGGCCATATTGACTAGAATTGTATCCAGTGAAATGCAGCCAGTAACATTGGTGTCTATACTTTCATACTAATTTCCCAGTGGTGATCCTAGTCACCTCTGACTCTCTTTTCATTTAGACACAGAACATCTGACCATCTATCTCAATCACTCACTCTCTCCGTCACTTACATTTCCATTTCCCAATTCATTTCATATGTTGATGACATTTTCATGTGCAGAAATGTGCTCTCTTGGAAGGTGAATTCATTACAGTGGTGACTGATTTTATTAGAGTTGATTTTTTTTTTTTCCACTCCCTGGTCTTCCTTACCACAGTCATGGCATTTGTAGTTCTCTCTAACACCCACGCACAAATACAGAGACCTACACACTGCACAACAGCATCGCCTGGATACCTCTCTATCGCACAGAGACATTATGTAATTCACCCCTGGTAACTGTTCTGGATTCTCGGTCTGATCTCTGTTACCCTCCCTGACTTCTCTGCAACACAGCCGAGCTGAGTCCTCTCCGGCTATGCGACGCCATCTAGCGACCATCCAACACTGCACTGTACTGCACTGCCTCTGCTTTATTCCTCCTCATTCCTTCTTTCCTTTTTTGAACTCGTTACTGATTTAAAAGTTCAAATAAACTCATTATTTTGTTGGAGAAACTGCATTTGGCCCGAGGAATAAACGATAGGCAGCGATTGGTGTCTGTTATATGAAGGTATGTTATAAAATAAGCAAAAAGTAGAGGAAAAAACATTATTATAAGTTGGTGTAACGTTGACTGTCTAACAGTATTGTGATTTTCTATGTGCCCTAAACAAAAGAAACCATGTTGTTAATTCTGGCCTTCATTTAGTTTATAAACAAGTGCTATCTTGTTTGGTAGTAAATTGTAAATTGTATATAATTTCCTACGTGCGTAAAATGGATACAGTGTGCGCAAAAGCGCAGTGGCGTGCATTTACTGTCACCCGTTCTTGTTTGTGTTACTCCACGGAAAACTGCACTCGATGTCAGTTATAGAGGTGTGCGGATGTGTGTGTGCGCTCGCTTCTTCGCCCCCCTCTCTTTCCTGTCTGGTGTGCTGGAGATGGTTGGTTCGATGTGGGTTATATGACAAAGGACCGCCCAGCCCCGCCTCGTAGAGAGAGAGAGAGAGAGAGAGAGAGAGAGAGAGAGAGAGAGAGAGAGAGAGAGAGAGAGAGAGAGAGAGAGAGAGAGGTGAAGCGCAGAGCATAGCCAGTTTGGCTTGGAGTCATTTCACACACCAGCTTAACGATCATGATGTGTCTAAGAGACATTTCCTTGTTTGTGAAGCGCTCACTAAGAGAGGCTCAACTGTTGAACTGGTCTTGATTAACAACGTGTCAGTGTGATGCAAGACCCACATGTGGACAAACAACCACCAATTAAAACGGTTATCAATTTTATTAATTTGTAAAAGTCACCTCTTTCCTATGCGTGATCACTTAAAACAAATACAGTACATCAGATGCACATAACATTGTGTCTTACCTTTAAGGTGTTACTCTCCATAAGTGTCAGATTATATATTTCGGTGTTATGTGTGCACCATTCGTAACACCAACACAGGCAATTAGATACATATTACAGGGTACATTTCTTTTATTCAGTATCCCCTAAGCAACACAGTGGCACAAACTGTGCTCAGTGTAAAAGTTTCCATATGGTAAAGTATACTTAGCTTCCCATATAGCTATATGTTAATGGTATGCACATGGGCTGGTGGTAAGAGAGTAAAAAAGGGGTTCCATAACATAAGCCAGTGTCTCTTTAAAAAAAATTCAAGTTTCTTGTTGTATTCTGGAATGAGGTCAGACACGAGGCTCCTCATTGCACGCGCTGATTATTATTAGATTCCATTTTCAGCCAATCAGAGCCGATGGGGGCGTGAGTTTGGCACAGAGGCAGGGTAGCGACAGCGTCCGATTGGTGGATTTTTATCGCCGTTGTATCTCCGGGACCTTTAAATACAAGCAAGGGGGGCCGAGACTGGAGGGCTGCTTGAAACTCGACTGTAAGTCTGCAGATGGAAGGCGGACAGCGTAACTCTAGGTTCCTTTTTTTCCTCCCCAGCATGCATGGCTTTTGTTTCTAGGAGAGGGGACAGAGCTGATGCAGAGAAAAGCAATTACCTTACACTCTGTACTTGGGAGCCTATTGTAAGTGCCCGAGTGCACAGTGTGGCACTCAGTCTGCGCTCTGCATCTGTATAGACTATGTTCAGCCACCACACGGCTGAATTGATTTTATAGCAGAAGGAAGAGGCTGAGAGAGCGAGAGAGAGAGAGAAAACAGAGTACTCAGTGGAGAGCGGGCTATACTGTTCGCGTTCTTTTAACACAAAACCTGGAAATTAAACTTTTTTGACACATTAGCCTCTTAAGGCTACACCGGACTGAACTGTTATCGAGTTTCCTGCACATCTCAGGAGTGAATTATTTCTTGCGCTTTTTTTACTCAGCTCAAACTGTAAAGAGGGGGAGAAAAGAGCTGAGTTTGCTTTAAAGTGAATCGGAGGACCAAGGAGAGAGGGAGAGAGAAAGAGAAAGTACACCGCTCTGTGTATAACTGGGCAGCATGGTGCAGAAAATGAGCCACACAGAGAGCACCGCCGAGGCGCTGTCCTTTTTTGCCGGAGATTCGAGCTCCGACTCCGGAGCGTGCATGGATCTGGACCCGGCCGCCTCGCCTCTCTCCCCGGGCTCCACGGCGTCTTCGACCGCCGGGGACAAGCTGGGAGAGAACCCGGCATGGTGTAAAACTCCCAGCGGTCACATCAAGAGACCAATGAATGCGTTTATGGTGTGGTCACAGATAGAGAGGAGGAAGATCATGGAGCAGTCTCCGGACATGCACAACGCTGAGATCTCCAAGAGGCTGGGGAAGCGGTGGAAGCTTCTCAGAGACAGCGACAAGATCCCCTTCATCAGAGAGGCGGAGCGGCTCAGACTCAAGCACATGGCGGACTATCCCGACTACAAGTACCGGCCGAGGAAGAAGGTCAAATCAAGCGCCTCCAAGCCTGGCAGTAACGGAGACAAGGGAGAGAAACTCAACAGTAGCTCTAACAACACCAGCATTAAGACATCCTCATCTTCGAGGAAGAATGGATCCAAATCACCCAGCAGCAGCAGACCCCACAAATCACTTTTCGGCAGCAGCAGCACCAAAGCATCACCGTTTGCCTCTGAGCACACATCAGAGCACCATCACAACTCTCTCTACAAGTCGAAATCTGTCTCCTCGGCAGCCAAGCAGATACCGGATGGCAAGAAGCCCAAGCGGGCGTACGTCTTCGGGAACAGCGGGGCCAACTTGAGCGTCAGCCCCGCGTCCTCCGTTGTGGTCCCGGCCAGCCCGACGCTCAGTAGCTCGGCGGACTCCAGCGACCCGCTCAGCCTGTATGAGGACGCGGCCAGCGGCAGGGAGGAGGGAGCCGACTCCCCCGGCAGCAGCAGCAACCTGGGCGGTCACACATACAGCAGTCGGCGGGCTTCCTCACCGACTCCCTCCGGCTCTCACTCCTCCGCCTCGTCTCAATCGTCCTCATCCTCTTCCTCGGAGGATGAAGAGTTTGAGGACGACTTGCTCGACATTAACCCGAGCCCCAGCTTTGATAGCATGTCGCTGGGGAGTTTTGGCTCCTCGGTGCTGGACAGAGACTTGGATTTGAACTTTGAGTCCGGTTCCGGGGGCTCCCACTTCGAGTTCCCCGACTACTGCACGCCCGAAGTCAGCGAAATGATCTCCGGGGACTGGCTGGAGTCCACCATCTCCAACCTGGTGTTCACGTATTGAGCCAGCAACATGCAAACATAACGACAGGTAAATGTCCTGCGAGCTAAAATGTGACCACAAGCAGAAACAGGAGTTCCTGGTAGGCTACAGTGGGCGTAATAGTTCAAGTGTTCTAGGCTACACCAGGCAAGTAAACCCCCCATCTCGTCCATAAAGGCAAGAGCTGCAAATCGTTGGAGAGCTAAACCTTAAAGCGAATAACGTGCTTTTCCTACTTTTTCTTTGGGTGCATGGACTGGGGACTTGGTTCAACCACAAAAGTGGAGTGCAAACACGAGAAGGAGAGAAAACGAAAGACTGACTGAGTTTTCTGAGAGTGAAACGCTCAGTCTTGAGCTGTTTTTGAACTGAACAACTTAACTGTGATTGATTTGCACGTTATGCGGTCCGCCGTTCACTTAATCAATGTTGTTGCTGATTTAAAAAAAGGGACATTTCACAACTTTTTACCAATCGCCAAGTGAACTTCACCACTAAACAGGTACAGAAATAGGACTGTCGTGCGACATTTTTATTATGGTGTGTCACCGAGAGGGATTTTTTAATGAAACCGAGGTGGGTTGATGTTTTTTTATAAGTCGAATATTTTTCTGAAAAGCAAAAAACATGTTAAGCATGATAGCCTACTTTGTCACTATCTTGTGCTGAGATTTTCTGTGAGACTGTCGAGCAATTTAAAAACTAGTGTTAGGGTTATTTAAATTGATTGGTGGCGCTCCCTTTCGGTTCTTCTCTTTTTAAAAAAAGGACATTGAAATAATCACCAGCTGTTGTAATTTTTCAAACTTCAGGATTCAAACGCAACTTCAAATCTGTGCTGAACTTTATACACGTGTTCTCTATGATTCAGGACCAAAATTCTTTCATTTTAGATGATAGCTATAGAGAAATCTTCACCGATTTGTTTTGTTCCTCTGAGCTTTGTTTTGTACATTTATTCAGATGCCATTTTATATGGGATGTTGTATTTATATACTGGACCAAGCATTTTGACTTGATCTATTTTTTTTTTCTTGTATACATGATCTAGTACGTGATCATTTTTTTTCTTACATGGTTGTTTGTCAGTATGTGTCTGTCACATTTCCTTCTCAGGCGAAGGGCTAGAGTTTTAAACACAACTTTTAATTTCATTTTATATTTAAATGTACACACTTTTTGGACACTTAAAAGAGAGGAAACAGTTTGATTATTTTCTCAGTGTATTTTTGTACAAATCTATATAGAAAATGGGGGAGTCAACAATCTGTGTGTGTAGCCTACAAATACAGCTGTATTGGATTTCCTAATTTTTAATAACCCGGCAGGCTGGTTTTCATGCTGCCTTCAAGTGCTCATGGTAAGCTCGTACTTATGAGTTGTATCGCTTGTTCAAATGCTTTTGAAAGAACAGCCAGCCAAATAGACCTTCACTCACTGTGGTGCCTATTGTTTGATTTTAGAAGTTAAAGGCACCAATGTATTTCTTACTTAAGTGACCTGAGCAAAGGGAATAATGATCCATTGTGTAATTAGTGTTTTATTCACACATTTGGAAAACTTTCCTCGACTTTTACCAGCACATACCGACAGGACTTCTTTGATGTCCAATCCCTGAACGTCCCATCTTGTCAGTACAGACATGATATACTTAACCACGAAGTTATACGGATCTAATTACGATTTTTCCACCAGCACTTGGACGCAGCACCAGCCTTTGTATCTGCCTACCTTCTACGTTTACAGTGCCAGTCTGCAGGCTCCTTAAAGACACAGGAATGCGTTATTACTAGAGGCTATTCCTGTGGACCATGTGGGTTTAACAGCATCACTATCTTAAGCAGCCACTTGTTTTTGCATTTCCCCGTCAGATATCTTGCCTATGACAACAAATGAGGAGATTGTAGCTTTAAATTTGACTTATTTCTTGATGTTTTCATTAATTGATGTCACATTTGCCAATCAACCTCTGGATTGAACAGGCTATCAATACAGCAAGCAAACAACAAGGATAATAACACCAACCATATTCAAATTTCTGACTTGAGTTCCGCAACACCTACTTGCTCTGCGTTTCTCATTGTATTTGAATATATAATCTTTTCTACTTGTCAGCTAAATATTAGCTAATAATTGTTTTAGTATCTTTATGGCATGGTGAATAGCATTTGTATTTCAGATTCAGGTTATTAGCTGTTGTGTTTTTCAGAAAAAAATGAAAAAACGAGGAAAAACGATGAAACGTGAACTCGATCTTTGTATATTTGACTGTATCATAAAGCAAAAAGATTGTGTGTTTATGTACGTTGTTGCTATCGAGGACAGGCACTGTCTAGAACTGCTATCTTTTACACATCCTTACTTACATTTAAGGTGGTCAGTTCAGGACTCTTTTTTTTATATATATATGAAAGCATTTTTAAATATATTGACTTTATTTTTCATCCATCCTGTGCAATATGCTGTGTAGAATTATCATTTATTGTCTCTAATCATGCCATAAACAAAGGAACCACCCTTTTTTTGAGACTCTGAGAAAGGGAGGGGAAACTCATGCCAGCTAAATTGTGTCCATTCACTGCCTGTCAGATTGTTGATATAAACTTGTGTACAGAACTTTTTCAAGGAAGGAAATAAATATCAGCTGGAACTGAAACTCCACAACTCTTTTCTTGATTCTTTCCATCTCTCTTTGACATTCAGTCATTGGCCAACAACAAAAAAGTTTGTATACCCAATATTGGATTCCAGAAATGGCTTTTATAAACTCCTAATTATCATTACCAACTGTGTGCATTAATAAGCATGGCATTGATCTTATGGCAATGCTTTCCAAAAAATATAAAAGGAGAGTAAGTATTTAAAGAACACCAAAAACATCAAAGCTATCTACTCAGCTTATCACTACACCTGCTTTTTAAACCTTACTATATGGATTGGTTCCCAAAAGTGGTTAACAGAATTACCAACAAGCTCAGGCTAATAAATGAATAGAACACACACTTTTGGCAAACACTGCAATTGTGTAACAACATATGCATCCCAACCAAAAACTACCTACCTCTTCAGAGGAAGGCAAATGATTGTGGGGATTGCAGTGTGAAATTAAAATGAGATTTTTTCCTATAGTTTATTTGTTTAGTTATTGATAAGTAAAACCTTCTTTGCAAACATCTCAATCTAGAAAAACAGCCTTGGTTACATCAAAGGACTGCCCATGTCTGCACCTCCTTCTTAAGACAATTCTGTACACAACACCACAGTGTCTTCTACGCTGAGTGCAAATAGCCCACAGATGATCAACCAATCTTTTGGAAAGCTCATCACTAAGTTATGAAAAAGCACACTTCCATTCCCAGTTATACTACAATAGGCAGGACTGATTTAAAAATAGTTTTATAGCACGCTCCCCCCTCTATAGACTTAGGATTCATGGTCTTGATTTGCTAAAGCTTTGGGGAAGCTTAGGCTACAACAGCACTTTAGAGCCAAGAAATAGATGCATGTATATACTCAGACAGAGCAAATCAATAAGATTATTTTAACCCTATCGTGACAGATATGATAGGTTTTTATGTTAAGCCCCCATAAGGCTTAAGTCTACATCATGCAATCTAAATTTATCTTAGTAGGGGAGTGTTGATCGGAGACCTGGATGTCCCATACTCATGTGACATGACATTTCTTAGAAATTAGTCCATACACATGTTGTAATCCCAACAATACTCAGTATATCTTTTGATGTGAATAAGTGTATTTTCTGGAAACCCAAGAAATCACCAAATTATACATTCTTAAATTCATAAAAAAAATTACAAGCTTAAAACACAAGTACAATGGATGCATATACATATTGATGTTTACCCTTTGAGATTTTACAAAACAATCACTGTTAAAAAGATCAAGCATTAAAGAAAACCTGCTGATTTAAATACATACTGCCGGCATTCGTCACATCACCTCCTGGAAAGTCAATACTCATTGACTCATCTGCCCAACATGAAAAGCTAACCTTTGTTGACCAGATACATCTTTGCAACAGGGGGGCTACAATTAACACATCTGTACATTGTACAGGTAGCGTAACCATTCACCTAGAGGCCATGTTAAACAGCCTATGAAGTGATAAAAGGTGAACAGTTTTACCACCATCCCATGACTAACAGCACTATTACTAATGCACTTTTGGAGTAGCCAATTATGTTGCCTGCTTAGGTTTGTCTAATTGCCTAAAACATATTCCTCCTGAAGAATAAAATGGCCCTCATTTACATCATTAATAAAAGCTGCACACATACTAGGGGCAGTATAATTGGCTGAATGATAAGAAATAGCTGTAATAAAGGTCTTTTTTATTGGAGAATACACGATAATCAGTTCTCAAGGCAAATCTTCTTGGGCTTCTCCCAGGCAATCTGATTCTTTTTATTAGAGCATGTTGTATGTATGCTGGCTGGCTGGTGTTCAGACAGTCATGCTTTCCCCTCCCCCTCTCCCAGACAGACCCTTATGGGGGAAGGGCTGGTTTAGCAGCAGTCAGACAAGGGCCCTCCAGCATAGCTGACAAGCATGTCTGTCTGTCTGTCTATGCAATGGTGGGTGGGTGGGGTGTGTGTGTGTGTGTGGTTGAAATTATATGCATAAAATTGAACCACATGACATGGGTATTCCTGCAGTCAGACCAGACGTTGTATGTCTTCCTCACACATTAACAAATATATCTAAGAAATTGTAGTTCCTTGTATTTTGCCACATAAAACAACAAACTGTGTCACAATGTAACATCAAGGAATCTTTAGCATGCAGTATAAAATATATTTGTTGTATGTGATAATATCCTGTTCCCTGTGATAGTATGTAGTAATATTTTAGAACTGTTCTATTATGTGCATAATAACTTATTTAGTTGTATAAAATTAAAGGTGCCATAGCTGTTACTGTGGTTGACTATGTATGTAAAGCCATTGTGTACGGTGTAAACACCAGTGGTTATTTCAGTTCATAGAGCTATACATCTTTTAATGATACAATTGGAAGCAAAATTACATTATGATAGCGAGACTTTAGGCATGGGCTTACAAAAAATAATAAATTCACACACTTCATTATTTTGTGTCGCACATTGTACAGTAGGCCTATGTAGCATCCACAGTATTATTTAACTAAGCACTCCTGTGCATGGCAAATAAGTTTAATCTTTAAGTGTGTAATAAGAAAGTAAGTAACAAGACCTTAAACAGATATTTCATACAAAAATTTACACCATGTACAATATTATGTACAGGAATTTGCCTTGGCTTCATGAATTCTGATTCACCTTAATAGGATAACAGGAGGGGAGATAAGCGCAACATACAAAACAGACAACACATGCAACTGATTGTATTTTAGTACGTTCAACATTCAGTAGCTGTGTGCAACAAGCAGCTATGCTTGCAGGTGTAGAAGAAATACAGTGAGTGTGCATGAGTTCATTAATCCATAAGTGATTTTATGAAGCCGCTACAACTAAGACCTTGCAGCATCACACCAATATGCAGACATATGCATTCTATCCCAGCTTAATTGGCTGTGTGTAACTACAGAGTGTAAACACAGCCTTCTTTTCAGCTGGCAGTCACAGCATGTTGTTATACCCAGTGTACCCCCCACCCCTAAAATCCTGATGATAAATATGTATCATGCAAGGAGATAATATCTTCGATGTGGTACAATCTTACACATTTTACTAACAGCTGCAGCACTTCTGCATGTGTGTGTGTGTATGTGTGTGTTGGTTAAGCTCCTCTAAGCTGTATGTAGCCTGTTCAGTGTGCAGTCTCATGCCTGGCTCAGCTGACTCCGCAGTGGGAGATATAGAGGCAGCAGCCAGGGCAGAGTGCTGAGGAACGGGCTGACTGCTGGAGTCAGTGGCCCAGCAAAACCACAGCAGGGAAGATATAAAAGCTTTGCCGGAGGGAGGGTGAGCGAGGCATGACTATGTATCTTTATATCTGCCTGACTGTTAATGTAGCTGTTCTATGCTCAGCCCAAAGAGGGTGGATGGTGTAGTGGTGGTTGTGTTGATGGTGGGGGTATAACTATTTTTCCTTTTTCTCTGATTTAAAGGTTTTTTTTAAAGTTCTTTTCTATTTTTTTTTCGCCATGTGTTTCTGTTGCACTAACACCATGTGTTTCTGTTGTTTATTTCTATCTTTCTGGCATATGAATGGAGTCTAGGCTCTGCTGAGATGTTCCCGTAGGCTTCCATTGACACAAACAGAAACATCACACATACTTGAACCCACAGTGAAGTTTGTGTTTGTCTGGTTTGCTTTTGGGTAGCTGTGTGTGAGTGTTTTTTTCCTGTGTGTCTGTCTACCTGTGTGTCTGCCAAGAGATGGAATAACTACCAGTCCATCTGTTGGAAGCCAGTGCAGTCAGTAACAGGCAGGACCACAGACTACATTTTTATCTGCCTGCTAACATGAATATGTGCATGAATGTGTACGTGTGTGTGTGTGTGTGTGTGTGTGTGTGTGTGTCTAATGACTGTCATTGCATGTGTTTGTATATGCCAGGCTGTTGTCTATCTGGTTGATTTCTTTCTCTGGGCCATGACAATATTCCTCTATGTCCTAATACAATTAGGACACAGAGGAAGACTTACAACCGGGGAGGGGAGACTATGACTACTGCTCGGCCTCTGCTTGTCTGTTGTCCACTCTACTTTACTCCCTCTCTCCCCTCCCAATACACACACAGGAAAACTGTGTGTTACTGTATACCCAGAAAGGATCTTCCTAAAAGGTAACTATAGTGATTTGTCAAAAAAACATGCATATGGATGTAGTTTAACTACATGTGTACCGAACTGACAAGCATTCTGTCTCACTTACCTATTGTCCTCAGTTTAATCAAATCTCAGGATGCAATCAGGTTTCTGTTTGTTATTAGCAGCAGGGAATAGATAGGTAATAGATTTCTAATTATAACAGAGTAATAATGCAAGTTTAGTCTATACATGTAGCAAATGAATCTAGTTATACAAATATATACTGTATGTTGTTATATAATATTAAATTATGGGGGTACATTGCAGAAATATTCCTGTAACATGTAAATGCATAACAAAAGTATGAGAATCAACAAGATGAATGAGTAATTTCTCTAAACCTCACAGGCCTACTTTGACTCCAAATGGTGCTTTTCAGTCTAGGCTGTAGCAGTGTTGTCATCATTTATATTTACGTCCTACTCTGTGCATTACAAAACAATGAGACTTTTTTTTTATTCTTTTGTCTCTTCCTTTGTTCCCCTGCTGCTGTCCAGACACAATGGCAGTCTACATCCAGGAAAGTTCTAGTCAGCCAGCTGCGCAATGTGCACACCTGCCATTGAGAAATAAGACAAGAAAAGCAATCATGAAGCAGTGTGGCAGTTTAAAGCCGTTTTAGCGGCCACTAAGAGAAAAGAGAGATTTATGAAAGGGTGAAACCTGTAAGGTGCTATGGTAAATAAGCAATTAAACAACAATGAATTATAATAACATGTACATGTTTCACGGCAGATTTACAGATTGACTTACTTAGGCCTAATTGATTTGGGGGAAAAGTAAGTAAACTGAAAGTGAAGTTAGTGAGTTAATACAAATCAAGAAAGAAAGAAAAAAATCGAATTTGAAACCAAACAATCAACCACCGTGTCCCCTCTAGTAATTATACATATCCACAGTCCGTCTGTACTGTTGTATGCATATAGTTGTTTGACTTTGAGAGGGCGGGACTCTTTGGAGAGCGAAATGAACTAGGCGCGGCCAAAAGGAGCCCCATCCATCTATCACACGTGTAGACAAAGGGGGACTCCACAACACAAAGCTAGATGTGCCCTCTCAAACTTTTTCCACGACGCACGGCGACGCGCGCAGAGCAAAACACCCCCAGGTGAGTTGTCTTCTGCCTTCACTTGCACCCCCGGAGTGATTTTTGAATTTATTTCCAGTTAAAAGTTCCTGCTATTACTTGGTGCGTCAGCGCTCAAACTTGAGCACAAAGCAGGAGAGAAAGGGAGAGAGACACAGAGAAACAGAGGCAGCGAGGAGAGAGAGAGCGCGCGAGAGGAGCGGTCCCCTTTTCCTTTGTCTGATGCGGGGCGCTTTGAGGAGAGAACTTGAGGGGATGCTCAGGCACGCATCTTCATAAATCTCAACAATACTCAACATATGATACTTTGAATTGACTGTCAGGGAGCCTTTAGTGGAGGTGAGCTGGAGTTTGTGCTGCTGCCGTGTTTTTGTCTCTTGGGGATGTTGCGACGCACAAGACAAAGCAACTGCCTGTCAGAAGTTTGCTGAGAAAAGGACCTTTTACGCACGCTGGAAAAAAAGTGACAAGTATTAGTCCATCAATAGTTTGTAAATAGTTTTCCCATTGTGCCGTAGTTTTATGACAGTGGTGTTCGTGGTCTTGCGAAGTTGCCAGTGCACTGTGGGGATTCCGAACAATGCAATCAGGTGTAAAGTCTCTAACAACCAAAGTAGTGACACATAATTCAACTTGTTGCACGAATACGGAATAATGTTAGGGGCAAAAAAAGTGAATACGAAATAGGTTCGTCTCAAATACTCTGAAACTTGTTATAGTTTATTGGAAACAGAGCAACAGGTATATGTCGCTGCAGCTTCTTTGTTACAGTAAAGGATCCTTTGTTCTTACTCCATACAAAGAAAACCGGCAGAAAGGAGCGCAAACTTTTTTGAACGCTTAAAATGATTTCCACGCAATACACACTATTTACAATTTAGTTGTTTCATCTCCAAATTGAGAAATAAGCTTTTTTTCCGCTTTTGTATATGAAATATTTAAGACCCGACGGTGCACGTCAAGATGAATAGTTACTAACTTCAGGTTTATTTGAGAGTTTGCACCTTGATTTTTGTTAGGGGTGTAAAACATAACTAATGTAGTTTAAATGATTTAAAAAAACAAAAAAACACTTTCTTCATTATGTGAAGGTGTGGCCAAACAACTTGTTTGAATTCGCTGCATTCCATTGTGTAGTAGCCCTACCCTTAAACCTTTATATTAAGCAACATAGAAGACAAGTTGCACTTACAGGATGTATTTGTTATATGAACCAAAATGAGTTTTGCATTCTGTAAAACATCTTATTTTTTACATGTTTGTTTTTTCAACTTTTTCCAACTCATACAGCTCATACCAACTTTTACACATAAAGTCTTAGTTCAAGATTATTTAACATATAATGTACCATTCATTTTCTTTGTTCATTTTTTTTTACCAGTTTTAAGCAATGAGCAAATTTGTTGCACTTAAAGTTTTAAATACACTGCTTTCAATCTTTTTTTTTTTTATTCCTCTGGGATCTGTCCTTAGGTGGATTTTAACACCAGATTAACCAGCAAAGCGTTTTTCTCCTGTTGGAGGGAAAATATGTGGAAATCACTTGGAAGATGTTCAGAGTCACCTATCAAGCAGCTTTTAAGACGCAGAGGAGGATTAAGAGACTGTGCAGTTTTCTTTTGGAGAAGGTGAAGACTCATCTCATAAGGATTTAAACTTCAGGAGCAGCAGTGCCAGGCGGGATGCATTTTAGGCACACTTGGAAATCTGAAACTCATGGAGACACTTTGAGGAATATAAAATATGTGCAGTGTGTCTCTCCACAAGACAAATCCCAGCCCAACGTCACTCACTGGGATAGCATGATATTGCATCTATGATCCTCCTCCGCATGGGTAGGTGATATTACATTTTACTGGGATGTGGCACTTGTTCAACCCCTTTTTTGTATGGCAGTCTTGCTCACTTGGAAGTAGAACTGGCTGGCGCGCACACACACACACACACACACACACACACACACACACACACACACACACACACACACACACACATTTCCCAAGATGAGTTGAACTTTTATTTATTCATGGTACACTTGTCATTCCGCATGTGGTATCAAAGTTGATTTAAGGTCAAACTAAAAATATGAATTTGATAAACAAGTATTTTTAGCTACATCTTAAACCAAAAAAAAACAAAAAAATCAACGCTCTGGAGCATTCTCAAACAATGTTCCCTCTAACTTGTGGTAATTTGAAGACAACCATAATGTGATTATGGCACTCACCTGCTTATCATATCATGTCAGTCACCGTTCATCACTCACACGAAAATAAGTTTATACAGT
The DNA here is from genome assembly GCA_026937815.1 of Etheostoma perlongum. Lineage (NCBI taxonomy): Eukaryota > Metazoa > Chordata > Actinopteri > Perciformes > Percidae > Etheostoma > Etheostoma perlongum. The sequence goes on from CM049376.1 coordinate 19,533,345, forward strand.
ATAAGCACTTTGGACAACAATTCAGAATTATATATATATATATATATATATATAATTCTAGATAGAGAAACTTTGCCATAGCCTGGGGTTTTGTAAACGGAAGTTACAACTTGCAGGGTTGACTATTCCCATTATCCATATACTTGAATACACAGAAACACATTTGGCCAACAAAGTGTCAAAACCTCCTTATTACATTGGACAAGTGTGTGGTACTAGCCTGTTTACTGCACTGGGCATAATTATTAAATAACTGGATTTTGACAAATAAGGATGGACCGTATTCATATTTCTTATACACCACTATTACATAAATCTTGGATTTTAATTTGAGCAGATTGCATACATCTTTTCCTGACTGATCAGAACGTGTATTCCACTTCATTGTGTTATATGCCAAGTTTCTGTTTTAGCAGACTTGATTTATCCCGTGCAGTCTGTTCGGCCTATTATTATTTGTTCATAATCAGATCTTCTGCTATACATGTCATCTAATATGTGGTATAGTTGCAGCTTGTTCAGTTGACCCCAGTCAGAGAAATATTTCCTCAAATTCCTTTATTTCATAAGGGAGGAGAACATGAGAGAAAGAGGGTTAAAATGAAGAAGGTGCAATTGCACCCTTTGTGCCTGTTTTTATGCAGCAGTTAATTTAGGCAAGCCTGTTAAATCTTGTAAAAAAGTCATGAGACAGTCAGTGTCAGTGTGAGGTGAGAGAGAGAGAGAGAGAGAGAGAGTGAGAGAGAGAGAGAGACAGAGCAATACTCGCTCCTCATCAATGATGTCATTGAGAGCCAATGAGAGCGTGCTGTGGTACTTGTCGGCAACCGAGCTCCGCCTCAGGCCTCTGTGCATGGCAGCGCACATGGTCCTGCAGCATCACATGTTCACCACGCTGCAGAGAGAGAGGCACAAATACAGAGATGTTGCTCTTGGCTGTGTATTCTGATGTTAATCTAGCATGTCTGCTCAGAAATAGCTTGTTTATCACTGTGAGCACATGCAAGGAACTTGAGGAGAGGGGAGGGATGACATATTTTTTGATTTACATTAATTGTTAGCCCCTGAAACATTAGATGTAAATGGGAATGTGAGGAAAGAACATCCAGGCCGATGAAGATAAATTATGGAAGTGGTACTGTCAGCCATCTGATAAAGATGATGTCTTTTTAATGTGGCAGTCCATTTATAGGCTAAATTACAAAAAAGTTAATTGTAAAAGATTTCGTTAATGCAGCCCAAAACATCCAATTTATGGAGAAAAGATTGAAGGGTACCTGACGATATTTATTTCAGCTTAACAATAATAACCTGCACTTGTAAACAGCAGAGCTTTAATACTTGGGGAAAACAGCCTATTGCTGCTGTTGTGGAACAGGCTCAGGTCGTGACTGGATCAGTGGGAATGTGGGTCATTCAACACTGTGACACACAGGTGGGACAGATGTAGGTCAGTGGTTGAGTATGGGGGCTGAGTCACACCTACATTAGGTAGGGACAGAGGATGCAAGAGAGAGGGAGAGACAAGGTTGTTCAAATGTTAAACCAACTCTCGAATTTTTAGCTCTGTTATTGTATGTCATTTTATATGCAATATAGAGTATAGGCAGGACACTTATAACATTTGGAGCTCTCCATACATATTGCTCTACTTTTTCAACATATTCTCATGAACGGGTTGTTATGATATTATATGAAAACTTATGCACACCAATTCGTATGATATCCTACGAAATTAGGCAACTGCTGCCCTGTCACACCTGTCACAGGACAATTAGGTTTAGCAGTCTTTACAGTTAAATTTAGCCGAGAAAAAGATATAGGGAGCCTGGTTCAGAGGCCATTGCAGTTAAGTTTAACTGACAAAAGTTGACTTTAAGCCAGGTACAGAGCACTGCGTGGTGATAGTCCTTTCAGAGTCCATTGCTGTTGAGTCACTAAAACAACTATTTAAGATTATAAAAAAGATTGTGGTTTGGAATAAACACTGGTTCCCTTAAGTAGTACTCCTGGGACCTGAACTCCTGTTTCCATGGTGAAAGTCTTGTATTTTCCCTTAACTTCTTCCGAGACACAAACTCGCTTCCATGCTTGAAAGCTATGGGTTTTATGACCCACCTAGCCACTCCAACTTCCTCCCTACGCGGACCAGAGCAGTCTGATACAGCAGCAGTTACTGCGGTGCATACAGTAATAAATACATGGAATACCATTGAATTACAGTGCGGATTCAGTCCAGTGCCCATTTAATGAACTTGTGAGTAAAACAGAAACATCGGATTTAGCATAACTAATCATTGTGACAGGCCGAGCACTGAGCTCTTAATAGGCATCGCACAGGCATGGTTTCAGCTACAACACAGTATGGCCCACTGTGTGTAGTTTAATTACATTGCTTATCTGTAATACTATTATCAAGTACATAGCAGTTTTCATAACACTGCCATTTGGTGGACGCTTTATCGGAGTGTGAAGGTGTGTGAGTGTTTATCTGATGAGCAGGTGGCACCTGTACGGCAGCCTCGGCCACAGTGTATGAATGTGTGTGAATGGTGAATGTTTCCTGTACTATGTAAAAGCGCTTTGAGTAGTCGTTAAGACTAGAAAAGCGCTATATAAATACAGCACATTTACATTTACATTTATGAGAGAATGCATTTTTTTTGTATGCATATCTCAGTGGGAGCTTCTAAACCTAATCCATTCAGTTACATGGGACAACAGCAATCTGTGGCATCTTCCAGCTCTGAAGTCTCAATATCTCTCTAAGTTGGAATGCTCATTAAAACGGGCAATGGTTTCGCACCATCTCTGTCTCTGCAGCATATGCACAACTAAATCTGTGTCACCATAATCTCTCATCCTATCTGTATTTGCTGTTACACTAATATAAAGTACTTCATTCCTTTTCCCTGGTGCAGTCTGATTGGACTGAGAAGCATATTACTGTGTTGGAGCAAAGTAGTACATTGACACCAATGCATTTTAGGTATTCTTTTCTAGTTATATTTATCTAATGCATTGCAAGTCTGTGAGCTGGCCTGATGTTATGCAAAGTGTATTAGACTACAATACAGGCCTAGAATAACCAATCACTAGCATAAGCCTAATTCTCTCAGACGTCCTGTGGTCAGCCTCAGGAAAGCTATCAGGTTTAGTTTTTCCACTCACTGCATGTAGCTTGCGGGCATTCCATGAAGTCACTATAATACATGTAAGCGTACATTAGTTAGATTTTCTGATTCATCCCACAACAAAATTACTACAAATACCAGTTAAGGTCCAATCTGTTTTCAAAGCATTTGATGCTGACACATGAAACACTGTTGACCCACTACTGCATATGTTTACATTGTGCTTCATTCATACCCTCTGAAATGTCATGTGTGATGCTCTGATACAAGCACTGACAGATGGACAAATACATTTCGAGCTGGATCATCAAAGTGGAACAGCCGCTCCAACAGATTATGTATATATTGATAAACACTATTAAAAAAGATGAGTAATTCAAAAATGGCTGCAATAATAATTTTGTTTAATTTTCCCTACCAGCTGAATTTGGGTTGATGTTCCCTTTGTGCCTACCATCGAGTCAAACAGGACACTACACTGGGTACAGTAAAATACAGTGCAGTAAAACATTAGACCCACCATTACTAATCGTGACGACAGTCCTAATTCTCCAAGCTACAGGCATTCTGTGGTCATCCTGTTGCAAACTATCAGAGCTTAGTTTTACCACTCGGTGCCTGTAGCCGCGAGATAAGTTAACGTGCTCTGCTGGCATGCTAATACATACCCGCACTGGGGGGACAGGAATAAATTATTTCTTTATGACTGCACACAAGGCAGAGCGTTTGAAGGAAGAGAAGGAGGGCGAGATAGAGAGGGAACATAGGGAGATGAAGCGAGGAAAAGAGACATGGGGGTAAATGATGGACAGGAAAGTAAGGAGGGAGAGAGAAACAGAAAGAGAGGAGAAGTGAGACAGAAGAAGAGGGAAGGGAGAAAATAGAGAGTAAAGGACAAGAATAAGACAGATAGATAGCTTCATAGTGCTATTTATATCTGTTCCTCTTCAGTTTATAGTAATTCTCTCACCGTGACAGTGGAGTAGTCATTTGACTTCTGACTGTGACAGAGTATACAGAAAACATCGTCCTCCGGAGCTTTCTTATTCTCTACAGTCAATAAGACTGCTTACTAAAAGGTAACATTTAAATAAGCTATAAGAGCTCATGAACAACACCCGGTTAGCTTTGGCAAATAATAGCTGTCCAGATTTATTTTACTGTTTTGACCTGAAAAGCATTCAGCCTGAATCCACAATTGTATGACCTTTTTCAGAGATTTTGTCCTAGTTTGAAATATCCATATCATGAAAAATAGCTGGCGGATAATGTTAAATAATGGTGCAATGACGGAAATCTAAAGAAAAAACATTTTTATTGCTTTTAGCGCGGATAGGCAATGATTTAGATCTCTGTGGAAAAATGAGGACAGGACTTTGTCATGTAGATTGCTATTTATTTACTTATTTTATATTTGGGTTTAAATGTTAATGTCTCGCTGTGTCCAACATTGCGTGCTTATACTTTTCTGCCTGCTGCACATTTGCCCTCTGGGATGTTAGTGAAGTCAAAACCAAACGAAATGAAAACGAACGGCACACAATAGCATGACAAATCAGTCGGAAAACCCATAAAGGTAAGCGGCAAATCAAAATTCACTGAATAGGAGCTCACATGGTGTGTTGCGCAGCAGGTCTTACTGCCCCTGAAGATATTGCTTTCTTCTCCTCCTAGCCAAGGTGTTGATTTAGGGACACAAATTCATATAGGAGCTTCAGCATGTCTATTGCAGGTCAACTTATTACCTCCATAAATGCACAGCATGTTGCTGTCTGGGGATGGACTGGTAATCCCCTCTAAAGACGGAGGTTTTATCAAAGCTAAATCCACACACACACACACACACACACACACACACACACACACACACACACACACACACACACACACACACACACACACACACACAGACACACACACACACACACACACACACAGCCATGCATTAGGAATACTCTCATGGGAACACACGGTCACACAGACCAACTACACACAGACCAGGATTTTATCACAGACAAATCTGTTATTGTCTGGTATTCAGGGGATTAAGAAGCAGTGATTTTATAGACACAAACACACACACCCATGTGTCATTAGAGGATGAACACTGGCTTGCATATTGAAGGCACAGTGCAGTTAAGTGACACCAGTAATACTGTGCTTTAATACTGTGATTTAATACTAAGATAAAGACTGATGAAATCATTTAGGTGACAGCTTTTTTTGTTGACACTTATTTCTGTTTTTGCATCACACTTTTACAAAATACATGCCCTTTCATTCATTGCCGGTCCATTATGGTGCTGCATCTTTTTCAGATTTATAGAGTGTACATGAGACACCTCTGTGTTTTGTTGAACCATAATAGCTTTGTCAAAGGTAGCCAATCTTCTTTTTTGCACAGTCTTCACTCTTACTTCAATAGTGGTAAAAGCTGTGTTTTTAAAAGATTCAAACTAACTACTCCTGCCGCTTTTTATGCCATTAACCACCAGCAGCAAAACTTTCTGCCACTGAATCTTGATCTCAATAAAAAGATTTCCATATATCATTTAGCAGTTTTATTTCTTTATGGCAAACGGTCATCCTAACATAATAATGGTCAAACGGTATAACCATACTCTACATCTAAAAGTATCAATTTGAATATTGATTGAATCAGTACAGATATGTACATGACTCATCACAGACTATTTCAACTGCAAGGCCTATTTCTATTTCTTTTGTCTTGAGTGGACAGATTTGGAAGAATCTGACATTTTTGCTGCAGTGTTGTCATGCCCACCACCTACATAGGCCCTACCCTTTGGACTGTGTTGTTGCTAATGGTATACTAACATATGGATGTTGCATCTCCTTTGCTATGAGTTTAAATTGGCGGAGCAGTTGCATAGCAGGGAATGTCCTTGACCCTGGTCAGTGGGCACCTAACCTTTGCAACCAGACTTTTATACTTTTAGACTTACCAAGTAGTGCCGTTCATTTCTCCGGAGCTGAGATGAGACAAGACAAGACAGGAGGGGGTTGCTTACATCCTCTTTCTACTAGTAAACAAGTAATGTTGTTTTATCCTTTCCACATTTCTGGCAGCCAGAAAGTAAAGTTTCTCTGCATCAGATAAACTGCCTTCACTGTCAGACACAACCAGTTAAGCACAGACTAAAGCGTCTGCCAGCAATATTCTGTATACTGAAAGGAAAAGTAAAGCCTCCAGTTCTGTTTGAAACCCGCATCCTCTAAATTCCTGAGAACATGTAATATTTTGACAACAATTATTTAAAATATTTACTATGTAAAAACTAAAAAAAAAGAAGATCACAGCAAAATAGAACATATTTCATAAAGGGATAAAAGCAGAGGAGAATGAGTGATAATTTACAGTGTTGTAAATCCATAAGGGAATGCAGAAATTGAGCACAAACTCCAATCCTGCTGTCCTGGAAGTGTCAGTTTTTCTGTCTTTTCCTCTTCTTTTTTTTGATGATACAATACAAGCCCATATTTTTGTCCTTACTTATTTAGAAGGTATCAAGCATAGTGATTTAATTTTCCTCTCTAAAAGCTTTAAAAACTACATATAAAACATTAAAAGTTGATATTGTACTGGCCTACTATTAGAATGCTAATCTGCAGTATTTGAGAGCTTAAAGCTATTTTCCTGGTGGTATTGCGATGAGCTGTAACCTTGTTGAGATATAACTGTCAGATTACAGTGCGGTGACATATCAGTACTAAACAGAAAGGTGTCTGACTTGAATACCTAAAATAATATCTTTGTGTATTTATGTGATGCTGTGTGCTATAAGGCTATTCTTGTGATAGTGATAGTCAAGCAAGCTAATCCAAAATAATATCTGGTGTCAAATCTATTTTTTTGAATTCTTTGCTGCATAACACCTTTGTCAGGACTGTGTACTATGGCTGAGTAGTGAATCAGATTTGTTCTGATGGAGATGTATTTGAGCTTAGCTGGATATGTTGTGATGAACCAGATAATGTCCTGTAACACTAGCTGAGATATCAGACTTTAAACGTTTCCTAGTCTCTTTGTGGGTATAACACACCCCTTACGTCCTTTGTGTATGCAAACAATTCTAAATTCAGAAATATGAGATTATTTTTTTCATACCAATATTACAGCGTGGGATGAAAATCTTTGCATCCTCTGTCTCCTTCCTGTATCTGTACCTTGGAAAGAGTACTAATCACATGAAGACAGCCAGTGATAGTATCCTGGCAACAACCAGACCTAAACAACATGTTGACTGGACCAGGATGTCTTTGATTATGTTCATGCATGCTGCTTTATGACCAGTTTGTAACTCTAGTTTTGTACTTTTTTGTCTTCCCTATCAAATACATTTTCTGAGCTCTTGATTGCTAAAATTATGCATCTTTATTTATAAACTCTCAAAATCTAAAGAGAAAAATGACATATGTTCACTATAATGCTGTATGATGGTGTAATAGCATAATGTAAGATGAATCAAAGTTGATAATTGATTTCCTCTCTTTTCTTTTAATAGTTTACATCAGAGACCATTCATATCTTGAAACCTTTGTACGGCCGTGCCATTTATAGCCATGTGATGGTTAATGTAAAAGTTGGGTTTCCTGGAGGCAGATTATGCCTCAGACTATGAAAGCCTCCTGTAAGAGTATCTGCACTGACATGATTTTCTATTCCAGTGCGAGTCATATTCTGAGTGCCTGGAAATGGGCTAAATAAGTCCAACTAAATGCCCCGCACTCAATCATAGTTACATGCTGGACACAGCCCTGTGGATACAGGCCCAATTTATAATTAAAACATAAAGGAGTAGGAATTTTAATTTAATTTGATAGCATTTTAAAATAATGGGCATGCTATAAACATGATAGCATGTGACAAGCTAGTCAAATCATTAACTCACCTGCCGTAATTCCCCACTAATGTATATTTCTCCCATTTTTATGAGGTCAAACAAATCCAGATTGCAAAAGCTAAGGCTTTTTATAGACTATATAAAAGATCCAGGGGAGAATAAAGGCTGACACATTTCTTTTTAAGTCTTTTCATATGAGGTCAGTGCGTAATCTCTGGTGGGAATGTGGCTGAATAAGGCCAAGTCATGCCCTACTCTTATTAATATGCATGTAATCACTATGCGTCAGCCGTTAGCTATTCTGTACTATGCTGTGTTGCCAGAGCCAGTTCACAAGGTCAACCTAATGCTACTTGTAAATGTCCTTGCTGAATAAAATTTGATTCTGCCTCAAACTGTGTGTGTGTGTGTGTGTGTGTGTGTGTGTGTGTGTTTGACTTGCTGACAATCTTAGGCACTGAAATGATCACACACACACAGAGTAGGGCTGTAACGATACACCAAACCTAGGGTTTGATTCATATCACAATTTTTGACCCACGATTTGATACAAACCTGGATTCTTTTTTAATTTTTGGGTTCTCAGTAAGCCTAACAACTTTTTTTCTGCCACATGGCATTGTTTTGTCATTGATTACATCCCACTTTGCAACACAGTTATACAACAGATACCTTATTTATTGATATTGATTGACTTCAATATTGATCAATCCAACACCAAAGATTATTTTGTACCCTAAAATAATGTTTACAAAATCGTTTCAGTGGTTCATTAACTCGTTGAGACATAAGAATAATAGTAACAGTTCTGCTCCCAACCTTTAGGGGGTACAAAGAGGAAAAGTGCTTTGTTGCCTACAGTAAAGGTGCTGGTTGACAAGTAGCTAATGCTAATGTAAATTCTTGGTAGGTAACATAAGATTACAAAACCGTTCAACACGCTCAGTTATTTTTATGATTGTTTTGACCACAATTAACAACTCTGGGCTAACCCATGAATTAATCAGTAACGTTAACTGTATAGATGACTAATCTAATGGTAATTTAGCTAGCTAGCACACCCCTGCCTTCTGCCTCAGTCTCCCCGTGCTGCAAGACTTCAGTCGGGATGAGAGCTGACAACGGCCCCGGCCCAGGGACACATCCACAGTCAGCCCCCAGCCAGCTAGCAGCCATCCCGGTCTGCACTTAATTCTGGTGCTAAGGACGCTAACGGCAGTTTACTGAACCGTCGGGAAACAGACCCAGGCACCCGAGTCAGAACAAGGACATTCTTAACATTACACCTCCTTTACCCCCCCTTTTATTTTTAGCAATCTTTACAGTTAACAAAAATTTACCAGACAAAACAGGGATAAGGCACCAAAAGGTCTAATACTAATACTTATTTAAAAATGCGGTAGCATTGGATCTGGACAGGAAGGATAACTCTGGGAGTTGGAAGGGGTGTGTTGAGATTCTGCCTTCTCAATCTGCGACACAGGTTCGTTGAGCTGAGTGTTGCAATTTCGATTTTATTTTCCATATTGTTACAGCCCTACCACGCACGCACGCACGCACACACACACAGTTTGGTATAGCCTGAGGCAATGTTTACAACTCCTCAACATTAAGCTACTGCTTTTATTAAGACTAAGCAACCAGTGCTGAATCACAGTGGACACAAATTTCTTCCCAGACAAGGTCAAGGTGTCATCTTCAGCAGAGACAGAAGCTGAGTGAGCACAAGTCATGCTTTCAATTATGCATTAGCCTGTTAGCCTGCACTCTCTGACAGACTGGCAGTGTTAGCTTTCAATTAGCTGTCAGAGGGGAGACTTTAACTTTAATCAGTCGGCATGTTATCCTTACCTGGAAACCAGAAAATGGTGATTTAACCATCCCAAAATGAAACAGTCCCAATTACCGGTATATGAACATGTAGTCGCCTTAATCATGACTAATCATAGTCATGTAACATGCACGACTGCTGGAGCTATGTTACATTCAGGCTATTGTGAACAGGACTAATTTGCTCTCTTTCAAGATTGAAGTGGCCCCATGTAAATACCTTAATTGGTCTAGAGGGAATTAAGATTGTTCACATACAACTTAATTTCCCATTAACATGACTCATGTACTTTTATTCCATATTACCTTGCCTTAGCATCACCACCTTAGGCGGCCTAGAAGAGCCTGGCTGGCCTAGTTACGGCTCAAATTAAATTCAGATTCATTTGAATATTCTTGCACATACAAAGTTAATCCCTGTGCTCAAGTCAGACTACTTTTCACTTGGGTTGGGTCGGTAATCCACTTCCAGCCTTGACAGTATGCAAATGTGCATCAGTGCTTCTGTGTTTCATTGGTGAGCCTTTCTTCTTTCTGCTGTTTGTGTGTGTGTGTCAGTCTTTGTGCCACTGTTGTATGTATTTAGATAGACAGAGGATGCTTTATCAGCTACTAAGTACGCTCTCTGATGTCCTCAGCTATGTGTGGTAATAAGAGCTGCTGTCACAGGGAACTGTGGCCACGCACGCACACACGCTAATCCCTTTATTACTATCTAATTTGTTCCATCTTTCTTTTCCATTTGCCTGCTCTTTTTTCCTCTTTATCCCTCTCTTTGACTTAATTTTCTGATTTACTTGATGACACAGATGAATTATTTTGCTTGAGCTAGCAAAATGCTTTTCAAATAATGAAATAGTCATATACATTTATCATTTACATTCAAAAGACTGAGCTGTAAATTACCATATAGGATTACAGCTTTTGGTTGTTGAGTTTAGCGAGTTCACTGTAAAGTCAAAGTATTTGCAAATAGTATGACCTGATGGAGAGGACGACATGTGTGTGTCAATCAGCAGTGGCAGAAAAGCCATTCTTTTCTACCTGACAGTGTATAACCGCATAGGCTTACACACTCTCTCACACACACAAACACACATACAGTAGATGTTGTTCCACAGTAGACTGAGAGCACTGAGCATGTCCTCCTCCTCAGTTCATCGAGTTCACTAGGCTCCACACTGACAGAAATGATGCTAGATAGAAATGCAAGTTTGACAATGACAGCATCCATGCCAGCCACAAATGTTAACATTACTCCTCGAAACATCACATACCTATTTGCATTCACTTGAAAGGGTAACTCCAGACTTTTAGACAAGGGTCTGTCTTATTCTTGTCTCGGAGGTATCTTAGTCTGGAAGACTGTAAAATGCTGTCATTTTGTGCTGACTTCAAGGATCTTAAAATATATAGTCAGAGCTCGTGAAAGCAAAAACAACATGTCATTTGATGAAAATACCACACTAAGTGGCATCATTTTTTCAAAATGAATTGCGTCCTGGGACATGCAGAAGAAGTAAGAACAGCCCCTTGGTTATGTCCTTGTAAAAACTATTAATACTAACTAAGTTGACAATGACGGTTTGCTGCAGTCATCTTTTACAGTGTGGACAGCTAGTAATCTGGTTTGACAGGCTGGTTTACAGTCTCAGAACGCAAGCTAAAGACTGAAGGAAAGACAAGTTGTCCTTGTCATGTGGAGTACTTATTTTTGTTGGTCTGTACCCTTACACACATGTAAGAATCCCTGCAGAGTTATGCACTCTATCAGTCTGTGCGTCTCTGTCATCTCAAGCTCTCAATCATGCACCGTGCTTGTGCTCCCCCCCTCTAGTTACACTTTGACTTTCTTCCCTCCTGCCGCTCTGTTTTTCTCCCACTCTTTTTTCATGCTGGTATGCATTTCTGTCTGTTAGAATTTGCACTGCTTTGGCACAAGTTCCCTTGTGCCAATGTGTTCCACCTGTCACATTTGAGATGTCTGTCTGTCTTTTTTCACTACTATATATCTTGATCTCTGGCTGCCTTTCTGGCTGGCTGCATGTCTGTTTTTATTTCTCTCTCTCTGCATTTCTGGCTGTGTGTTTCTGTCTGCCTCTTCCTCCCTCGCTCTCTCTCTACCGCTCTCTGTCTGTGTTATGGAATTTTTTGAGCATAAATGCCTTTTATAGCGTGCAATGTTTTTTTCTTTTCCTCTGTTTCTCTTTCCGTTTCCTTTTATTTCCATTTCCTTAGCTAGACACTATAGTTTTGTCCATAATGGTTTGTTGATCAGTTCTTCTTATTGCAGGTGTGCATTGCTTCGGTGCCATCCCTCCCTGAGTCATGCAGTGTCACATGTGTTCATCTGATCTCTGTGAGAGTTTGCTGCTTTAGAAGGTTCCACTCCTCACATTACCTCTGACTTGCATTGGAAGGATAATGATGATATTACGTTTTTGAGTGAGTTTGCCATTTTTTTGGTTACCACACTTGTTAAACTGCACCAGTAATGCCAGAGTAAGATTAAACCAGGATTCCAGAGTTGGTAATGGTGCTTTAAATGCTATGTAGTCTATAGCAGTCTGTATTGTTGAACACAATGAGCCTTAAAGCCACAGCTTGCTGACTTTTACCTGGCTCTGAACACATGAAATTGTCCTGCACTATTTGGGAGTAAAATATATCTATGGTTCAACATGTACAACCTACTCTTCTAGTGTTAAGTCCGTTTTCATGCCTCTCACACAGACGGCATCTGATCAGCTGATATGATGGAAAGGGCAGGTGGACCTAATATTTTATACAAAGTAAATCTCAATGGACAAATCATGTGTTTTTACTTTGCCGTTGTATATGCCAGCCTGTTTTTGTCCCCTGGTGTCCATGTGTTCATGTCCATGTGTGCAATGTGCCTGTGAATGTGTGCCAGTGTATGTCTGTTTATGCGTGTCGCATATGTACAGTATGTGTCCGCTTTCATGTGTGCATGCACAACATGTGCAGATTCTCCCATACTGTGTGTGTCTGTGTTCATAATATATCCCCTAGTCAACCCATCTTTTTCTTTCCTATTGAATGTCTCAATCTCGGAAACTCAATTTCCCATGGAGGAGTGGTCGGTGGTGGTGGTCAGGGGTGTAGCACAACATTCTGGACCCTGTAGAAAGGCATTTTCCATGGGCCCCTCACAACATCCACAGCTGTTCATTCTAGCATCTTTTTGGGCCCTCCTCACATAAGGGCCCAAGCTATTCAGTTCCGTTTTTTCCCCTAGTCCGCCGCCCTTGGTGGTGGTGCATAGGGGGGTTATTTTGAAGTCCAAATGTTCTTATCTCATGCACTATTAAGCGAGGCAGTGGAGTGTGTGGGTAACGTGGTTTAGAGTCCGTCTGTCACAGCCTCGGGGCATGTTGCTTCAAGTGCACACACTGACAGACAGACACACACACACACACACACACACACACACACACACACACACACACACACACACACACACACACACACACACACACACACACACACACACACACACACACAAACGTATGCATAAACACACATAAAAACAGACTGTAACACACATGCACACCTCTTTTTCTCATTCACCCATTAACACACAAACATGCCCAATGCCTCAGGGCTCTATAGCTCTAGTCCTATACGACCTTAGTGCAGGTCAGAGGGGTCAACTTAGACTCTTACTTCATTAATCCCATTTGGGAAGCTAGCAGCTTTCTATATATTTCCATATGCACTTACACTTAATTCAACTTTGACTTGAGGCGAAAGTATGGACCTAAAGCTGTCTTTTAATTATTTAATCTGATCTAGGGATTTAAATGAGAGAATATCACATATTTATGGACATTTGCCTAGCCTGCACTATAAGTTTAAGAAAGGAAATATTTGACAAACATGTAATGTTGAATGGCAATGCTGTCACAAGCAGAGTAATTAAATGCGACGGCCAATCATTACTGTGTGTGTGTGTGTGTATGTACACCTGACTGACACTGTGCTGGGGGCAGAAATTGACAGGACTCACTAACATGCGGGGTTCCAAGAAATGATTTTAGTGAAATATTTTGACTTGTAGCAAGCAAAAATTTGAGAAAGCCCATAAGCATTGAATCTCCAGGCTGAGCTGCCCTCTGGGGATTTGTGTTTTCTGTCACTTTTCATTGTTAAATGATTGGGTTTTTGTTTTTACAAACTATAAGACAGGACCATCCATTCTATTTTCATCAGGTCTCTGATCATACTTATTTGTGCTTCCCTGCTATCATTTAGACACATGTAACACAATGGCATGGCTATCTACAATAAAGCATCCCTAAATTAGTCACAACATGCTATGTTCATTCATAGACAGGATCCTGGTTAAGCAGAATCTGATTAAAATAAATGAATGGTGTAAAACGCCTTAACACAATGCACTTATAAACGCATTGCATGCTGTCATCACCCACCTCAACCCTGAGAGAGATACCTAAGAGAAGCTTTGGCAGAGCAGTGTGAGGTGTCAAAATGCCTGCAGTGAAACTGATGTCACACAGTGTTCATTCTGCATGTGTGTTTTGCCCTTGACTGTTGGCACTCCTACATGCTCGTAAATGGGAATTGGTATTGATGCCATGTGTATGAGGGAGGGAGGGAGGAAGAGGGAGAGAGAGAGAGAGAGAGAGAGAGAGAGAGAGAGAGAGAGAGAGAGAGAGAGAGAGAGAGAATAGGCTGTGTCAATGGACGACAAGTTAAAGATTAGCATTAGTGAAGGAATAAAAATACACTAACTCTTTCTCTCAAATTCTCTGACTTTCATGCACGCAAACAGTACATTAGTCAGTTTGACTCCAGGCAGCCAAGTAACACATCCGGGTAGTTCACTCTCATTTTTTTTACAAGGTAGTTGTTGTGTGTGTTTGTGTGTATGACAGAGGAGAGAGAGAGAGAGAGGGAGAGGGAGAGGGAGGGAGGGAGGGAGAGAGGGAGAGAGTGAGAGAGGGAGGGAGGGAGGGAGAGAGAGAGAGAGAGAGAGAGAGAGAGTGTGTGTGTGTGTGTGTGTGAGAGAGTGTTTGGGGGGTGTTTTTGTGTCATCAGCACGATCAACATGGAAGCAGGGGAGAAAGGAAGTGAAGGATGTCTGAGCATATGTGTGGACTTTACCAGTGTGTGTGTGTGTGTGTGTGTGTGTGTGTGTTTCTTTTCCATGAGGACATTTTAATGTAAACACTACAGTATGGTAACTGTGCCACAGAGAAGTTAAGGGGAGGGGAGAGGTATTCACACTGTTGTAGTGGCCCTTTTGTGTTTAACACTAAACGACATTTCATTCACTTGGCAAGCCAAAATAAAACATATGTATAGCTGAAATGTTGTGTTAGCTGCAGGGGTCATTCATCAGCTATCAAGCATCCTCTTGAGGGGATTCACTATCCTGCTGGTTTCAGTCTGAGCTGGTTCAAAAACTATGTACTTTAATCAACTAAGCCTCAAAACTTAGAATCATATCTTTTACTTTGTTTTTTACTTTGACTGTGTTTCTTGGACGGTCACACAACACACTTCATGCTTTTGCTGAGTGAGTGACACAGAGAATGACAGACTGTGTGTGAAGTGCTAAGTGAGCAGAAGACTCTACGACAGCCTCTCACAGGGTTCTCCAACAGCATGTTGCCTTGGCAGGAGAAGTGTCCTTTTTGCACAGCAGTGGCATCACTGATCAAATCTGTTTGTGTGTCTGTGTGTGTGAGAGTGAGACCATTGTAGTGCCTACCATGTATTTCTCTGTTTGTTCTGAACACTAAGGATGCGAGTGGCTGAATAAGTGTGGTAGGCATTCATTTATTTTAGCACAAGAGTGTTGTAACCCGCTGATCACAACAACGCAACGTCATGTGAACTCTTCTGTCAGATATTGCGGAACGTGGACATTTTTGTACACACACAAATAAACACAAATTCAAACACACACACACAACACTTATCCCCATTACTCAAATAGCGTGAGGAGGTGAACAAAATCTTCTGACAGACCACTGAACTCTAAAGTGGGTTTATCAACAAAGCACTTAGCAGCAGGGAGAAGTAGGAAGAGGAGGAGGAGGAGGAAGAGAAGGAAAGCAAGGAGATGAAAAGTTAGCAATAGGGGGCTTTTCTAGTTGAAGGTTTACCTGAGAGTGAGCTTAGGATCGATTTAAAATTTAGGTAAATTATAATCAAAGACTTCCGAGATAGAGAGTGAGAGGGAGAGATAGAGGTTGGGATAAGAAAGAGGGTGTGGGAAGGGAGTGTCAGTAAAATTATGAGCTAAAGGGACTTTTATCTCTCCATTAAAGTGCTCATATTTTGAAAATTTGATTTGGGGAGGGGAATTGGATTTGGGGTGTTATTTCATGTCTCTGGCGCTTCCACACGCATACAAACTTGGAAAAAACCTATTCATGCTATTTTGAGTGTGATACAGGTTTCTCAATGTCCTCTGCCTTTAGTCTCCAGGTGAGCTGTTCAAAATCTGCACGGCTTTCTACGTCACTAGCCGAGATGCGGTGGCCAACCGTAGCATGCTAGCGCTAGCTTGTTAGCTCGTTCTCAATGGCAAAACACTGCTACAACACACGCTAGTTCACCATAATCTACAAAAGAACTACTTCCATGTCCCTGTTCTGCAGGTATTCCATATGTGCACCCTCCTTTAGAAGAAGTCTCCCAGCTAATCCTGCCTTGTACTGACCAAAGTTGGAGAAACAGTAGCTAGCTGATGTGATCTTACCTAGCTACTCCGCATCTGCAACTCCCAACAAAGATAGTAAAGAAGTGAGATGTCTCACTCTGTAGGTAAAATAGAGACCTAAACACACGGAGGGCAAACAGGATCTGCAGCAATATGCAGTACAACAAAAATATGGTGTTTTTTGAAAATGAAACCATGTAAACCTATTTTGGTACAACCTCAAAATACAATTATGAACCTGAAAATGAGCATAATATGGGCACTTTAATGTTTGTACATATCACTAGTCTTATGTTTGTTTTATTCTTTCAGTCCATCTCATACGGTTCCCTTTTCAGAATTGCATAAATGACAAAATGATGGTCACAAATAAAACAGACTTGTTCCATGCTAAATTTGAGATATCACACTTTGTTTTGTGGAAGATTTCCATCAAGCAAACTAGAAGAATGGACACGTGTGTTTTATTCAAGATGTTACATGACCTCGTGGTCAGAGAGGTAAGACAAGGAACCAATATGGCCGCCTGTAAGTGAATAAGCAGCATGCGAGTTTTGCTCAGCTCTCACTTTGGTTTTAATGAACCACCTTTCAGCCTCATCACAATTTTGTAATACTATCCCAGACTTTTTTTGATATGACCAGACAAGCCAGACTGTGCTATTAATTAGGCCCCAAAGTTGCAATCGTAGCCAAATTTTCAAGGATGTCCCGAGGCTGCTTTCTTTTTACCACATGCCTTCTAAATTTGGATGAGCAGGCCTAATTAGAGGTTGAATTTGGATGCATAGCTTTGGCTGCACCACTGAGTTTTTATCCAACCTTAAAGCACACCAGAGGGCCGTCTTGGTGTCTCAGCAGAATTAAATGCATTACCATCACCAAGTGTTGATGCAGCTCACAGCCCTGCATGCTTCTCCTGCCACTCTTCATTTCATGCTATGAAAATTTGATTAATGCGTTTAAGGAAAGCAATCTTGCTCACATGATTTTGAGACAAAAATAAAGATCAAAGCAAAAAGAGAAACCTAACATGCAGTTCCCTCTTTTTAGTGTGTAATGCTTTTTTGTTATTTAATCATTACTTTATTTAACTGTAAATACAAAAATAAGAGTAATTAGATAAGGCTGCAATTATTTAGAGTTGTCAGGTTTTTCAACTAGTGCAGATTTGGCAATACGGAAACTGTTATCTTTTACCAAAGCTTAAATGTCTACATCAGTCCTTCAAAAACACATCTATAAAATACAATAATAATCATGTCTACATGCCTTATGGGCATCCTTATGTAAAGTGTTGGTCTCTTGGGATGTTACTTTCCACTTTCAAAGTATCTGCATTGCCAAAAGCCAAGAGCATGAAGTTGAGCCCATTAAATGTATCCAACTTTTCCTCAGGCCTCTTTTCAGTCCAGCAGGGTTTTATGAGGGTATATTTCACTGACTCACTGGCACAGTTGAGCAGGGAAATCCTTCTCTTCACGGTCTAGTTGGGATGACTGATGCAAATATGCTGCTGCTGAGTCCAGACACTGACACAATCATCACACTGACCCAGCTAGAGAGCGAGAGACAGGGAGAGAAAGAGAGGGAGATGTTCCAAGTCATTTGTGACTTACATTCATTTTTGTGACTCCACATGTTTCCAAGACCAATAAAGCTTTGAGCCATGCATGGCAGCTCTGTGATGTAGGGAGGAAGAAGAGACATAATTCAGGATGTGTATGTACTGAGTGGCTGTACATTTTTCTGGACAAGCAAGAAAGAACGAGAGCAGGTTTAGATCATTTGTGATGTATATTGTGTGTTGCCAGTGGAACTATATGAATTTTCCCTGTGCTCTACTTTTCTACTTTACACATATTGCAGCTGTTGGCTATGCATGCAAATTTTGTGCTTGTCATCTTTTTGACATTAAAGCAACTGTTGTTTTATTGTTATTTCTGTTTCTGATTTGACTTTTGTTTGTTTTTAAGTGTTTAAACCATGCACACAGAAACATACTTTCAGAGTTCAGGTTGTGTCCCCGAAGCATGCATGCGCTCAACATCTTACATCCACACGTAATTCATGACAAATACTGGACATGTCTTCTTTAAACTGTTCTGTTGTCACTTAATGAAGCCATTCTTTTCAGTGTGTGCACTGTGCAGAGATTAAATATCTTTCACATGTCCTAAAAGTCATGTGACCCTCACCAGGAAACTGTCAGGATTATGCTGTTCTTGTCTGTATTCCGTTTGAGCAGTGCTGGCCCTACTGCTTGTTAACCTTTCTAAATATGACCCGCACGTATTAAAAACACTCAGCGGGAAAGGTCAATCAATGTATGAGTGTTTGTGTAACTGTTTGTCGCTTATGCAACCTATAAGTGGCTGGGTATAGAAGGTATATGGGCTTATCAGTGAGCTGGCAAGGGTATTTAATTTGCTTAAAAATTAACCAGGGCTGATGGTTTGATGATGTGTGGTGAGCTTATGTGTCCTGGGCTGCAGGGGAAACATCCTGTTAATAATATGCAATCAAATGCATTGTTTATCATAATGTGTGTCCTTGCTCTTTGCTGTAAATCACCATTAAATTAAAATGCCCCTGCTCTGCGTTTGATTCAAAGTGAAAAAGCTGGGGTCTGAGCCAGTGGCTATTCATTACATAGATTTTTACCTGAAATTCAGTTATGATATAAACAAGATTACAGCACCTTCATTTGCACAGAATCACCTTGGCCACGGATTGAATTGCTATATAGTGATGCATTATGTAATCAAATTCAGTTTGACCTTAGGGGTAACTATAATGAATGTAAATGTTAATATCTGACTTGAGTGACCAGGTTAAGGGGTTTGAATCGATTCTCTCATGGAGATGTTGCAGTCCAGGTTGACCTTTTCAGTGTGAAAGTGCTCGGAAATGTGGCTCTAAAAAAACATTACAGACCAAAAAACAAACTAATAGCACTTTTAATGCGGAAGATATAACTGTATATATCAGACTGTGACCCAAAGGTTTCTGAAGAGTACAAATGAAGCTGTGCTCAGGCCGTTGCCATCTTGACAGTGCGTGATGTTGTCTAATTTATGGGATTGGATTATCTAACTAATCCAAAAATAGGCAAAAAGGTGTAGCGTGGAGGCGGACTGATTGAAGTATACAATGGACAAGTTATAAAAAAAAAAAAAACATTTGTCATGAAGAACTTAACTATAGAGACCAAAGCCGTTTTTGTACCAGACTGTAAACATGTTTAATTCTGCTGTAAAGTTGGGCATTTTAGCATGGGGAGCTGTGGAGATTAACCCCCTTATGGGGCTAGCCCCACGTGTCCTTTCGAGGAATTGCATTCTTTGGCACTTCCATTTTGGCTTTATTTTACAGCTCTGGAAGTTGCTGCTTGATAAATATATGTAAATACAGTATGTATTTTATATATTGGGAATAGTTAGATGCTGTACTGTATTTTGTGGGTGGGCACAGTTAGCTCTTGGAGTTTTGTTGTAACCCTGAGGTTGCTAGGCTCAAGAATGTCAAGAGGTTGCAAGAAAGAAACACAGTAGTTACAGCACATATTCCCTGTAAAACCTCCAAATTATCATTTTTACATTTCTGTTTGTGTAAAGAACAAACTAGGGCTGGGCAATCTATCTATATTATATTGATATCCTGATATGAGTCTAGATATCGTCTTTAATTTTTGGATATTGTAATATCGTGATATGACATGAGTGTTGTCTTTTCCTGGTTTTAAAGGCTGCATTACAGTAAAGTGATGTAATTTTATGGACTTACCAGACTGTTCTAGCTGTTCTATTATTTGCCTTTCCCCCACTTAGTCATTATATTCACATTAATTATGATTACTTATCTCAAATCTAAGTGTGAAGATATTTTGTCAAAGCATCAGTTGTCTACAATATCGCTGCAATATTGATGTATTTGGACATATCATGATATCTGATTTTCTCTATATCGCCCAGACTTAGAACAAACATACAAGATACAACATGTTAGTTAGTGAGGTATAGGGCTCTGGTGTAATTTTGAACCTTGGACAAATACAGCTAGCTGTTTCTCCCCTTCTAGTCTTTATGTTAAGTTAAGATAATTGTCTCACGGCTCTATACTTAACACACAGACATAATGGTGGTATTTATCTTCTCATCTAACTCTGCAAAAAAGCAAGTTTATTTGCCAACATTTCAAGTGTATTCTTACGTTGGAATTGCATTGGATTGGGGGTTGCTTTACAGCCAGTAATAGTTACAATTACAGTGACCAATAACTTTGGGCAGTGTGCACACTGTATTTGTTTGTATGTATGTATGTATGTATGTATGTATGTATGTATGTATGTATGTATGTATGTATATAGATTAATATCCTTTCAGAGCAAACATTTACAGATTATAAGTACAGAATAACTTTCTAGTGAACAAGGGTATACTTTGTTGCATTCATGTATTTAAGCTGTTTAGGTATACTCTGCCAAAGTGAATCTATACTTAAAAATATCTCATAAACTGAGCTTGTGAGGCCACTCCCCTGTGGGAGATGGCAATGTGGAGAGTCAAAACACACTTGATGCCAGTCCTTGTATGTCCAGTGAAGCATGGCTGTCTGCTATGAAAACCAGAGGAGGTATTACAAAGGGCACAGTGAGTTACATGATAACAAATTGTATCATACAAGCATCAGTCATAATTGCTGCTTGCAGTTTTGGATTATACACACTTGCCCTGTCAAACTACAATGAATAATAAATATTCAAAGGTCGAGGTAATCATATGTGGTCTGAGAGTGATTTCTGTGTTTGTGCATTACATTTTTATAACACTAGTGTCAAAAAACATCAAGGATGAAGAATTTTGCCCTTACATGCAGAAAATGTGCCATGAAAGAATGGCTTATGAAATTTGCTGTAAGCCATACATATGCCCTTCATTTCTTTTTATCAGAGTTTAGCCAAGATTGCCATAAAACAGATATTTTCCAAATGTGATGAATATGCAACCACCTTCCTCCAGTTTTATGGATCATCAGGCAGAACAAGATGAAAACAGTAAACAGAGCCACAGTTCTAGACAGTGTATTTGACTGTCAGCCTATGCATGTTTAAATGCCAGGTGGATCTGAAAATTTCACTCAACCACAGCCTCACCATCAAGGCAAAAGTACCACCCAAAAACTATTTTTTCTTGCAGGTTAAAATAAACCAATTAACCACGCTGTTTGCCGTTTGTTGTGCAGCTCAGCAACTGTGGCGTGTCAGAGCTTAGCAACATGCACGCAAAGTTCAGCTTTCATTTAATTGCAACCCACCAAAGACCCAATTTTGGGTCCCAACCCGTGTTTTAGGAAAACAGCCGACACAACCCACTGCAGATGAACATTTAATGTTTTCTCGGTGTGTGATTTCCAATCTGACTGCTGCCCGATAAAGGCGACATTGCTGTTACTCATTCCCTCAGATCCCCTGCCTCCATCTCTGCTAATCAGATTTCTCTGGTTGGGTTATTTATCATCGCCAGCTCTGACTGTGAGTGATGCTTGGCTAATGGGTTTAGCATTCAAATCTGCTGGCTTGATGCGGCAGAATCCCAACAAGGGTTGTCATTCCTGTGGCGGCAGCAGCTTCAGAGTCGCGTAAATAAGAGGGAAATGACATTTATGAAATAATAAGCATTCATGGCTTGGTTGTTTTTACATTTAGTTAGATTTGTATTGATTTTAAAGGTGTTTAAATGAAAAGGAGGCAGAGGGACAGAGTGAGAAAGAACGAACACAAACTTGAATATTTATACTTTAAATGTGATAAAAATGTCCATTGATGCATTTATCTATCCATACATTATTTTTTTTTGTCTGTTCATATCTTTTCAGAGGTGACAGGACAAAGAAGAACCATGACTGACCAAATGGCAGCCAGGAAATGAACTTAACAAAGCAAACTACAAAACCAAAAAGCTATCTGACACTGTGCTGAGCATATGCACACCAATGAGGCTGTGAGGCGTTGAATGACAGTTATGGTTATGACAATAATTATAAGTCTTAAACCAACAGCTGTGGGAAACTGTCTTGTGTCTATCTTCATGTCTGCACCTGAGCCGTGTGGTAACACCATGCGGTATCTGGTCGCAAACAGGTCCTCGTGCCTTGTTGTTTTGTATAATCTGCACTGAAGACAGAACTGTAAATTACAAGACAGCTGTTAGTCAGCCTGCATCCATTTTGTTCTATGATATGCCGTTGCGTGTTAGGTGTATCATTTTCTAATGTTTGTTCTAAGACCGTAAATTAACTGAGAGCGGAGTTAACGAGACAGTGTGCACGGGTGTGTCAGACTCTTCAGTCCTCACTTCACCCACCACCTGTTCCATGTAAATAGCTCCATGTGTGTGGAGGGAAGGCTTTATGTGGCTCATGGGAAACATTGTGGACACACATATCACCTTCCATTGGTCATCAGTAGCCCAGTTACAAATACTGGCATTACTTCTAAAAGAGGGAGGGAGGGAAGGAAGGTGTCATTTTAAATCTACACTGAAATAAGGTAAATGTGATTTTTAACTACTTTATTTCAACCTTTAATTCCGCTCCTTATTTTCTTAAGTGTCTAGATTTTAGATTAGTTTGGACATGTCTCTTGATCTTTCGTTCCAGGAATCTATTCTCTCTCACACACACACACACACACAAGAATTGTGCATGCCCATTAACAGTATTACAAAACTGTGTCATAAAGTATGTCATAGCACATATGCATGGCTGACTGTACAGCCCACTAATCAGGTTGATTTGGACAAGGTTTAAAGCACTTTAGTAACAGTGATAGTATCACAACACGTGTGTGAGTGTGTGTGTGTGTGTGTGGTCTAGGTATGTCTCAGCTGATGTTATGATGATCTGCATTGGCAAACCAATGGGATGTGCTGATGGTTAGAAATAAAAATCTGACTTGTGCAATAAATTTTATGCCATAATAACCTTAGTCATATTTACATTTGTATGTCATTTTATGTCGAAGAATCAAACGTCATTCTTCTGAGCATCAGTTTTCTCTCTTTTTTATTATTCATGCCAGCCACTGATGATTATATTATTACTCTGTTAACTGACTACCCATATAGAATTCATCTGTCTAATTCAATAAATGGCATTTAATTGTCACTGTGGGTTTATACTGTGATCTTCCTTCACATTGATGGTTTGACAAGCCCTTGTGTTCGCGTATCATTTTGAGTCAGTGTTAGTATGCTATTTTCTGTCTACGTTATGTGTCCCAGCATGACTTCAAGTCTCCCACTTAGCTTTGTAATTACCTTTTTCCAGCTTTGACTGTTAAATGGATTATAGGAAAATCACATGTGTACAGACAGACAGACAGACCGACAGACCCAGTTGAACTGTCTCACAGAGAGAAATGGAGACTTTTAAATGTTCTTAATTAAGTTAAACCTCAACAGTGACATTTATTTGTATTCATCTGTTATGATTTTTTGTTTATTATTTGTTGAAAGTGGTCCGTTGTGCATATTGTAAGCCCCTGAGACGGGGAAGTGACACTTTGACAGCCTGTTTGTTCTGTTGTTGACGAAATGTGCAAATACGTTACTAAAGAGCAAATGAGAGATGTCATTGTTCATGCAGGCGCACAGGAGGGATCTCTAAGTGAGTGCGATGAAGTATTTAATTGAATGTAGAAAATGGTAATTAATTTGAATTTTTTCACCTTTTATTATTGAGTGAGTGGAAAGCAGCTTGTCAACATTTGTCACTGGGCCAAAAAGACTTAAATCTGATATGACATAACTATGTACAGCTTGAAAAAGTGACAGACCATTAAACCATAATTAAGGACTTAACATCTACATATTTTATGTCAGTCTGTCTTACTGTAAGCATGATAATGTCAGAACAACACTTTTGGTCAGCAAAACTAAGTCCCCTTCTTCCCCCCCCGTCCAGCACCCATGCAAACAAACAGAAAGAAAGAGCTTGTACTGTCTCAGCACTGGGTTTGCTTCTTCACATACCTGAGTGTCAGTGAAACAGGTTAAAGTTAGAGGAAGAGTTGAACATAAGGACTTTGTAACACACATTAACTGTGTCTGCCTCAAGTTGCCACTCCACTTGATTGCAATCTTTCTTTCCTCTCTCTGTCTGGCTATTCTGCTTCCTACTGCCTTTTTCTCCGCTTTAGTTCACCTCATCTCTTTCTTCTTTTAAGACTGTTTTATTCTCTCATCATATGCCTGTCTCAGTTTCGAGAAGCTTAAGTTTCAAAAACATTTAAGAAGTAAAACTACAAAATGTACGTGTGACGTGATTATCACCTGCAATCTGTCAGCTATGCAGTGTCGCTAAACTGTGATTTATTTATATCAAATGTCACAAGTTCTTACTTTAATATAGATTTTGACAGACTCAACCACGAGCATTCGTCTACTCATTTCACAGTGCAGACGTAGTGACAAAAACTGGGGGACAGAAAAGACGGAAAGAGAAATATCAACTGACAAAAGTTATAAAACTCAAGTATATTTCAATTAGAATGTCAGAGAATGTCACTTTTAATACAATTTCAACACTCGTGTGCATGAAAGTAGAAAAAAAGCTAAAATGCACAGACAGAGTTGCAAATCAGATGCTTATTTATAGAAACTGCCACAGATTATTACTTTAGTCATGTGTTTTAGTTTGGTCAACCAGTTCCTGTGGTGAATCCACATGCTATTAAATTTACGTCTGTCTCTCACCAGTCTCTACACAACTTCAGGGTTGTGTGTGTGTCTATGTATGTGTGTGTGTATGTGTGTGTGTGCGAGAGAGAGAAAGAGAGAGAGAGAGAGAGAAAGAGAGGAAAAAGACAAACACAGAATGTGTGATTGTGGCCATGGTTTAGGCCCTTCCTCAAGTGTGTGTGTGTGTGTGTGTGTGTGTGTTTGTGTGTGTGTGTGTGATTTTGTGACAAGAAAGCCACAGATTATTGCACATGAAATGTTATTCATACAAAGCAGCTCTAGCGTGACTATCCCCCTGCTACAGCACTCAACAGCCTATTGGAGAAACACAGACAGAACGAATCTCAGTGAAAATAAAAGTCTGCAAACCTCACAAGGGAGATTCTCTCTCACACCTCTCTTCATTTTTGACTTGAATATTTTTTTTCTAGGGAGGTGCTTATTGTAGGTGACAAAGTGTTTTTTTAATTAACAGAAAGGCTCACATATTTGTGTGTGGGGATGGTTACAGTACCGTATCACTGTGTTCTTGTGTTTCCAGAAACATTTACATGGGAAAGTAATAGCCAACATGTATGTGCAAACAGAGCAAAAAGGGACATCAATCTTTATATTTAACAGTACGGTACAGTTTCTTTGCACCAGACAATTTGCCAACCAAACATTACAGTAGTGGCCAGTGGCTCTCTTAGTTAAGATACATACTTTAAAAACACAAAGAGATGAAGTCACATGGGCAGTGATTTGTACCTCTGGGTCCAAATGTTTTCTCTAGTTTTCTTCCCCTAAGATTGACCTTCCCTTTCCGAACAGTACAGTCACTCACTTACTTCCCTCATAGACTTATCTCCCCACTGAATCACCTCAAAAGGACTCAACAGGCTCATTTGAGATGAACTGCGCCTCGCCTGTAAAGTGGACGAGAGCAGGCGGCAGCAGCCGGGGGCGGTGACAAAAAGCTGTGGTAAAGTCGGACAGTTTCTCTCAAAATGCTCTACATGCGATCTGTTGCTGATTTTTATAAACAACAGACTGTAGATGATCCGTGACCTGAACAGATTTAGTCTCTCCGACTTCTAAACGTCACTATCTGCCACACATGTGTTCTGTACAGAATAAGCCTTTTAATCAGACAAATTAGCAGTTAAAATACCTCTGATTAAAAAACAATAAAAAGTTTATATAAAATGTCATCATGTTGAGTCGATTCTGAACCAATCAGCTGTTAAATCAGCTGAGAGTTCAGCGTTTCCCAGCATGCTCTGGGTCCGTCTGGGTCTTGCAGTTGGTGAAAAGCAACTGGTCTTGCTTGTGAGATTAGTTGGCATGACACCAAAAGTCGGGATCAATTCTAAGCAGACCTGGCTCATCTCCAATAAGCCTTTATTTGCCAGTGCCCAGTGCTGCTTATCATGATGGCAAACGAATGCAGCTTATATTTGATTTCTGTTTATTTGGTCTCTGCTACATGTGAATTACATGCTACACACTAACTATGACTCCCTTTGCCCACTGGGCCTTCTCCACCTGTGTGTTGGGACTGTATAACAGATCCTGAGTCAGAGGATGATCTGCCAGTAAAGGGGGATATTACAGCCAAGATCATCCGATATGCTATTTGCTCTAAGTGGCATTAAGGGGTTCATTATGACAAGGATTCACTGTTGCAATATAGTCCTGCTTGAACTGTTTGGATGTCCTGCCACTTAGTAGCATAAAGTAAATGGGCAGAATTCAATATGGTCATGTGCGGCATCACAGCACATCTTTTGTTCAATCAAAGTTTCTGCTAGAATCATTAGTTGTGATTACAATGCAAATAATCAGGAGCTGACTTCCCTTTTTTCTTGATTGCTGACTCTACACCCTACATTGGCTCCCTGTGTGTTTAAGAATCAAATTCAAGATTTTATTGTTTGTTTTCAAGGCCTCAAATGGCCTGGCCCCGGAGTATTTGTCCGAGATTTTAACGCCGCATGAGCACAACCGGTCATTCAAATCAACTGGGTTTAGAAGTCCCAAGGTCAGGGTATAAACGGTGGGGTGATCAGGCTTTTGCAGTTGCTGCCCCGAGACTCTGGAACAAGTTAGCCCCTGAGATTCGCACAATTACAAATGTAGTTCTTTTTAGATCCAAACTCAAAAACCTTGGAAAAGATTGGAGAGCTTAACAGCTGTGATTTCATTGCAGTGAGGACACAAAAACACACACACAGTCTTTGTTCTCAGTTCATCATCACAATTCATTTGTGCTCTTTTTGTTCACTTTGCTTCTACCTTCTCTCTCTGTCTCTTGCATCTCCTTTCTTCTCTCAGTGTCAGAGTTATCCTGTCCTGGCTCATGTTGTTGTTGTTCTGCATCTTTAAGCTGGCTCTTGTTGTTTTTCCTCACTTAGTTTTTCTCTCCCTCTCCTCTTTTTTCATAGTCGTGCTTTGTGATTTTTTCCTTCTTCTGTTCTGGTTTTGTCTGTGTAATCTCTGTGATCTCTATGTCAGTTGTTTATAACTCCTAAATGTGCTACTTCCCTACCCTGACTCATTTCCCCCGAGTAACAGTGCAAGGAGAAATGTATTCATTTTCACAGTGCTCCGGCACACTTATCTTTTATTTCCCTTTAGCTTATTTTCATGGCAGTTCAGCATTATCAGATGTTATATGGTGAGAGGGGATAGGTAAAATGGAAAACAGTTTCCTTAGTTTCTTTCCCCTGTAGTAATGTTTTAAAGCTGTGGTTACATTTCTTTTACTATTTTTTTCCTATTTTGAGTTTTACTGCCATGCTGAAAGTGTTCTTAGATTTCATATTCAAACAAAACAATCACTTTTTATGTTTGTATAGTAAATATATAGTAAATTGTATAATAATTATATAATAATAATTGTATTTTTATCAGTTATCAGGACCTAAGTGCCGTAACAATAGCTCTCAATGGCTGTGAAATAAATGTAAAGACCAACCTTCACAGCCACATTGCTCTGGTAATACATTGGTGCAATAACACAACTATGCAAGACATTTTCTTTTAAATAAATCAGATTTAAATGTTAGCAAAGTCCTTGAATAATAGCTAAACAAGTGGCGGTTGCTATGCAACACGCAGGTAGTAACTTTTGGGTTGGCATGCTCATATTAAAAACATGGCTTATGTGGTTATATCTGCGTGTTTGTACATTTCTAAACCAACAGTCAGTCAAAACAACAAACAGCAAACTGTTTCATAGCAATGATTAGTTACAGTGGTGTGTACTATACAGTTCTTATAGTGGTGGTTCAGTCTGGCTCAAAAGGAACAAGCATAATAGCATGGATGAATATTAAAAGCATTATTCAAACTCTTATTTCCTTTAGAAGCATGAGAAATGGTCTTGCTCTGCGGCAGTCCTCCATCGCTCAATTCATACATAAAAAAACATCTTTACTGTGCAGGAATGAACCATAATTCAGTCCAATACTATAGTCTTGTATTCAAAAAGAGAAGACAGCTAAAAGAATGGCCTCTGTGGGCTGCCTTTGATGCCTTCGACTTTTTAACCCCGAATTCCATTGGATGAAGGAGTCCCCCTCTCAGTCTGTCTCCTTTTCCCATTCGCTCTCCTCTGTGTCTGTCATACGCCCCCCATCCCATCTCTCTTTCTCTGTCTCATTACCTCTCTCTCACACACAATGCCTTCTTCGTCTCTCCCAGTGCCTACGGTCATTTCCAGTTGGTGATTGAACTGCCTCTGTAGCTTGTGTATGTGTTTGAAACAGGAGTGGTGGGAAAGAGAGCATGATCCAGTGAAGAGGACAAGGCAATAGAGACTAACAGGATGAGAGAGTGGAACGAGAGAGCCATGGGGAGTGAGAAAGATGCGTTGGAGAACGAGAGGGAGGGAATTGTACAGCTAGATTTTGCCTTGATGTTGATACTGCCCGACTGACCTTCCATCCACCTGCTATTTCTTCCTTCATGCCCTGCCTCTTTTCTTTGTCTCTTCTTTCTTTATGAAATCTGTATTAGAATGGCCGGAACTAATTAGTCTAGTGATGCTATGGTCCATATAGTATTGCCTAATTATCTTCAGATGAGGCAAAAGTCATTTTGCAACACAGTGTTCATTCATATGAAACTTTTTGAAGCTGTAGTCTATTTATCTCTCGCTTCATCTCTCTCTGAATATATCAATCTTTCTCTCTATGCCTCAGCTGTGCAGTGTCACCCCCTTCCTCTCCTTGAATTCCTCTTTTCCACCATGTAATTTGAAGAGGGAACACAGTGAAAAAATCCCCCGGTAGTCTGACCCACCGTTGAACCTTTGCTTGCTTTGACAGATTGCTGCAACATGAGCTTTTCATTTCAGACGCAAAAAGCCCCCCCTTTTTGAAATGTGTTGTGTCTTTCACCGCAAATGGAAAACGATCAAGTCCAGTGCCATTAACGTGCGCGATATGTGTGCATTGTGTGTGTTTGTTCACTTTGGTGTCATTGATGTATATGATGATCATGTGTCTCTATGTGGAGAGATAAGGTTAGCTAGAGCAGAGATAAAAGGAGTGCTAAAAGTGGATCTGTTTTTGCCAGACGTGGAGAGAGGTGTCACAGACAGTTACAATAATTTATTTAGTCACACTTTAAACACCTCGAACTGAGAAAGTACACCCTGAAACAAACTTCACATGCTATCTCCATGAGCGGTGTATTTTTCTACCTCTTTGATTCAGTGCAATTGTCCAAAATACAAAAAAGAAAACCAAGACTCTACTTTGATCACACAAAACAACTCTTCACTGAATTGTTGGCAACTTGTATGTCATTTTCTTTGATGTTAACAAATTATAGGTATGGGTTAGCTACTTAGTTGAGACTATAAAACTCAGTGGCTTTTCAACGACAGTTTGCTTTGACACAATAGGCAGTAATGAACCTGTGATCTATTGATCATAGGTATATACCGTTTCAACTTCACATTGGTCATTGTTATATAAGTGATAATATGGAGCGAGCGGGTCATTAATTTGACACAAAATATTGATTTTAAAATGGTCCTCCAGAGTCTATGATCAGAACTGCGTCAATGGCAACGGTCTGTTATTCATAGCAGCGGTCTGAATAACAGACCGTAGCATGCCATAACTGACCAAACAGAATGGAGTCATCAACCTTGCAGTGTAATAAGTACTACCAACAGCATCCTTCATCCCTGCATATGAAAAGCTGTCAACATCATACCAAGCTAATTTTTGGGTGGACAACCTCTAATAATGCACATTCTATGATAACTCGTGCAAGATGAAGGAGCTGATGGGATTACATTTAAGCTATTTGTACCTCGGATTATTTTACGTGACAAATCAAATTAATTGATGTACTCAAGGTCAAGAAACAAGATGCGTCTGGATCAAAGAAACATAGTTATGGTTAATTTGAAAAAAAAAAGATATTATCACTAAATGTTCTTATATTAAGAGCTATGACAATACAGAAGTGACAAGTGGCTACTATGTACAACAAGCTGTGATTTCAAGATGGATTGAGGGAATGGTAAATTGAGCGACCCCAAATGGAGCCCAAAACCAAACTTAAATCTACCAGTTCTGTCATACTCAAGTATTGTCTTTTAACATTATCGTGAATTACCTGGTTATCAAAAATGTTCTAATCATAATTATGATCAGTTTGTATGGAACGTGTTAAAAGGGCAAAGTGGAGCATTTTCATTATTTGTGATGATAAGGCCTATTATAAATCCTTGTCAGGGCAGCGTGAACATAACAACCCTTTTGTTGTGGAACAAATGAAAGGTTATGGCGATTGAGAGCGAAATTAAAGGTTATAAACGAAATTGAGTATTTCCTGCATGAGGGCATTTAGGAGATTGAGATTGTAATCATTACTGTTGCTGCCTGACAACGAGTAAAATGGATATGAAGTCTATTGTGTAACCGTAATGAAAAAGTAAGGACTTGACATTGCTAAGGTTAGATATATGTTAAGAGTGAATGAAGGACAGGAAAGGGGAGTGTGCATACAGATAGATGGATGAAGATGTGGGGGGATGAGAAGATAGAGATAGAAAAAGAGGAACGCAGAGGAAAAGGAGAGATAAGAGAAAGGTGGGGAGCTGGCTGGCAGCAAGAGCAACCTGGTCAGGTTGAGTCAAGAGGTTTCAGTAAGGTCAGTCATTTGACACAGTTGGCTGCAACCCCCTGTGCCAACCTTAACTGGGTCCTTCTATGTGTTTCTGTCCCCCCCGTTTTCATTTAACCTTCTCTCAGACTAGAAACAAAACAACAGAGATCAAGAATAAACGGTCTCAAAGTCTAGATATTCTGCCTCTATTATGTATTGCCTGTTTTAAAGATAATTTCTCCCTTGATTCCAATGACTTTGATTTGTTACCTTTACCTGCATTTTATGTATTACAATGAGCCCCGACTGTGGGGATTCTTCTCATGGCTGTTTTCCTGTAAATTACAAATTAAAGGGAAAGGAGGGAAAGGAGATGAACAGAAAGTTGAGGTTTTATATTTAAAGGCAAAGTGAAGAGAGGTTGAGTGAGGAAACTAGGGACAAAGAGGAAAGCTAAAGGAAACATCAGAACAACAGGAAGCAAAAAGAGAAGGATGGTGAAAGTTTAATCCTAGTCTCGCTTTGCCAGACCTTCCTTCACAGTGCTGCGGAGGAGGGTCTGGCAAGTCCACACATCATTCTGGGATGGGAGAAAAATGTGTTCTGGTTTATTGGCATTTCTTTAGTCTATATCCTTGACTTCTGGGATTGCTCCGGTGCGGCAGGAAATACTGCCAGATGTGTGTATTTTCACAGATGTCCGTTTCCTTTTGCTCTCATTTTTTTGTAATTTTAAACTGTGGTGGATTTATGAGGACTATGGTTAACTGCTCCTTAGATCTCCATATGGTAAATTGAGACAGCTAGCTGGACTATCTGTCCAATCTGATTTTTCTGTTGCACAAACAACTTTTGAATGTACACGTTCCACTAAAAGAACTTCCTTCGAGGCAGCGGCTCTGTGCGGAGCTTAGCGCTACCCAAGATGAATGCTCTGTGGACAAGCCAGACCCTCCTCCGCACTGTGGAGGAAGGTCTGGCAAAGCGAAACCAGCATTTCTTTAAACCTGCTCAATTGTCTTGAGCAGTGATAAGCGTCATACGGAGGAACGGCACTTTTGCAAAATAGCCTCAGGAAGGAACATGTTTTGGTGGAACATGTGTACGTTCAAAAGCTGTTTTAGTTGTGCAACAGAAAACTCAGATTGGATTGACAGTCTAGCTAGCTGTCTGGATTTACCCTGCAGAGATCTGTAAAAAGGTTAACCATAGTTCTCATAAATCCATCCAGTTTAAAATGTCAACAAAAAGAAAGCCCAAGGTAGCGGATACCTGGCCTAAATAAGTGAAATCTGGCAGAATTTCCATTGGCAATGGAATAATCCCGGAAGTGGAATGTCGTGGATATAGACTAGTTTCGTCCTGAAATACCAGTTTATTACATGGAGGACTGCAGAATGTTCTGACGTTCAGGGTGACGTTGAATGTAAAATGTTGGAAAGGAGAAGAAAAAGAACATAAAAATACAGTGGACAGGAAGTAAAGGTGAAAGTTAGCTTTTGTATCAGATGTAACAGGTGGACATTTATGATACTTTGTTCCTATGTCTACATACATGGTGCTCAAGTCTTTAAAGTTTTGAGAGTTCATGGCCCTTTAGCCTCTTTACGCTCAAAAGGGCATGCCTAGTGTCAGTACGTATCTGTGTGTGTGTTACATCTGACATGCACTGAACCCTCAAACCCCTAGCAGTACATATTCTTGGCTCAGGACCTGCATTGCTTGGCAGGCTACTCAGGAAACAGCAATAGTGTGTTTGTGTTTGTTTGTGTAATTGCTAGGTGTGTGTAGTGTATGTCAATTTGGTTTGAGTTGGATTGAAATTTCCCTTAAAGTGGTTATATTATACTTTGTTGGCCTTTTCCCTTTCCTTTATTGTGTTATATATATTTTTGTGCATATTATAGGTTTACAAAGTCCCCCCCAAAGGGACTTACCATCTCCAACAGAAAACACTGTTTACAAACCGCTTCAAACAGCTCGGTTGTAGTCCAGCCTTTACTTCTGTGACGAACGTGCGTCACTTTGTAAGATACGTTATAATGCTCGCCTAGCTGCTAGAGTGGCACCCCCTCATACTCTCCTTTGACTGGCTGGTAGTCCTTACCTAGGTACTGCGCATGTGAGATTCCCAACAAAGATTGAAAAGAAGTGAGATGCCTCACTCGGTAGCTAAGAGGAGAAAAGAAAAGCAGAGCTGCAGCAATGTGCAGTTCAACAAAAATATGGTGTTTTTTGAAAATTAAACCATGTTAACCTATTCTGATATAACCTCTAAATACAATTATAAACCTAAAAATGAGTATACTATGAGCACTTAAAAAAAAGAAAAATCTTAAAAAACAAGCAGCAAAGCAAGGTCACATTAAAAATATTAAGTCTGAGACTTGAGTTTGAGTGTGAGACCTGAGTCCTCATCTCTGATTTCTGATTCTTAAATTTAAGTTTAAGTGTTCACTGCATTACATCACTTCTGTTCCCTTTATCCTGGCCAACACACATATTTAAACATGTGGAGAATCATTTTGAGTGGGTTCATTTTAGGGTCCAACAATACTGGTTTGAAAAGCATTCTCTGTTTATCTTCCAAAACTTTAAAAAAGAATGCCTCACTGATGAGTGTTTAAACAGGTAATCTATTACATTCAGTAGATTACATTCTAAAAGTATCCTTCCCAGCTGTGTTCACACTATAAATGCTTTCATGAGCCCCAGGCCTTGTACAGTATAAGTCTTTCATGTATAAGACTTTCAGCTGTGTGCTAGCTCTGCCAATAAGACATGCTGTTTAAGACTTGGCAGCTAGTCCGCAGCCTCCACAGTAAATGGTTTGCAGCTGACATTAACGCACAGTGGCTTTCAAAGTTTTCAAATATGATTTTTGCTGCAGCCAAAGAGAATGTTGTGGGGTAACTTTGCTGACCTCCACTCCGGGTGTGTGTCAGTTAGCCTGCCCCATGTTTATGACTTTGGTGCTTACATTGCACATAAGGACACTTTTTTTAAAGTAATTAAAGGGACCATTTTAAGCCTCCCAAGCTACTTTTGAAAACTGACTTCAAATGTTATGTTATGTTATGTTATGTTATTAGATCAGGAGTAGACTTTTTTTTAACAGCAAGAGAAATTATTTTGTTTGAAATGATTTTCAAATAATGAACTAGTCATATACATTTATCATTTACTGTCAAAAGACTGAGCTGTGACCATATGTGATGACAGCTTTTGGTTGTTGAGCTTAGGGAGTTCACTGTAAAGTCAAAGTATTAGCAAACAGTATGACCTATTGTTGGAGAGGACGACATGTGTTTATCAATCAGAAGTGGCAGAAAAGCCATTCCTTTCTGCCTGACAGTGTATACCCACACACACACACACACACACACACACACACACACACACCTTGTGTTTTAACAAGAAAAGCCTGCTGCGCTTGTTCTCTGTAAAATTGACAACTAATATATCAGGAAGGGAAGTCATAATAAAGATAATAGGGATTATTGCATGTGTGAGTGTGTGTGTGTGTGTGTGTGTGTGTGTGTGTGTGTGTGTGTGTGTGTGTGTGTGAGAGAGAGAGAGAGAGCAAGAGAGAGAGGGAGGGAAGGACGGAGAGAGCAAGTAGGGGAGGGCTGCATTTTAATTATTTACAGCTGAGTAACTGAAACTCCCTTCTTTCTCTCTCTCTCTCTCTCTCTCTCGCTCTCTGTCTACCCTATAATCCTGAGTTAGGTTATAAACACAGTTAAAGTTTCCATCCCTCACACACATTCTGGGTGGCCAAACCTGTGTGTTTGTACATGTCTGTCTGCATGTGTGTGTTTGGCCTGTATGTCGGTTTTTGTTTGTCTATTTGCATCTCTGTGGATGAATGTTAGGTTGTTTTGTGGCAACACTGTGACCTTTCATGACCCAGATTGTGTATTCCACTGTAAATGACTCCGATTTAATCAAGTTTGTCCAAACATAAACAAATGACATCGCTATATGATGCTTTCTATAATGTCAACTGTGGCTACCCTTACTGGCTCGTCCCTACACAGTGCCAAGTAGTTTGGGTGTCAGAAAAATACACTGCTAATACAGCATGTGCAGTTCAACAGCTTTAATAGAAAACACAGGGAGAATAACACCTATAAATCTAATCAATACAAATACGGTACCTGCCATCTTTATGTTATCACAGTTTTCACACCTGTATGAAAGCCTTTAAGAGTATTGGAGGAGCTCACTGACTTGCACATTAAGATCATTAGTCTGTAAGGATCTTTTTAAAGAAGTTTTATGTTTAGATGTTTTTTGAAAGTTATAATATGATGCTTTATTGATCCGTGTGCTTCTATTCTGTTTTTATTGAGGTCGAAGGTCGAGTTTATCTACAGGAACAGCACCGCCGCAGCCGGGACAGGCAGAGGATGTCACAATATAACCCTTCAGTGCCTTTTGTTGTTCAACAACATTATCTTTTCCCCGGGACATGGGATTGGGTTTTGATTTGCTCTCGTGCTCTGACCGCAAGTAGTAGTTTATTCGAGCCTATGTGTAATCCACCCGTCCTAATTGAGATGCTGTATTTTTGAGCAAAAATAATAATACAACAGAAATGGAAAATGCTGAGTGGAAACATTTAACTTAACATTTAATTTTGAGGGTTTTTTTCTATCCGTCAATAATGACTATTTTAACATAGATTAAAAAACTGTTTAATTCATACAGCAAATGTTTTATTTACATTTGGAATATAGTTGGTAACAAAATAATTAAATGAATAAAACTTCCATTTAATTGAGGCCCCCACTATATTGACCAGGATCCGCTGTGTCAGTGATTATGGTCTCACTACACCCCACATTCACCCTAGGATAGGAAAAAAAAAGAGCTTTGGCTTGTTTGCGTTTCTTAAAACCAATCACAATTGTCTTGGGTAACGCTAAGCTCTGGACGCAGGGGCGGTGGCTCTGCAAAATAGTTTAGGGAAGGATCTTGTTTTGGTGGAACATCTGCACATTGGGAGGCAAGCTTTGGAATGGCAAAAAAAATACCACTTAAAAGATTAAAAGAAAAAACTGACCAGCATAATCTTTTTTTTTTTTTTTTTTTATCCGTGTCCTAGCCTGGTTCTACCAGACTCTCGTACATTTCATTTGTACAGAAAGTCTGGCCACTCCCTATTGACAAGTGTTAACTTCTTGAAGGCGGGTACACTGTTTAAAACTATTGGATCTGCCCAGAGCCACTCTGGATCTGCCATAACCAAACAATAGCGTTTGGTCGTGACGTCAGCTTAGCATCGTTAGCGTTTGCCTTAGCCAACTCTTTCACCACTAACGGAGCAAGCAGGAAAATCAAACTTTACCCCATGGAGGATATTTGGCAGCATTGCCACAACGGATTGAATGGCTTTGCTCGCATCCTTCTCCTCCGCCATTACAGAATAACAAAACCTCAACGTCACAGCCACTCCCTCTGTTCGCTGAAAGAATACCCAAGAATATACCGCAAACCCAGACATCATACTGAAGGAACATGATTATTGAGCGGAAGTACAGTATGTAGGAGAGCGGAGCCAGGCTAGAAACAACCACCTACATGGCATTTTTACGCCATGCCTCTGAGTTTAACATTGCAGACTAGCCCTGCCAGCTCAACGATAGGCCATGCTTAGAAAATAAAACTTTTTTCATAACCGATGGGCAAACATGCTAGCACATCCCTGTTAGAGAGTAAATGCCGTAAACATATTTTTGTAAATCTTTACAATCATTCACCGAAAGAACAAAACAGGCCTGACTATTGCGCTATCCATATTTTTGTCAAAAAAATTTCAGCATGTAGCTTGCTAGCTCAGAGGTTGTTGTTCCTGTAGCAAGGGGGTGTGAGAACGGTAACACACAGATAGCAGAAGCATAGGGGTGACATTTGGCATGTGGCTCCGTGCCAGATGTCAGGTTGAGTTGCAAAAAGTATTTACCTGTTTTGAGGAACATGGTAAACTTTTTACATGTTGATTTTGGTATATTTTAGCCTTTGCTTGAACTTTATACTTTTGTCTGTTTAAATGACAATGCATTCATCATTGGATGACAGTATGCTTCAAAGTGTCAGCTTGGCTACTGTATGCAACGTTGTCCAGTTGTTGGTAGTGAGAAGCTTTGATATTTATGAAAACCAGTGCTCAGTAAAACAGTGGGGCAGCCAAGGTTTATGGTGTCTCTGGATTACCAACTCTGCTTAGTTTGAATAAAACAACAGTCATTGTTCCAAAGTCATTGCCTTTCGGCGAAATTCTGGGTATAAATTGGTCACAGGTGGGCAGCTCTTAGGAAACTGAAGACTGCCTAAAATGTTAAGATAAAGAGAAGATAGCTTAAATATTAATACTTTGAATAGCTGTGTTGTAGACCCTTAGATGATATTTGCATAGGTCATTGTGTTGTGTGTTTCATTATTGACTATACACTTAACATGAAATTATTTTAAGCTGTGAAGGTCAGTTTAAAACCACAGTGAAATAGGTAGGCAGCAGGATGGTATAAGAAGTTGCTGACACCACTATTGAGCTGTTGAGTATATAGAGAGTCTCTATATGATCTGTGTGTGGCCTTAACACTTTTGAGAGAGACAGGAAGGTAGTTTCAGCTTGTTCTGTGGAGAGGGAAACCAGCCAATCCTCTCACGTCTTATATCAACATCAGAAGGTTATTGATGTGCTCTATTTAAAGGTGAGAGCTTTGAGAGTCTCTCTCTACCTCTCTCTCTCTATACTGTATGCAACTCTCTTACTCCCTCTCTCCCTGTGTCTGTGTATGCAAGGAGCATTCCTCTCACTGCACAACTATGTGAAAAAATAAGCTGGCTTGGCTAACTTTCCCAAAAGTTAATGATTTAGAAGGTGTTGGCAGACTAAATTATCACCTACTGAAAGGACCCATTGAGATCCCATATGTGAACCACACATATCTGCAGCAAAGCTCAACAGATTGAGCCTAGCCCCACCCAAATCCAAAAAGCCAAAAAAATCTGTGATAAACATTGGCTGTTTAGCTCTTTGTCAATCCTAACCTGAAACCTCACAAGCGCCAAGAATATTTGAATAAAATATGGGTCATGGCCCATTTTAAGAATTTAAGGAACATTTAAGGAACCACTGCCTGCAGAAGCGTTTTAAAGCCATTTTGCCAAAAGTAACAGACTGTATTAGATCAAACATGCCTGAATGGTAAAAGCTAAGCAGAGTCATCTTTTTTAAGTAATAAAAAGCTTAAAGACTCTTTCAAGGTGTTCTCTCCTTAAGCACTTTTTTTCTGCTAGGGTGGATTCAGGTGTGCACAGGTTAGCCATGCAAATCTTAAATCACTTAACTGATGTATTAGATAGTTGGACTTCTGAGGCTTTTTTGCACATGCACCTCTTTTGCCAATCCTGCTGTATGAAAAACATGAGATGAAAAATCCCAGAGATGAAAGAGCAGAAAGAGAGCCAGTGTAATATGACAGCTAAATTGACGGCATTGGATAGACTAAGCTGACTGTTCTGAAGGTCTAATGAAAGGTTTCTTTGA
Organism: Etheostoma perlongum; assembly: GCA_026937815.1. Classification (NCBI taxonomy): domain Eukaryota; kingdom Metazoa; phylum Chordata; class Actinopteri; order Perciformes; family Percidae; genus Etheostoma; species Etheostoma perlongum. Next base: position 19,572,299 of record CM049376.1, read on the forward strand.
GAGGCCATGTCACCAGGTGAATAGAGGTGAAATATACTGGCTCCCTCCTCCCTCTCCTCACCTGTCTTCTGCTCTCTCTCTCTATCTAATTCTCTGGGTTGAAAGGAAAGTCTGTTTCTGTTTCAGTGATTATTATCAGCTCCAATGGTAGTGTAAGCTGAGGCCTGTGTATATACACTCATCAAAACTCAAATCTATCTATCTATAAAATGTATGCCCCCCTCAAAGTGATCATTATTACTTCAACCAAATACCATATATTATATAGACCACTTAAAATAGAAGTATTTTGAACTAAGAAAAGCACTGTAATGTGAACAGTCTATAGTGTCATAGCACGATAACATCCGGCAGTTGCTTCTTGTCTTTAGGTCGTCTACCAGCGGCAGTTGTTTAGATGCCAATAGGTGACAGTGAGCCAGATACAGGCACCGCCAGATGAGGGCCCTTTCAGGGGCCATGTAAAGTTTTGCCCAAAAAGTGAGCCTCATATGGCAATAAGTTTAGGCACCAAAACGACTAGTATTTTGTTTTTCGCCGCAAAGTCAACTCCGCTCTCATCTTAAAATCCTGTTTCCTGGCAGTATGTTGACACCACAATTTCTTTTTGAGATTATTTGCCATTGAATGTTAAAGTTCATAAATAAGTGTTTTGGCATGGCTAGCTGAAGTGGTACTATATCTATTGTCCAATTGCATGTTTTGCATGATCAAACACATGCCCTCCTCTGCTTTTTTCACAAATCGCAACATCCATCTATCTATCCATCCTGTGTCTGTGCAACAGAGGGAGTTATTCCACTACCGCTTCTAGCTACCTTTGATGGTCCTTCGTGATTTATGGCGACATTAAAAGGCTGTTGCCAGCATTCACATTTTTATTTTATGTTTCCTCTTCCTTGCATGAAGAAGTCACTATAATGTGACTTATTATTAGTGCATGGTAGTGCGTGTGTGTGGGGGGGTGGAGGGTGGGTGTATAGGGGGTGGACTGTAGTCTGTGCTGCATGCATTTCAATGATTAGATATCAAATCTCACATACTTTCCCTGGAAAGATCTCTGCTTTTGAAAAAGAAAAGTTAAATGGTTCTGCTGTTTTAAAGAGCAAAAGCCATGCCATTTGAATATAGGCCTACTCATTGCAACAAAATGCATTTTGATAACACATTGAACAGAACACATGGGGAATAAACTCCCCTCACCTGGATACACTTTAGAACTGCTGTTGTGTTGATTCTGAATGTACTCTAAAGAGAAAACATCAGCAATGCATCACTGGTTTGATTGACCTTGACAATTATGCCAAACAAGCCACACATTTCATTAAATTCTTGTCCATGCTTTTAGATGATCTTTTTACACACATTTAATTTTTTCTGAATGAACACTTCTGTTCATTGTTCAAATTGCAGCTTAAAGTGAGACAAAAATGGAATATGACAGCACCTTGCATCGGGCCCCTGGGCTAGTGAGAGACAATATGTTGTTGTAATATGCTAATTTTGCATTAAGGATTCAGTGAAAATGAGCGTGTGAGATGATCACACCATTAAAAGTTAGCATTAGCAATGTAGTATGTTAATCAGGCCAGATGGGACCATTCTGTTTGTGTAAATTAACTCACTCCACTTCTTTGCTGTAAGCCCTGGAAAGATAATCCTTGACAGGCCTTTAAGAATGTGTTCATAAGAAATACACTGGAATATATCGGCTGAAAAAAATCAATGTTAAGAAATGAAAGTGCGCAACTTTAAGAAGAAATCCACCTTTAGATACCGTCATACTATGAACATTGGTATGTGATGTGCAGTGCATTCCAGGATGATTGATTGATCAAGTCATTTATTTTTTGGTACTTCAATACCCTGAGCCTGCATCAACCTTCCTGTGACAGGCTAGTGCATGCCCAAAACAAAGTAGTCTTTACTGCTAATCACAATAGTGAATATTAATATAATACAATCTTATAAACATAACACCCTTAAGGTATTTGCTTACTAATTCCTACCATCTCCTTTAAAACAACTATTACACTATTATCCCAAGAAGCTAAGTGTTTGGTGAAACCTCTTTCTAATTATTAAACCCTTCTCACGTTGAAAGGTCCCCTACAATATAAATTACATGTATACTATTTTTTATTTTTAACTTCAAGTCACTGCTAACTTTCTCTCCATTAAACCAAAACCTTAATCTTTCCCTAATGCTGTTTGAAAACGCTTAGTCACTATTAGTAGATATCTTATTGCAACATTCTGTAATATGGCAGAAAACAAATTAAATACATGTTCAGTTCATACAAGTACGTTCAGTATCATTTTGACAGTACATAAATTACCAACATTTTACAAAAATGTGATATTAGTAACATTATATTTCCTCCAAAAGGTATTAGCTGTTGCAAATTAGTTATATGTAAACATAATTTCTGGGAGACAGGATTGTACCCACACATGCACACAGGTAGCAACTTCCTCCTTGAGTCTGTAAACCTACGTAAATACTCAGATGAATGTTTGTTTTTGTGCTTTCCCATAAGATATACGTACAGAAGATCCACCTTTTTTGTCTTCTTTGCCAATAGTCTAGTTGGGTATTGTGTTTTGTTCTTATACCTCATACTTTAAATGCCGTACTGTGGTGCTGTTAATTTATACCGTGTGACTATAATTAAAGTATTATGGTTTTACTAAACGTTACTGGAAGCAATCTGCCCATTGTAAGGAACATATAGTGTAACTATTTTAGCTTAACTTTAACTAGTTTAGTTATTTATCCGTTTCGATAATAATTCGGATTTTCAGTGATTTTTATTTGAAGTGTCACTTGAAGTGTGCTATTTAATTGAAACCTTTATTGGGATTTACATTTATTAAAAGGCCCCTGTTAATCTTCCACAAAACATGACTTTTTTTCAACATCATTTTTACTTGTGAACTTTATGAATTTTTGATCATTATGCCTTACCAATTGAACTTCCGATTTATAAAATACTGGGGTTATTCTAGCAAAAAATGGACCATATAAACACTTTTTTTTCTCTTAGCAGTGGCAATCATTCCTTATTATCTTAACCTACCACTCATAGATAAATGCATGGAAACAGTTGTCTGCACTATAAACTTACTGTTGGCTTATAGTAAACTCCCGTTAAAATCCTTTATTTTTATCCCCTGAATACTGTAATTATCCTAAACAACACTGACCAAACTGTCTTTCACCCAACCCAGTATCCCTCTTTAGCCAAAAACAGTATTAGTTTTCCACCACCGTCCCCGGGCATGTTCTGTCTCTCTGGCTTTATAATCCTGGGCATATTCTAACATCCTTAACCCAGCAGCAAGCTTTGTTTTTGGGCGTTAGTCCAGCTCTGCTCCTGGGAGGTCCAACAACTTCTCCAAAACCCCTCCAGTCATTTTTTTGGCGTGAAGCATTTTTATTTTCAATCTTGCTGTCCCAATCCCCGGGACAATTAGAGGTCGTCACAGAACAGTTTATAGAAAGTGCAGAGCAACAAAATGTTTTTTGGAAAGTTGTAATGGTCCCCTATGTGATTGAATAGGCTTGCAACAGCAACATTAAAAGGAAAAAAAAACTTGTACAATACAGAAATAGGTCACTTATCTTTTAATAATTTTTACTTTCCGGAAAATCTTGTTTATCTAAATCCCCCAGGAGTCGATGGTTGTCCAAGAAAATTAAATCATCTGCTTAGACATTCATTGAAATTCCTCACCAGGTCTTCTTCAAACTCAGAAATTTGAATGGAATATAGTTTCTTCTTTCTATTGCTTGTGCTCATTATCTCAATCCACAAATTTCATCAGAGATCTGAGGCTTTGACACACAGGTTGTACAGTGCCCCTATTAAATCGTTACTATGTGTCGCATTAATGCTTGCAATGTGCATTGTTTGTTGAGAAAACAGCTCACTTTCTGTCCTGTCATAATCAGACTTCACAGTATGCACTGCACTGAAGATACAAGGCAACACATTCCTCACATTCTACCAGAATGAGACACTTTGGCCATGTAAAATATTTGTTTAAGCAAATCAAGAGACAGCCCATTAATCGGACATCATCCAATTAAAATCAGCCAATGTTGCATAGGAGCCATTTACCAAGTCTATTAGGCACTCAACTTTGGTTTAAAATAGTCCTGGTGCACTCAGTCACCTTTCATTTGTACATGTGACTCCTGCAACCTCTCTCTCTCTCTCTCTCTCTCTCTCTAACTCACTCTCTCTCTCTCTCAGCATGAGGTCACTGTCTGATCTAAGCCAGAGGATGTCATTTCCTTCATAAACAAGTCCAACTTCCTCTCGAGGGTCCCTATCAGCTGAGCTTATCCTGTGAGTGCCCCAGTGGGACTTGAGTTCATTTCAGAATGTCCCTCCCTCCCCCAGATACACAGCTTAGCCCTTTATTATTTTGTGTTAATGTTGAACAACTGCATAGAACTATATTGACTATTTTCACCATACTGTCTTTAGTTCTACAGTGTTTAACTGTTTGAATATCAATAGGCTACTGGCGTGCTTAAGAACCACAGAGGACCAGTTTGGTGAGTCAGATGTTATACCTGTATGTATGTCTACTTTAGGTTACCTGACTCATAGCACATATTAACTGAGTTAAAGCATCTGACTTGTGTCTGGGTTGCTGGTGGAGCAGTGTCTGGTTTGCACATCAGTGTGGATAAAGCGACAACTTACACTGGTTTCAAACAACTCTCAGGCACCACAGTTTTTGGAATTCAACAGCTTCACTCTGACCATTTAAAAGGCCCTACACTCCTGCAGATGTATTCAAGTGCAGCTTGTAATTCTGTAAATCAGCAAGGTAAGGGGAATGGTTATGCAATGTTTTTTGGGGAGGCTTTATGGAGTGAGGCACAGCTGTAGCCTGCCTGCAACAACATGGGTTTAGTTTCCGTATTCTGCCAAGGTAATCACAGTGTAGAAGAGCTTTAAAGCTGATGGTTACTGGTGGGGAAAAAGGGACCTGTTTTCTTTGCCAAAACCCCCTACTCACTCTGTTTCTCAGGGAAGGTTGATATGGGTTAGGCATTCAAAACTGCTACACACCCATTTGTTTTAACAGTTCTCCACCACATGTGTTATCAGCTGAGCCACGAATGTGGGAAAGCCCCGCAGGCAGAATGACATCATGCCCTGTGTAAAAGTAGATATAGTTTAAAACACAAGGGTGTAACTGGGAAAATGTAGGAAATGGGAGGGATTGTTGAAAAACTACCAAAACCAATGGAAACAAACAAAGAAAGATGGCCACAAACCTTTCTGTCCACCATTTGGAAAGGTACAAAACTACACTTACACAGGGATGATAACTCCAATCTTTGTATCCCACTGTGTTGGATTAGAAATTTAGTAAGAGCTTTGAACCCCTCAGCCTTGCAACAGTAGCATCCTCTACAATATGAAAGCAATATCCTGTATTGATGTGTTTTTTTACAACACGGCTAACAAAATTGATCTTCAGCTTCAAATTGATTTTTCATGCGCTAGCCCTTTAAAAGCTATGATATAGTCAGCTGTTTATTGTTGAAATGTTCTAAAAGCTTCTCTGCATGTGTTATCAGTTTAGCCATAATGAGTAAGAAGCCCAGTGGCAGAGTGAATGACATAATGTATACTTTATAACTAACAGGGGTGGAACAGGAAAATAGCAGGGAATCTTTGGAAATAAGTGATAATTAAAAAAAAATAGATTGAATACAATGGAAACAATGATGTCTAGATTTTGTCTGGGGTATGGCTTCATTTCAGTTATTCACTCACATTTGAAACTTGAGCATGTTGAAGTAATTGTTTTTGACGGTAATACAAAGAGAGCACAGCTGAGACAATAGAGGATGGACTGCTTCTTCACTGCAGCCTACAGTTGTAACTCCCTATAAATCCATTTTTTTTGGGGGGAAGTAATAATGACACTACAACAGCCTAATAATTTTAACATAACATTGTTCATATACATTTCGCAAAAACTAATCTCAGTATTGCCATGTCAGTTGATAATACAGGACCACATTACATCATCAACTGATCAAATGATTTACTCGTTCAGATTGCTCTCATTTTACTGCTGCGTGTGTTTCGAACATATTAGACATTTGATTTTGATAATGGGATAGGATTTTTTGGTGAACATTGTAAGACCAACAAATCATGTTATAATTCAAAGTACACTTAATTTCCCCTCCAATTTATGGTACATTAATGATATTAATATTAATAGATACATTACTTAGGACATTAGGAGTAGTAGTGCCCCACTCAGCAATAGGGGTTTGATTAAAAGCGATAAATCAGCTGAGTGCTGGTGCATTACCAAGAGAGACGTGGCAACTGCTCATGTTGTTAAACTAAAAAGGAAAAGGCTTTAGGGAAGATTACCTCATCATTGTCATCTCCACCATGACCACTGCACCGACCAGCACCATCATCATCACCACCGCTCTAACCAACACCATCATCATCATCATCTTCCAAAGCTCAGCACACCAGTATAACACACTGAGATTTAGAGCCCTGTTGGAAAGATGACATCATTTTTTTCCCCCTGTCTATAACTCTCTATGGTACTGACAGAGCTGAGGAGCAAGGAAGTAGTTTTTTAAATGATGTGATGTATTGGCATTTTTGCAGGAATTGCCAGCTGCTTTGTAGTCTACATTGCACAGAAAAGGCCTCGTAGGAAAGTTGACATCATTCTCATGCTTCAGAACAATAACTGGCATCCATGATCCTCTGACATAAAATTGACATATGTCTGGAGGAGGGGAGATATATGACAACAATGAAATCATTGGCCCTTTTGCAATAATCGTCAGCTGTTTGGCGTTCTGGAAATAAATGGTGGGTGTTTTAAGAGAGCAGCAGACTTACCAGAGACACGGCTCATGAACTGTGACTGTAAGGGTCCAAACCTTCCTTGTGAAATGCTGTCATACATCTTTGTGCAATGTTCCATGTGTATCTACGCTGTAATGTCTAAAATCAGTAACCCTCTGGAGTGTGACATCAGTCTGCCCTTGGGGTAAGTTACATAATTCCAAGACACTGGGAGCATATTGTTAAACTTGAAACTGATATAAAATAGGGACACGAGAAGGTTGAATGCATTTGATTAATCATAACGACATTGCAGAGCTAGAGGTTAAAAACCTAAAAGCCATCATGTTTGGATCTAAACACAGTACTAAGCCTCCTCCACCTTCCAAATGGTTTTGATTGTGGTAAAGTAAATTAGTGGAAGCATAGAGCCAAATGCCATAAGTGCTTGATGGAATAATTCAGCTGTGTTTAACTAAAACCAAAAGTGCTACAGGCAAAATAAGTTAAATCCTACTGGCTGGGGTAATGCTAACTGACTTAAATAGTGGTGTGTAGGACTCCTCCGGTGGATTAGCATCCTGAAAGTGGCAGCAGGGTGGGAAATGATGACCACAGCGCAAGAAAGGTGTGTGTTTGTTAGCTGTCAGCAGTTTCCTAAGGACTCTGTGTGTGTTTGTGTGTGTGTGTGTGTGTGTGTGTTTGTGTGTAAATAGTTGTGGTAGATGTGTTACTGAAAGAAAAATGCCAAACGCCCAAAATGCCAGAGACACACTCATGCATGCACATACACTCACACACAACCATAGCAAAGTCGTGTTTTTTCACAGACAGCTAGTGTTGTCATATTGCTTAAATCTAGCTCTGGCAAAATACATCACTTAATGTGTCAGTGTGGGATGTGGGAGTGTGTACACATGCATAATAATACCAAAGTGACTATGTATGCCTGCCACTTTTGATTTTATAGAAGACATTATATCAGAAAAGTCAGCACGTGCCTGCCGTCTGAGTCATATATACAGTATATTAAACACGTCAGTGTGTTAATTTTCGTTGTCCATATGTGGGTGTTTGAGTCATTTTCACCCACTTACAAACACATACACACTGCATTTGGCTAATTGCTTCCTAACAGCAGTTCCTCTAATGACCACTAGATGCTGAATCCAAGAAAGCTCTACTATATTGAAGTGGCTGAGAGAGAACCCTGCTTCTGCCTTTATACACAAAGTCAAATCAATCAACATTACAGTCTCAATAGATAATTATTCCTTCTAATATTTGTCTTGGAGGGGATCTGGAAAACAGTAATGTTAAGAATATAGTAGTAATAGAGCTATGATTGGAAGCTTGATTGACAAGTAGTCTGAGCATATCACTTTCGGCTGTGCTTGCAACCATAGTCACTTCAACCAGGCCCCATCCCATTTCAGTACATTGTGATTATTATATTTATGCTACTAACACGTTGGTACTGAATAACAGTGCTGCTTGCATTTAAAGATTGAATCATACCTGGTAGCTCTCTAGGTTGGTATAATAGAGAAAGAGCCCACTTCTGACCTGATCATGAGGGTTTAAGACTGTGAGCTCCTTACAGATCACAGTTCATATGATGATGTCTTTGGGATTTATTTTAGTCAGTCTTTTCCTAGCCTGGTTTTTATGTAAAATACCACCATACAGCATACTATTAATGTAAATAAAATCAGTGGAAGTTTTGAACAGCTATCTATATCCTCTATCTGCATGCACTACCTCTCGTTCAGGCACGTTCAGTACTAGGTGGCCACATTATCATCTAGTTCATTTGAATCAACATTTCATGAACATACAGTTTGGCTCAGTTTGACAGGGTCATCTGTTGGGTTCCAACATGATCTGGAAGAAGGATGAGTAACACCTTTCATTGCTGGGACCACTGAATACTACTAACCATACTAGGGCCTGTGGACATTACAAATCTGAATCACTGATATATAATGAATCACACTAAAAGACAGAGCAGAGAGCTATAGTAATACGAGCAGATTGGCATGGTAGGCACGTCCATACAAGTATGATACACCATGCCGAGAGGTTGACTCAGTCTTCTAAGAGGTGATAGCATCACTGTCTGAATAATGAAAATCTAAAGCCTCAAGTGCACTGTATACTTTACACACTCTTTAGATGTGTCCTTAGGCACAATGCAGCTGGGTCTCTGACTCACGTGAGTCACGCTGATGTCGATAGAGGAAACATTGTGTATCGTCTTTGAATCGATGAGGAAAGGAGTCTGCTGGCTGAAACCACATGACTCATTTGCCAAGGTCCATAAAGTAACTTCCTTGTATCAGATCTGATAACTTGATCCGTAAAAGTGTCTGGTCCTTTGAGCTCTGGGTGTTACATGGGGATGTGAAAGTATCATGTATGACAAAGCTATAGCTGATTGCCTTTGAGAAACTGAAAATCTGACTGTTACTAAGTATTGGTGAAAGGGGTTATTTTGACATCCAGTTCATAGTCCATATATGTATTTATGTTACATTTGGGTTCAGTTGTATTAATTTTCAGGGGGAGATGGAAGAGTGTTTGCATCAGACTTCAACATGTGATCAGACAATGACTGAAGGGCCTCCATGTGATTGAACAACCTGATCTCACAGAATTCTGTGAAATGAACACAGCCCTTCAACTCAAAATCGGTGGCAGTTTCACAGAATCGCAAAAGATTCTGTGAAGGGCTTACAGAATAATTTTGTGAAATTAACACAGCCCCTTAAGTTAAGGAAAAGGTTGTGGGTGGGCTTACGGTTCCCTGACACGCGGGACGCACTGGACGATTGGGTTTAGGAAAAGAAAAAAGAAAAATTACACCTGGACACAATCCCAAATCTACCAGGTGAAAGTCCCATGTTTGACCCATCCACCACTCCAACCAAACTCCTTACGCAGATTTTCGGGCTTTCATACTACTTGCTACCATAGTCGCTAATGCTATGTTTTCTCATTGACTTTACATTGGCATTGTTTTCCATGGAGGCCACACAGACTTTTCACACATTCCGTGCCACCACCACGTAATGCGATGTTAACAGTTTATCATTTCACAGATTTATGTGAGACCAGGCTGGATTCACCTGGAGTCACCTGAAGCTCTCACCTAATCCTTTTTAGAATAACGTTTTTGTTACACCACAAGCACACTACTGAAATTGTCTTCCTTCCTGTGGAATGACAATGCTGCCTTGTTTATGCAGTTGCCATAAAAACACAATCAGCCACAAGTCAACACTGACTGACTCCAAACAACCTGGATTATTGCTCTAATTAAGCTTTAATAAGCCCTTATTAAACGGCCGCAGGCCTTGTTTGGCGGTTCATTAAGTCATTTCATCCTTTTAGTGCTTCATTAAGTCTTTTTTTTCCTTTTTCTTTTCTTCTCAGGGAGTGTGGGAGTGGCAAGGTCTGGGAGATCACAACCTTAATTCTCTTCAAGACAGACGGTTTAATTAACACCGGAGGAATCCTCACTGGCTCCAGACCTCTACAATGGGAATTGGATTGCCAAGGTAAGGCACTAAGCTAATGTGTTTTTTAATGGCTATATACACTAATAACCTTTTAAATTGCAGTTACCATGTTCCGTGCATTTATGATGTAATTAGATAGTAATATTGAAAGCATAAAAAACATACAAATTATAAATATACATGTAATTTAGCAGTGTTTTAGAGAAATGCCTAATAACATCGCGTTAAATGTGAACACCATTTAATTATTTTTTTATTACCAGACTGCAACATGAGGAATAGGGAGTAAAGTAAATGTATAAATACATGGCAGGGCGGAGAGCTATACTGGCCCAGAATTTATAAAACTATTCAAAGAAAATTGCAACAGAGGGTTACCTATGTTGGTACTTCCCCTTCATTGTGCATCTGATGTGCAGTTTACCACAGTCAACAATGACATTTCAGCTGCAACAGTTCTCATGAATTTATACTGGCACCCCACCTCTGTGTAGGTTGTTTATAGTTATAAACAGGAAATGTTGACCTATTCATTTCATAATCCTACAAAACCAAGTTTGAAAGTGAAGAAGATGAAACACTTACCATAGCAGCCTGGAGCTGCTTGGAGTGGGTAACCAGGAAAACCTTCTAAATGTTCACTGTTATACATAAAAAGTTATTAATTTATTAAGTATTACAGGTTTCACACTTTTAGGTCTACACATGGATGTCATGCATTTTTGACAAATATTTACTGTACACTTGGATTTAAAGTATTTGAATTCAAGAATAACGGATACCAGGGCGCCCAGAGAGCACATTTGGTAGAGCAGGCGCCCATATAGAGGTTTACTCATTGACGCAGCAGCCGCATGTTCAATTTCAACCTGCGGCCTTTTGATCCATGCCATTCCCCCTCTCTCTCACCATTCAAGTCTTCATCTGTCTTGTGTTAAAATGGCAGAAAATGCCCAAAAAATAAGATAAAAAAACAATAACTGATAACAGTATAGAGCAACAAGATGCAAAGGGACACACACACATCCCCCAAACCTGTTTTAAAGATTAGAACCTTAAACACTACAACTGTCCCTTTGAATAGTGCATTGCAAACGGTTTACCCTAAAGCTGTGCATTTAAAGATTACAGTAAGTAACACCTGCATGTTTGTGTCTGCTGTGTGTGGGGGATTTCCAATTTTGTGTGGAACATTTAGAGGTGAACTTTGCACCATCAGACCTTTTTATCACGTGCCAATAAACAGGACCTGAGTGACTGTTGGCTGTTAGCAGTGAAGAAAGTTATACCCAAGGGAATCTTAGGGGAAACCAGTGTTTTAGTTAATACAACATAATGAAATTTAAATTGCATACGGATCAGTATGGACTTATTGTATGAACATGGATAGTTCTGTCTCCCAAAAGTGGAAAAAAAACAAATAAACCAAAGATGAGGATGTCTTAGCTATGCTAAGGCATGCAGGTGCAGGTGTGTATTAAGAAAGACAGTGATAAAATACTGAAGCAGTTAACACCTGGAGAGTGGGCCAAATTGAGCCATCTATTTTGACTGAAGGAGGTGTGCATGTGTGATAGAGTGAGAGAGATATAGATAGAGTGTGTGTGTGTGTGTGTGTGTGCTCGCGTGCGTATGAACACGAGCATGCCTTTGCATGTTTATTAGCAGTTTGGATCCTGCTGAGGTGACAGATGTTCATGGCAGAAAAAGGCAGAGATGAAGGAGTTGAGAGAGAGAGAGAGAGTGTGTGTGTGTGTGTGTGTGAGAGAGAGTGAAAGTATTCTGTCCCATGGAAGTCAGAAAAGCTGTCCTTCACCTGTCTGTGTTGCCTTCACAACATTGTGTGTGTGTGTACTGTATGTTGGCATGATTTAGTGCTAGACAGGTAACACTTCCACCTTCAGCTATGAAGTGATTGAGTTTCCTGAAGCTTCAGCAGATGTCCAAACCCCAGGACTCACCCTCTGCCTGTCTTTTTCTCTGTCTGTCTTTGTTGCTTTGGATGTTTATGAGCCCCTATTTCCATTATATTTATCCAGTCTTCCTTGATGCTTTGTCTCACCCATTTTCACCAACTGCTGCAGTGGATCATGTATATATTCAAAATAGATATACACTACATAGATATACAGACACACATATTCATGCTCCGACGCAGTCAGAAACACAAGCACACACACAAACACACACACACACACACACACACACACGTCATATGATAAGTTACACAATTGGGACAACACAACAAGTTCCATTAAAAAGCAGAAGCTCTAACTGTTTGTATCTTTTGCAGAGGGAGAAATGAAACTTGTGAAGTCAGTTGAAGCAGATATGAATTAAGATATGTTACATGTTGTATTGCTGAAAAACAAGTCCAACATGATCCAGCACACAAAATATAAGATAAGAGCTACCTACCAAAATGTTTTAGTTTTTTTTATCTCACAATTTGTCATTTTTTAAGAGGATTCAGCCATCCTGTTATAGTTATCAACCTGTCCAGACAGTTTTGTGACATGCAGAATAATTTTACAATGTCCACCTTTGCTGCATATTTAAAAATGGCAATTATTCCAATGAAGTATTGGATGTTATGTAATTACCATGGGTACTATGCGGTTCAAATACAATTTAATATAATTCAGTCTAAATCTTGAAATTGGCAAGGGGAGAGGCTTTGGAATGATGAACCTGAAAGATAAAGTTTGTCTGCTGAGCAGGCCAACCCTTAGCTGTGTGTTCTAATTGGCTGTAATTGTAGCTGTAGTCTACTCAATGAAAGCAATCAAAGAAAGCAATTACAAGACATTGGCCACCAGCCCTCAGGGCAGAACTTCAGACCAAGGGACATTCACATGCATGTGCACAAATACACACACGGACCCAGACACATACAGGCAGTCACCCACACATTTCCTGTGCTTTTCATGTAAGACGGTCTTTTCTTCTTTCTCTGTTTAGAGAGGAAGTGTGGTACTAATGACTTTTCCTATGCGTCACAAACACTGCATGTGGGAGGCAGACAGCCGCACATGTGTGCATGTGAGACTTTATTCATGTATTTATGAGTTTGTGAAAAGCTTGATTCATGCAGGTTTTGTTCTGAATTTGTCAGAGGCTTCATGTGTATTTACGAGTTTGTGTTTTTGGGGAAACTTCACATTTGTGTTTGTTTCTGTCTTTGGAGGAAAGTTATGTTCGTGTTTACTTGTTCGCAGAAATTGTGCACACTCAGCTGCTGTTGAGTATTTTTGGTCTGTCTCTAAAAAACAAGTTTGTCTCTGAGGAATGTTACACATATGGTTGTTTCAATGCATGCAATGTATGCGACCATGTGTGCCTGTCAGTCACGTCTGTATGTGCTTGTAATGAAGGGTGACTTTACCGTACTGTATTTGTGCTTTTTGGGCAGTTCTTGTAAACACCGCTAACACTGAGACCTCACACAGTTAATACTGTAAATCTCACGGTGTTTCTATTTCTTTGTATCACACACACACTATCTCTGTATCAATCCTAATCAATCATTTATTTCTTATGAGAATTATTGTGGACCAAGCTGGAATTTCATTTATAATTTGTTTTACTATATGCTATATTTATGATGGTTGCTACCAATATAGCTCCTGGCTTTCATATCAGTGTCCCATTGCATTATGTTAACGCTTTGAATGAAAATTCTACCCTAAAATTAATTATAAGCTTTGAAAAAAAGTTAGCTTGGTAAAAGCTATTTTAATAAGTTTTAGAAACATTTTCAGGCTTTGAATTTGTATCTCCGAAGAATAGAAAGCATGCAAAGAGAAAAACATACTGCTCCCTGTTGTCATTCCTTTAATCTACATCTACAGAATGGGTAATAAATATTGATTAAAATCATTTTTAATTAAGAAAACAGAAATGACAAATGTGTTTTATTATACAGTATAGATGCCATTTTCTGTGTATAGTGCAACCAATGAAACCATCATGGTTGGATAAATTACCTTTGGTTTTGCTTTCACTTATGGCATGTCAGCCTTGCCTAAATTAACCAAACAATATTGGTAACTAAACTCTCAATGTAACTGATCATGCAATTCATTAATAATGTGCTTCACTGATGCAAGGCTCCCTTATTAAATATTCACACAACCAAAACAACAAAAGTCTCTTTTCAGCCACCTTTGGGTTTAAATAACTCAAACAATGTTAAACAATCTAGCTTTAAACCACGTCTCCAAAAGTCTGAATATGTCTTGGGAGTGAAACAAGGTCAGCTAATCCAGCAATGGTTTGTTCCCCACGATACAGCTGCAGTGAGTTTGCACAGTTCATATGGGGCCACAGAGAAGTGTTGTGCTCAAACCGACAGCCCATTCAAAGACCAATGTTGGTGCTTAGCTATGAGCAAGGGACTATTGAAACATTATTTTAGGTGAAATGAAAAACAGATTCAAAAACAGTCTGATGATTGGATCCAGGGCCTTTGCTGAACTCTTATTCCAAACTCATCAATCCCCTTCTCTACCTTTGCTCCCTGGTGCCAAGTCCATCATTTCCCTATGTCTCTTACGTATGGACACCCACTCTTTTCCCTTCCTTAGCCTTCTCCCTCTGTCATGTCAATCACTTCATCCATGCAGACTTTTTACCATTCCCTAACAGTGGATTTCAACCCTTTTTTTGTTTACTCCATCTTTTTTTTCCTTATGCTTTTCACTCTGTGCCTTCCCCTCCATCTGTAATTCTTCTTCTCTCAGTCTCTTTCAAATTAATCTTTCTGCAACATAAAATATGCTTCAATGGCTTTATTAGTGAAACTTTCACACAGCTAGGCACTTCTGCCTAGCCTGGGAATGTAATTCTGTAGATCCAAAGTGACCGTGCATTTAGTTACAATGCAAAGGGAGTTTTCTCCTGCTTCCACCCCCACCCCCCCCTCTCTCTCTCTCCTGCTCTCTTTAGCTCTCTTCAAACCACCTCTCTTTCAGCTCCACAGCCTCAGCACTGAGACTACTGTTGCAGTTGAGTTGAGTTCGTTTGAGGTCAGACAGTGTGTGCTGCCCCGGGGAGGTACAGGCTGGCTACCAGCCAGATAAGTTGGAAGGACTGGTATTTCCCTCTCTCTCTCTTACTTCGGAGAGCTTGTTGATCCCACTAAGCATTGGAAGCTAAGAAGAGCTCCTGGGAAACCAAATCTGACCATTAGCACAAACAATAATGATAATAAATGAAGTACAGTGTGTCTCTCATTTCACAAACACTTCTTCTTAGGCTCCTTCTCTATATCCCATGTACACACACAGAGATCAGATAGATATATATGTAAATGTAAATGTGCTGTATTTATATAGCGCTTTTCTAGTCTGAACGACTACTCAAAGCGCTTTTACATAGTACAGGATCCATTCACCATTCACACACATTCTTACACTGTGGCCAAGGTGCCATCTGCTCATCAGATAAACATGCACACACATTCACGCTCCGATGACTCTGATCGGGGGCAACTCGGGGTTCAGTGTCTTGCCCAAGGACACTTCGACATGGGACTGCAGGGCCGGGGATTGAACCACCAACCTTCCAATTGGCAGGCAACCGCTCTACCACTGAGCCACAGGTGCTAAGACAGATAGATAGATAGATAGATAGATAGATAGCTAGATAGCTAGATGTTGTTTGATCATGCACAACAAATCATGTAATTTAATACCCCTTTTAAAACCATGTGCCACTTTGGCCAGGCATGCCAAAGCACTTATTCATAAACTTCAACATTTAATGAAAAATACATTAAATACACAGACACGCACATTCATTTATTTAATTTCATTTATTTAATTACAGCAATAATCTCCGGTCTGGCATATGAGAATGGTGCAGTTGGTGTTTTAGCAGTGTGGTGCCTCGATGCCAGGTAATTTTGATCAGTGTGTGTCTGTGTGCCTGTTTGTTTAAACTCTCTTAGTTTTCCCTGACAAGTTTGATCTGAGTAAACAATGAGCCAGCCAAATCACTGTGGAGTGAAGGGGAGAGGGGGGTGTGGGGTGAAAGAAACAGGGTCAGAAAGTGTGTGAAGCATGAGAACACTTACTTAGGCTAAACCCTGAAGTCATGGACAGGAAGCTGATATTTTCCCAGACTTACTTTACTCTTTTTTTTTTTTTGGAGTCTGATCCGACAATTGTAGCTTCCTCTGAGGGGCTAATAATACAACAGAGACATTGTGCAAAGCGTCATTTCCCTTCGCCTGGTTTAGCAAGACAGTAGACGTTTGCGTAAAATCTTTCCACTCCCAGCGTGGTTTGGTGGAGCGTTTACTGCCATCAGATTGGATCGTTACACCATATCGTGATAATGCACTATTATAGTCTGGCTCAGATGAATACACAGACGACAGGGCTCTAGCTAGTGGCCACTGTACAGTTCTCCATTTCCTGTGTCTGTCTTGCTGCTCTGGGGTTTTTAGGTGAAGCAGCTGTGCAGAAAGAATGTGAAATGTGGGAAATATCTTACAACTGGAATGTGGATGGAATTAGACAAAACCAGACACAAGAAAGACTTTAAGGATAGATGAACGGTTACACATGCAAGTACACTGGTAGCCATTATTGGGAGTTTGAAGATGTGTTCTGACAGATAGCTAAGCAAATTGTCGCTTTGCATCATGCGTACGCTGGGCCATTTGCGTTTGTTTGTCCCAGATAGCCAATATACAGTACCAACTGTACAGATGTTAACTGTGTGCTACCTAGAAACATATACACCGGTCGTTGGTGTCTGACTGAACACAGAATATACTAGTAATTCAGGTTCTTAGTTAATTTCCTCCAGTCTCTCCCCTGTATAATGGGCCTTACCAAGCATTGTCTTTCATAAACTGTATGCATCTAAATCTAATAATCCACTAATATTGTACTTTCGGTATTCTGTATAGGTTGTTTCATTCTGATAACAGTTAAACTAACAATGTTGCTCTGAAATCTGATGGTCTAACATCAGGTTTGCATTTATTGTCATTGCACACAATATGAACTTTGAAAAATAAAGACATGATGCATACTTTTTCTATCAACTTTTAGTTTATATTGCCTTGAAGCTGTAATGCATAGTTTGTCACCCACATGAGGAATTATAAGTAATAAAAACAACACTGTTAGCGCAACCACATGACACAAGCCTTCAGTGATGGCGCACCACCCCCACCCTTCCTCCATGCTAGTAGCATTTAACCTGTCAAATTATGGAGGACACGGAGGATTAAAAATGATGGACTCTTCCGAAGTAGTTATTTAGCAATTTTTATGTCCTCCTAGTCTCCAAATCAGAATGCTGCTCTTGTCCTACAGTATCTCAGCGGTGACAAAGAACGCATCACTTGAGTTGCGCAAAAGTCGCTGGACGGCACCTTTTTGTAAACACAGCCACACTGAGTTTTGGAGCTCATTTGGCAATGACAACGTTCATTAATATAAAATAGTTGCGCACTATAGCATTAAGCTGGTGCAAGGTGTTTATTTTAAACTTATAAAGGCACCTAATAAGTCCTCTAAATGTTGCTTAGTAAATAGTCGAGTATTAGCATTTCTTTAGATTAAAACATCCATAATGCTATGTGTCCTGTGGGATTTGGGATAAATTTTATTATAAACTGTGCTGTGGGCAGGTGTGGCATTGGAAATAGTCCCACACAGACTTGACAGCTGAATGTGAGATGAAATTACTTGTTAGATGGATGGCTTTTGTACTGTATTTGACACAACCTTATAAAAAATATAAGTGACCTTGCAAATAAAATATTAATTATATTCACTTTATACCAATGCTATACCTACATTGCATTACACGTGTGAACCTATTATTCACATTTCCTAGACATATAAATTATCAATGGTGGGTTGGGAGATAGTAGGGTTGATAGTATAAAATTACAAGGAAAGCATTATTCTTACATGAGAAAGATGTAGTTTTTATGACCCAGACAGCACAACATTAGACAAAGACAAATCCCGGTTTATCCTAGTTTACCCTTGATCATCCCCACAGGCCAAAGAAACTCAGCCTCTCTGGCCAGGTTGACCAGTTGTCTGTGTTTGTGTGTGTGACTGTAGGCTTGCATGCATCCCTAACTGTTCATCTGGCTTCTGGTCTGACTTGCTGTTTGTCTTCATGTTTGGCTAACCATGCATCTTTCATTTTATCTGTAAGTCTATCAATTGGTGTGTGTAAGTGTCTGTCCATGGGTGAAATGACCACTGGGTTTCCAACTGTGTTGACCACATGCTCCACTCCTTTTTCCTTTCCCCGGGTCTTCATTTTTAACCCACCTGGCCATTCTACCTTGACCACCCCACGTTGTGCATTTTGTGTTGCACTGAATGGTCACATTATTCAGACTTTCTCATCCTTGGGGTTTGGGGCACCATGTGGGGTCCCTGCAGGTGAAAGTGGTACTCCATGAAAATAAATACTACCAAGAGGACAACACAAATGCAAAGTGCCGTACAGGACATTTCATACAAATGCATGTTGATACTTTCAATTGTAAACTTATATTCTATAGTAGTGATTCAACCAGTGCTAACTTCACAATTTCAAATGTTCTGTTCAAATAATCTGCTGTCAAGTAAGTCTTTTCTGGCGTCGGTGTCCACAGCATGGGATATCACCTTCACTGAACATACCATGCAATAAGCACCGAGACACAGAGACTTAACTGATACTATGAGAAAATTAAAGTAAACAATGTCAACAGTGGTGCACAGCGCACACTGACTGATAAAGGAGCATCACATCAGAAGACACTCTGGGAATGAACCACAATCACCTTCATTACTATCAGTAACTACTACAAAACGGTTCACCCTCTCTCTCTATGTGATCTCCACTCCTTTATCACTCCCCTCATAGCCACATTCTCCAGCAGTCAGAGACAATAAAGGTCTAATTTGTCTTGTCCAGAGCTTGTGAGCACAATACCTGACCAGTAGGCCATGTGGTTAGTGGGAGTTTCGGGGAAATGCATGTCTTTGTATAACCTTACCTGTCTACATGCATGATATTGTTTGTGTGGAGATATACCTGTTTTCTGCCCAGTTCTCTTTGCCTATGTCTTCTCATTATAGCGCTAATTACCCGAGTGTAGACTTAAAAAGGACAGGAGATTTTTTTTTGTGCAAAGAGAGAAGGTGAACTGATGTGTCTGATCTGGACATTTGACATTGCGTGAAAAACATAGGATTTGGCACAAGGAAGGTTGTTGTTTTACCTGCTTCCTTCTTTTGTTTTAATAGTTAACAAAGGATGCCAGAATAAGAGGTCTAAGCTGTGTGACAAAAATATCAAGACAAAACTTTGATACAATTGCATTGAAGCGTCCCTCTTATTCCCTTACAATGTGCTCATTAATTTTTGAAGGCATATCACTGATATTAAGTTCATTCAGAACAACTGAAATAAGTGCTTGCACCTCTTTGCCCAGCTGCAAACATTCACTTGTGCCCTCTTTAAACTTTCTTCCAGTCTCTATTTAAAGGGCAGACGCTAGTAAAACTACCCAGCTGTCTGCTCTCTCTCTTTCTCTCTGTAAACCTAGCCAGCTGTCTGCCCTCCACTCCTGACCTTGTTTTGATGAACACTGTTGTATGTGTGTGTGTGTGAGTGCACATATACGTATGTGCATGTGTGTATACATGTCAATGGGCTTTCAGTGCGACCCTTGACCTTTTGTGACTGACAGGCTAAATCTAGCCACCCAGTCTCTCTCGTCTCCTTTTTCTCCCCTCTGTTTCCTGACTGATAGCCTGTCATGGGGACAAGAGCTCAGGCGGTGTGTGTGTGTGTAAGAGAGAGAGGGGGAGGGGTGTGTGTGTGTGTGAATGCCAGTGAGACAGGGAGGGAAAGAGAGCAAGTCTGTATTTGTATAGGTAACTGGACTAATCTTATATTGCGCTTTTCTAGTCTCAACAACTACTCAAAGCGATTTTACATAGTACAGTAATCATACACACGCATTCATACACTGTGGCCGAGGCTGCCGTACAAGGTGTAACCTGCTCATCAGATAAATACGCACACACATTTACACTCTAATGTGCAGCATTGGGACCAACTTAGGGTTTAGTGTCTTACCCAAGGACACTTTGACATGGGACTGCAGGGCCAGGGAACGAACCACCAACCTTCCAATTGGCTCTACCACTGAACCACAGCCGCCCCATATAGGTGAAGGTGTTTGCACAAGCTAAGGGGGTCACAGAGGAAGACACTGTCCAGACATTTAAAAAAAAAAAAACCCATATAGTCATGAAGCTGTATTTGATTTTAAGTGTGTGTGTGTGTGTGTGTGTGTCTCGTCGCAGAGTATCTGGTAATTATTTAGTCAGGCTTTGACCTTTGACCCTCTCCTTTAACCTTCCACATCCTGTTCAACTAGAAGATGGACACACATTCATACATATGCACACTCACACCCCCTCACACAGTCACGCACACCCTGGGGTTAAAGGGTTTTTTGTGGGCTGGGAGTAAATTCAGAGGTTTAGCAATTTCACAAATGTGAGTAGTTTAGGGTAGAAAAACATGACTGGATTATAAAGGCATGTTCCCAAAATTGATCAAACATGTCTCAGAGATGCTTCTAACATACACATTAGACAGAGAAAGGCGACATTCTGCTTTATTACAGCTCATATTTCAAGAGTTATACCTTGTACACTTCTCTGTATCTATTTTGAGACAATTTTAACAATGGAGGGCAAAACCTTGATTTACCTTGAAGAGTGAGACACACACAAAGAGGAAGTGGTCCATAGACATTGTGTGGAATGGAGAATGACGTTTTTGACGATTTACTGCCAATAACCTTACCATTTATTGATTACTGCATGCACCGATATTTTGTTCATTCAACAAAATGACCCCAAATTACTGTATGTGAACTATTGCCTTGGCAACCAAGGTTCCTTTCCTGCCAATACAATAAAGGATTAGAAAAGCAGCAGGAGAAGCTCCAGGCTCTTTCCTTGCTGGATTACATTACTTCATTCTTTTGTGATAACATCTACACAAAGCCTTATATTAGCCCTTATTTTCCCTGTCTTGTATTTGTCTGTGCGTACATGCGTACTGGGCAGTAGCACTGTTTTACAAGGGAGGGCCTAGAGGGAGGGGGCTTGTGGGGCACCCCCCTTTAAATATGATTCTCCCCCCCAATCCATTGGACTAAAGTGCAGTCAATCGGACAAATTTGGTTTCCATTGGATCAGACTGCTGTCACTTTGCTGCCTGTTCTGCCAATCACTGCTTTTTCATTTGGTAAATGGATAAATCCTTTAAACACACTAATTGTATGGCAATGGTGTACTTTGTTGAAATTTTAAACTTGCTGTAAAGCACTTGTTGCTGTAAGAAATAATTTGTGTATTGTGTTTTGTTTCCTATATTCTGAAAACTGTACTGCAAGGTTTCCTTTGTTAAAGTTTGAGGCAAGTTTATTGTAAGTGTATTGCACTTTTTATACAGTTCTATGAAAAAACATCTTCCTAGCCCTTGTCACATCACCAGTTAATCTTTCAGTGATGACTATCCAAGTTTTTGACTTATAAGCTCATAAAAAAATGTGTATTGTAATTGGATACACAACTTGTTAAACCTTAAATAAAAACAAGTGAAATTAATAATGAATGTGTTTTGTTTAGCAAATTAGATTGTGTTGTTCTATCCTATCCAATATTTTCTATATTTTCTATGCTGTATTCTGATAAAATCTCCTGGGCCCCCCCTGATTATTGGCTCCCCGTGCTGCCCCACTTAAAAAAATCCTGGAATTGCTACTGCGGGTGTATGATGTACCCTGTTTGTCACGTTTTATATCCATATACTGTTTGTTCATTTGTAGTAATATTAAATATAAGCCTATGTATGTGTAAGAGAAGGGGACATACTTGTCTTAAATGTCTTTTTTTTATAGCACATTAATGACAATTACTTCTTATCTCATCTCTTAGCTACATTCTTCCGAACCCTTAAGACCCCTGGCTGTGCAGCTATAGCCACCACTGATAAAACAGTGCAGACAGATCAGATTTGAATGAACTAATTACACTAATTATAAACCTTGTGGTTACATTGCCAAAGCCATATCTAACCACTGCAAATATCCCAGCAGTGATAGCAGCACAAATCCTCACAAGATGCTTAATATAACCATGATGACATTTATTTTTACCAGTCTTCCCCAGGTATCAAACATTAAAACACACACATACAATAAAACAAGAGTGCAGCAGTATAGAAAACAAAGTAAAAATAATAAAAATACAACAGTGAAGTGGAATTCAATAAAATCACTTGAAAGAGCAGAGTCAATTATGGTCAGACTTGAGTTTAGCTGGAGGGGAAAACTTTGTTTTTAAGTGCCGTGGCTGGGTGAATGGGTTGACTTGGTGCTTGGGTGAGATATTTATTTGGGTAGTGTGTGTATGAGTCTTTTCGTGCGAGGCTGTGGGTGTGTTTGTGTGTGGATGTTAACGGATGTCTGTGTATGTAAGCTACACAGCCCCTATCCTTAATTCCAGGGTGAACATGGGCTTCCTCTCCTTTCAAGTCTTTTTGTCAACAAAGACTGACACGAGACATTTTTAAATGAGTCATCTCTCAGGCAGTTCTTCCTCCTCCTTCCTTACTTGTGGAGTGGTTTTTAGATTACTCTTTGTCTTTTGTTCATTACCCATCTCTCATGGCAATTTCCAATGTCACTTTACCTATAAAAAGAGAACTTTGGTATTTATTTATATTAAATATACTGTAGGCCGCCCACGTTGGATGTTCTCTGACTTCCCAAAGGTGTGTGAGAGGCCTTCAGCTGTGTGCTTGTTCAATGTCACCTCACACCAGACTTGACCCTGGTGGCGTTTCACCTTTTGATGGGTGAACTTTGACCTTGAAAGAAATGACCCTTGATTTTAAAAGGTCCTAATGTTGCAGAGAGGACTGCTGGTGACAGGAGACAGATGGAGAAACATGCATGTACGCCTAAAGACAGATACACATGTGCTGGTGGGCAGACATTGAGACACACTAATAGAGTAGAAAGCTTTGCTTTGCAGGCCTGAGGAGTGATAGAACCATTGGACACACACACACACACACACACACACACACACACACACACACACAGGAAACTGCTGAGACACGCAGGTCAGGTCTGTTTCCATGTTTATGGACCCAGCAGACTTAAAAAGGCAGACCCGCACATACACACTCACTATGTGTAATCAACTTTCATTGTTTTGTGTGCTGTTGAACAAAGTTTTGGCTAAGACAACATTATCTGTTTGACAAAGTAGTAGCTGGTTTCATCTACCCAGAACTACAGGTCAGCTTGACTTTGTTTTATTACTTTTTGCGAACATATATGCTAAAGGTGCACAAATTCCTAAAGAACATGCATGAACACTGCAAATGCATACATCTCACCTACAATAATTGAGTTTTTTGAAGGTTAAACTGGACACAAATTAATTTGTTTAGGCCTCCAAGGGCTACCCTCTCCTAAAATAATGAGCCTCGCAGTTTACCCTTTACTAAACCTCCCCAGTAGACCACAGATGGCCTTTCAATTACCAAACTAAAACATGCAGAATGGCAATACTTGGCATTATCAATGCACATGCAACAGAGACCACATTCTAAGCTGTAAGCAGGCAGGCAAGCAGACACACACACACACACACACACACACACACACACACACACACACACACACACACACATATGGTGTATGCACACACACTTGCATGCATCTGTGGACACACATATCAGCACGCACACAGCCAGATTACTTTGCTTATTTGCTTAGCAAGCAATCTTTGTTGGGGTCACCACTCCTAACCCCTGCACTGCACCAATCTATAAAGCCAGCCCTCTGGGACCCAGTCAAGGTATTTGTAGAGTGATCTGAAGTTAGTTTCTGTGCTGCTGACTGGTTCACATTTTACCAGAGGTTTCAGATTTAAGATAAATGCAGTATGCAGCAAAATAGACTGACTGTCAGGTCTGAAGCAATTACTGTAACTCATCCATGTGACACCAGGCAATTTTTTCTCCGATTTGCTACGATTACTCTTCAGCACTAGTGAGACATGCCATTAGGAATATCTAAAGTAAGAAAATGGACCTTTCAGAAGTTAAGATTTGCCAGTGTAGAATGAAATGTGGAGTGGATGTAAGGAGTGGACATATTCTTTCTTCACTGTATAATCACATTTTTGCTTTTTATTAACTGCAGTATCCCTGGACACAGAAACATAGTTATAATATAATAGGTTCTAAATGGTTTTCCTTAAATTGGGTATGTTTAGTGGCAGGGCATATTACACACGAGCAGCATTGGTTATAGAGAATATGTCAGTCAGAGGTAAACAATCTGATGCTAAAAAACAAAATACTCCATACTATATATATCACACTTGCTAAATTGATCAATACATTATCTGAAATCCTAAATGAAATTGATTTAGATTAGCCAATATGTGGCTCCAAGTGGCTGACTTGTGCTATCTGCTGAGCCACACCAAGTGCTGATGTGTTCAAATCCTCAGCCCCTGTAACATTTTCTATGGAATATCGACATTAATTATCATTTAGTTTGAAAAGCTAATATATTTTCTCCTTCAAATGCCACTCACTTCAAAAAAGCACTAGAACCAGTAGTTGTGAATGACACAAGTCGAACAACAGCAACACTTCTCATTATTTGAAATAGGTTCATACTGTGACATGATGAGATGAGAAAGTTGTGAAAAGCTATATGTATGCAAGTCCTACTGTTTAGGAATATATAATTCTTTATTGATATGCTAAAAAGACATTTGGGATTGGGGTTTTAAAGGCAGATATCCAACAGGGAGTTGTGGGCTAGCAGAGGGTAGCTGAATAATCAGCTAACTGATGTTCAGCATAATAGAGATGGGCTTTCTGGGGCAGTATGTGTATATGGTGTGTTTGAATGTGTGTGGTGGTAGAGGTGGGGGTATTGTCTTTTATCTGCATGGATGTGTGCATGTCTGCATGTGTCCTATCTGCATGTGTATACATGTGTGCAGTCTAAGTCTGTATGTTAATGTGTGTGTGCGCGCACATGCGTGCCAGGGGCACTGACCTTTTTCTCCACAGGGAGGACAGTCCCTGTCTCATTAGGGAAGAGACTGAGAGTGAGACAGACAGAGAGACAGACTGACAGACATAGGGGGGGAAAGAACAAAAACGTTTATGGGAGAGAGGGTGGGGGAGAAACACAGGGAGCAGCAGTGGAAGGTAGGCATAGATTGCATTGGGGGGGGGGGTCAAGGTCACTTAGCCATTACCATAAAGGGCTGGATGGGTCATGGCAAAGGAGGTCATGACGTTTTCTGATTCCCACAAACAGATGCACACACAAACACATCTCCCAATTCCCTCCATGGGATATGTCACAATTCAGACTTGCCTGTGGTTTAATTGAATCAAGAGGCAGTGTGTGGGTGTTTGAGGTTTAGGAAACAGGGGGGGAAGGGGTGTGGGGGTGGATGGTGTGTGTGTGTGTGTGTGTGCATGTTTGATTACTTAAATCTCAAGAGTATTGATCCAGCCTGTGTGTCAATAGTGACACAGAAAGCAGGTTTAACATTATTTTAAGTTAAAATTATTTTTTTTGTATGACCAGAGAGAAAGAGGAGGGAGGAGAAAGGAAAGAAAATATAAGAGCAGCTATAAGTCTGAGAAAATCAAAAGCACACAGTGTAGCTCTGGTTATTGTACAGTACATATATTCAAGTCATTAAAAAGGTTATTGAAATCACACTCTAAAGGAAAAAGAAAAAAGGATTGGGGGTGAGAGAGACAGCGGTTGAATGATGGAGAAATGCTGAGTGAATGTCATGATAATCTCTGGGAAAAAACTAAGAAGTGAAGTACAAAGCGGCCACAACTAAAGGCTTAAACCTCAATGTAGCCCACCACCTCATGATCACAGAGGTGCGGTTTATCTGGCAGGAGGTTCCTTTACTTATTACAATCATAATCTAAACTCCATCTGTATTCATGTTACAACACGTAGGCCTACACATGCCTAAAAGATCAGGTTCAACCATTCAACCATTTGTGACACAGATCTGACTTTTCCCTAACTCACAATTCTGTGTCCCAGTCTATACACTGTCACAAGGCTTTCTAAGCTCGTCTCACATTGCTGAGCTAGAGACAGTTACACTGCCCATTAAAGTGCAGATATCACGCCATTAAGATCATTGCAAATGTTTTTCATGTACGTGTATTGCCTGTACGACAGTGAGAGATGGAGGAGTTAAGGATGAGAGAAAGATTGATGGATACAGAGAGAAGAAAGTGCAGAGAAACAGCCGAGGGAAACAGAGCGTTGGACCAAGAAACAGACGGACAGCAAAGACAGGATAGAGTGAGAGTCAGAGACAGAAAATAGAGAGGTAGAGAATTAAAGACACCACAACAGAAGCCCAAAGCCCACTAAGTCCCCTTTTCCTTATGATGGCAGGGTGTGGTGTTGTGATCTGGCACAACTTCCTACAGTATAGCCCCATTCTAAACATCTCACATAAACACCCAGTCAGAGACAAAGTCACAGCTAACCACATCACAACACTTGTGTATGTGTGTGTGTGTGTGTGTGTGTGTGTGTGTGTGTGTGTGTGTGTGTGTGTGTGTGTGTGGTAAGCTCAGCTGCTCCCAGGCTCAAAAAAACACTGCCTGAGCGTGTCAGAGCTGTCTCTTGATCTCATCTGTCTTTTTATTGCCTGATCCCTGTTTCTCTCCTTGTTCCTCCCTTCCTTTTTATATACCCTACCCCCAATACCCCTCTCCATATTTCCCCTTAAGGTTTCAAATATAATCTTAATTGCTCTGGCAACATATGATCCTGTCCAGTCATGCCAATAAAGGTTGTCCCTTTCCCTGCTCTTTTACACATCTGTCTGTCTTCCTGGGTTTGATATCTGTCTGCCTATAGCACAATAAACTCTTCAAAGTGTTTCTGTTTACCATTGATGAGTTTAAGATAGTTGCCAGTCTACCATATGGGTCTTTCTTGCACTCTCCCAATGGGTTGAGATTGAGACGATGGCTTCCTCATGAATGTTTCATTCCAGGTTTACATAGCTGTGGCTCAGCTCTTTCACACTGTACACTGAATGTATGATTACAAAATGCTGTCTTCTCCTCTCGTCCTCGTCCTACTGTTTCTGTCTGTCTGCCATTCATACGTTCTGTCCCTTTAAATTTGCCTCTCCTTGGCTTTCTGTCCCATTTTATGAAAATAGCATCATGCAATCAAGATATATCACCATCAAACTGCACCCCCACTCATTTTGTTTTTCAATTTCAACCTGACTTATTTGAATGACAGGTTACATTTGTGTTGTTAAAGCTTTCATGGAAGGAAATAGATACAGGAAAAAAATACAGTGAGCATAACAAAATATACTGGTAACATAATATAATAAAGTATCTGTATACAAGCTGTAAAACAAAATAAAGATAAAGAAAATAACTACATAATGTATAAATCTTCTCAAATACCTAATACTTAAATCCTCAAGAAAGCCATATGTGTTTATTCAAGTGCTCGCAGGTTCCTAACTGGCTAACATGACAATAAACATGTGGGAAGAATGGTAAATAAGCAGTTGTTTGATGAAATTGTTAGATGGGAATGGAAACATGACTAAGAATCTCCAGTCATGCTAGTGGCTCTGAGTTAGGCAGAGCGGTGCTTTTTGAGCTAAATGCTAGTGTCAGCATGCTAACACCGTCCTTTTCATGAAGCTGGTTGAAGAAATAAAAAAGGGACGCTGTGTTTGCACAGTCCAAAAAGTCTGCTGCCACTGGTAACTTTAAAAGAAATCTGGTTTTGCACGACTACATATAAAACGGGACTATTAGTGGAATACTCACTTTCATTAGCCATGTAACCAGTTGTCAGAATATCGTCTTTTTTGGAATTAGGGCAAAAAACAAAATATAATGTGCATGAAAACGTAGCACTAGCGTGCTGATGTTTAGCAAATATGATGCTAATATGATGCTATCTTTGCTAATTGGCAAATAAACACAAAGTCAACCTTAGGTTGATGTCATTAGTTTTTCCAGGTATTGGTTATAAAAGTATTGGATTGGTGCAAGGTGAAAACCATGGGATGGCCAAAGTTATTACGCACAATATAAACCTAATGGTGGTGTCAGGCTGAACATGCTGCCATTAACTAAAAATGTACGATTCACAAAACACAATCACTTGTTCCTTGACTCATGGCCTAACTTTTAAATTCAAATTAAAATCTGCTTCAAGAGGTTACACAGAATGGAAACAAAAATGTATGCATCTTTTCTCCATGCTGGTATACATCTCTTTTTGTACCTAGCGGTAAGACAGCTAAGTCAGGTTCATGAAAGATTTGTCTTTTATTCTTGCCGAGGCAAGAATGAAAGATGAAAGAAGAAGAATGGCAGCCTGCTGCTGAAACTGAGTTTCTGCCCTGTCATACTTCTATGTTCCCCAGATATGAAAGGAAGCTTTTCATTTTCTGGCAAGGCTGTGCCTACAGTAACCTTTTCTCATATTTTATTATCATAGTTTCTGGAATGTGTACAGAAAATACTGTATATGTTTTTTCTTTCTCCATCTTGTTTTATTGTGGCATAAGTAGAACTCGCAGACTGCTGTGTCAACCTTTTTGGTTTCTGCAGTCCTGTATGTACAGAATGAGGAGGATTCATGTTGCTTTTAGGAGATGAGCTGAGTTTTTGCCTACAATTACTTAGATATCAATTTGGTCCTCCTTGGGGGCAGCAAGTAGCACCCTTGTGTCAGTGTGTATACTCAAGACATTCAATGAACATCTCGCTCACTAAGTTCAAACTTTTAACATTCCTGCCTCTAAGGGCCGGATTTACATACATGAAAGCACAGCTCAAATTGTATTCAATTTGCACATAGAATCTGCCTGTAATTAGCGCCTAATTCACTATGGCAGCAGATAATTACACAATCAGTGACTGGTGCTGCCTTCAAGGCGCATTTTGCCAGCAAAGCACTATCAACTTCTCATCTCCAGATTTACTTGAACCAGGAAACAGAAGTTTTGTGAAACATTTATGGAGGACACTGCACATGTGATACGTTCGATGAAAGGGTTAATGTCTATCATTAAACGTCCAATCATTTCTTTGTCTCGCTCATGCAATCCCCACGCCATCCTTAGTTGGGCTTTATTGACAGACATAAATCCAAACAATCTACTAGCACTTATTGTTAAGATAATATGGATGGGACAGTGGTGTCCCACACCAGCTCAAAAATCAGTGTTAGGTAAGGACACCACTATATACAAGTCAGGTCTTCTTCATTGAGTCAAGTCCCTCTTATCACCCATAAACGTGAAAATAGTTCAAGTGTGTCCATGTTGGGTCAAATGCCTAGTTCTGCATCGTTCGTGGGCCAACCTCTGTTCCTTCTCCTTTATACGTAGCCACCACCACTGTGTGTGAGTCAGGTTCTTTTGGACATATATAAACATGGTGTTGCGCAGACAGTCACTCATAAAAGGTCTGCATATGTCTCCACTCTTGGACAGATATATTTCATCAGGGGCTCTAAACCTCTCTTATAATCAGGGTTGTCTTATATTCGGACCGATATGGTACTCTGTCTGGCTGTTTCTGTCTAGCTGTTTGCAGTCGTGATGAGTCAGGCCGTCTGGTATGTTTAGTGGCAATTTTCTCTCTCTCACTCTGTCAAGTCCTCTCAGCCATAGACTGTGAAGCTGACAGATGATGCCCATGAATGATAAATGATGACTAGAGGTCTGCATATATGCATAATAGAGCATAGATACAGCAATTACAGTCTTTCGCACCAGACATATGGCACAGTTACTGTATCATAACACAAGTTAAAGTGGAAATCCACCAAAAATAGCATTCAGGCAAGTTTTCCCTAGAATAGAATCCAAAATATAGCTTTAGAAAGCTTCAGTTTGTGAGTCATCAAATACACTAAAATTAAAGCAGATGATCACTCAGAGATGTTTAAGTGTGATCATGTCAAGAGTGGGCATCTTGTTGTATTTAATTTCTTATAATAAGTGACTGATATATTTTGATAGATTGCTCAATTCATCATGACTCGTAAACCTTTTAGTCCTCACAACTTAAATGATTAAGAACTTAAATGTACCCCTACATAAAACACCAGGCTATATTGGGATTATTCTTCACCAGCCAAATATTGTCTACAACTTTTCCATCCACCATTGCACAACTTTCAATATAAATTATGAATACGATTTCATATTTCAAAGAAGATGTGGGAGTGTGCGTACAATATGTATGTATATTTTGTTGAGTGGGTGGCCACATGTTTACAAGCCTGCATGTCTGTGTGTGTATCTTATTGCGTATTATGTGTGTTATACCCAGAAAGTACAGGCATATGCCTGTAAGTACTGTAGATGTCTGTGTTTCAGTATAGAAGCATTTGCAATTATGCTGGCACATGTGTGTTCCTAGTGTAGTATGTAGGTCACCAATATATTCCTGATGAGGTCTAGTCCTCTGGAGAACTCTACAGATATGAGGGCCTAAATTAGACACTATTATCTGTGCATGTGTGCGAGACTATGACAGAGAGGGAACTAGACACTATTATCAGACAAGGGCCTAACAGGCATGTGTTCAATTTTGTGCACATGCATACTTTTACATGTAAGAGCAGTATTATGCGAGCATATTTGCCCGTCTATATGTGTAGGTGTTAAATTGCATGCTATTCTCAATATAATGTGTATGCGAAAATTACACACTGGTATCATCTGACAGGCGGCCTTCTACCACTGACCTGGTACTGTAAACCTCAAGCCTCTGTTTAAACGACTGTTGGCTCAGAAAGCCTGTCCATATTGCTGTTACCGAGCCAAACTGCTAATAAGCCTCAAGCACCACTCCAAGAAAAGTAGGTGGCTATTTGCACAGCAGTGGCCATGTGTTAAGGTGTTACCAAATGCAGGAAACACATATACCATGCATAAGGGTGACTTTGAAGAATGAGGGATGGAAAAAGATGATTTCATAATGGGTAAAATGTACTAAATTTCAGTGTTTTTTCTTGCTTAAAATAGAATTCAGGACGAAAAGTTTTTGGACTGCATGAATCAAGCACTCTCACTAATGATCCCATGCATAGCTCTTAAAGAACCAAGGGAAATAATATGGTTTTTTTTAAGCATTCATAATTACACATTTTCTGTCACTTCCTCAATAACAATGTGGCTTTCTGCATAGCTGCAGATTTAGGTCACTTTGTTGAAACACTACATGCAGGATGTCTACATTTCCAGTCAGTCTACTGTCACAGGGACAATACCGCATGCAGTCAGTC
Source organism: Etheostoma perlongum (assembly GCA_026937815.1). Classification (NCBI taxonomy): domain Eukaryota; kingdom Metazoa; phylum Chordata; class Actinopteri; order Perciformes; family Percidae; genus Etheostoma; species Etheostoma perlongum. The sequence goes on from CM049376.1 coordinate 19,604,107, forward strand.
AGTCAAACCAATTCGGAATTCTACCGGAGCTCGGCTCAAAAGTTACATTGAACCTGAGAGTGATGAATAGGGGGTAAGAATGTCAACCTTTGAAAAGCTTCATGTTTCGACCAAATCATATGCTGTCACTCCTAAGCTTTAGAAGGCCTGCGCTTTTCATCAAAGCTCTTGATGGCTACCTTTCACAGTACTGTCAAATATACCCTCAAAAGCTTCCCTCCCTCCTTTCCTCCCTTCCCCTCCCAAATCTCTTTCTTCTTTCCTCCAATGTCGACTACCCCTCTTCCCTGCCTCTCCTTCCCCCTCCTTCAATCCTTCCATTCCTCTTGTCCTTAATCCCTCCCTCCTCAATCAAACCCTCAAATCCCTCCAGGATTTTTTTCTCTGTGCATGTGTGACTTCAGTCCTGTCAAGGTAGATGAAACAAGAGGAATTCAGTTTCATCACAGTCATAACCTGCCATGATAATAATCCACTACTATTCTTCCCATGTGGCAGTAGGCCGATGTTACTGCCCTTTTTTGGGATTTATTTGCATATTTGTTTCCCCGTTGTTTCTTTTGATGAATTATTTACTGTGGAATGAAATGACAGCAGAGATCACTGATGATTGCTGTCGCGGGTGGATGGGTACCTTTCTCCTCTTTGTAATTATTCCCTTTTTTTTTCCTGATTTTCAATCAAGTCTTTCCACTCATTTTCCCCAGTGACAGACAAGAAGTAAAAAAAAAAAGAAAAGGAAATTTAAAAAAACACAAACAATTTAGCATTTCTAGTGGAACATTTCCACTGTCTAGCGGGAGCACAGCTTCCTTTGTTGTTATAATGATTACAGAGTAGGAAACAGGAGGGAAAAAGAGGAGAGATCAAATGGGGAAAAAAATCTGTAAACACAAATGGGCTGGTAGGGCCACCTTACACGTCCTGCTCTTCATCATCTGACGAATCGAGAGACAAGATTAGCATATTAAGATAAACTACATCTAATAAGTAAATGTTGCAGTTTGTGATAATTTTGAGTTAACACAGTCAAAATGAGCCACCAGGAGCTTGGGCCGTGTATGTATTCCCACACAAAACAATGTCTTAAGAGTTGTAATCAGTGTGTTGTGTCTACATAAGTGCCATGATTGTAAGCCTCACAAACTGCGTGTACCAGGGATCTACCACACACACTGTCACTCTGTCCCTGTTTTGCCCTATCAAGGAATAAAAATGCATAATTCATGTGCCGGTCTTGTCTGCAGACAAAAGTTTGCATGTATTATTTATTGAAAAGAGCTCACATGATGAATCCTTTAACAAACAGAGCTTCTAGTAAGCACTGTATCTATTTCTTCTTCTCTTGCCGTTTGTGTTTTGGCAAATATTTAAGGGGGCTCATTAGCAGAGATGAGGATGTAAGGAGAGGAATGGCAGGGGAGAGAAACAGATAGAGTGGGAAAGGGAGAGTGATGAGAAAAAATGAGGCCAAAGGATAAAGGGATCATTTTTGTAAAGGTAGGAATTAATGAGAGGCTTGTGCATTGCAAGCTAATTAATTTAACAATGAAATGCTTTAGGGACTAAGTTAGAACTTTATCTCATTTACAGAGCAAAAGTTTACTATTGCTAACCAATGGGTATTTGACATGACCACATTGCCTTGCAAAACCTGGAGGTATCAATGTATAATAATGAAATATTTTATAATGCTTGATGCAGTGCTGCTACTGCACTCTGAACCACCTAACAATCCAGCAGAAAAAAAAGTCCCTAGGACATACACAGACACATAAATGCACAATGTCACAGTTACACTTGTGCGGACAGTTCACCTTGAGGAAGGGAGGCAATTTATTGTAGAGTGAAATGAGCATTTGGCATCCTATGCTAATGCAGTCATCATTTATTCCAGAGTACTTGCATTTCATCTACTCCACACCTTCACCAACCATCAATCATTGAAGGCGTGAGGCATTATCTTTGCGGAACATTTTATATTCAGTCTCCTCTTAGATGGGTGAACACACACTCATTGCACACATAGTCATTTTTGTTAAATCAAAAAAATCAAATCTGGTCGAGCAAAGGTTGAATAATTGATGCATTATGTTAAAAAAGGAATGAAATAATCATACCCTGTTGGATTTTGGAGGAACATCAAACCAGAGTTGGAGCTTGGCAGACCGGGCTGAGCAGGGTAGGGGCCTTATGTATTTGGGACGGCTGCCCTGTGAAATAGTAATGAATAGCAAAGAGTTAGAGGATTAAGAGATTTTTGTTCTGCACTGTACCTGACACTTTGTGAATGCCCACCCGTGCTTTTTACAGCATGACCAGGGTACATGTGTCCTGCATTCATACAGCAAGATTTTCTAAAAGTAGTTTGGCCTTGTGGAAATATTCCAGTCTGCAAAAAAACGGATGAATGGCTACAGTAGAAAATGACAAGGTTCGACACAAGTGCTGATCTAATGGAAAGAGATTGGTGCCACTCGAAAAGCAAAGCATCTCAGAGGTACAGCGACAGATAAGCTAAAGTGGGACTTTAGTAACAGCTAAATTGTTTAAAAGGTTAGTGTTAATGACAAATGTTTGAAACAGATGTTAGTATGATGAAATTATAGCCCAATTAAATGAACAGAACATGAAATCAATTTACTTTTACCATGTAGAGTTAAGTTTTGTACCTGTTATCTGCTGACAAAACAAAAAATCTTACACCAGACCACATCTACTGAGTATGTATAGTGTTCAGTTATACCGTACAGTTGACTTGGCAGAATATCAACAATCAGCTTTACTGTGCTATAAACTCATGGTGGGGATGAATTGGAATATCATCTGCTTGTTTGCTACTGCAGTCTACCACCTCGTTTCCATGGCTATAAAAGTAAGCCATGAATATATACATAATATCTTAGATGCAGACTCACAACACACAAACATTGTTTTAAATGAAGATAAACGTTTTTTACGTGGAGGGCCACCTTATAAGACTATGCCCATTTGGGATGCAACAGTGCATGATGAAATATTCATTCCAACCTCCCATGTGAGCTGTGCAGCAGTGCATTTCCGACCAATACCTTTTCCTAACTGTATGAAGGCTGTACTGTATAGATTTCCCCATAAAGCAGCAGAGGGATATACATGTTTATCATTACCGTTTTGGTTCCCCATCTGTGTTTTGTTGCCCAACATTTCCAATTTGTGTTTAACAAATGATCTCAGGAAATGAGATGCGATCAAGAGGTGCATTTACTCTCTTTTTTCACTGCAGGGGTTGGAATTAGGATTTTACAGATATTGTATGTACAAATAAAAGGACACATTGAGACCTACATGATGAGTTGCTGGAGAGAGGGGGAGGAGGGAGGGTGATTTAGTGTGGATAGGAGGCCAACGCATAGTTCAGTGAGTGTGGCACATTTTATAATCCCACTAATGTGTGTTGTTACCATAACAATTAACAATTGCAATTTTCTTTTGGCTTATTGTCTTTGGTTCCTCCTTTTGCTTAATCCATTAAAACTTTCCCCTCCATCCCATTTGTGAGCTCTCTTACTTGAAATAGTGTTCGACTCAGGGGGCTTATTTTATTAATTCACCGTTGACTCTGTTACAGGCTCCGTCTACGTATTCCACATTGCGAAAAGACCGCCACACAGGGATTTTCCCCTTCACCAGGTAACCACAAAGAAAGAAAATCAGCACATTGTCCACATGTATAGCACACCCCCAATACACATATACACAAGCTTTCTGCACTCACAAAACTGACCACCCCCCTCTCCACACACTCACTCTTTATGAGGTGTTTTACACCAGTGACCACCAACACAGGGTCTCAGTGTTCTCTAATCCACATTCAGCCTGAATAGCCTGCTCCATGCAATGGAGGGATTACATTGTCGGATTAATGGAACTTTTAATTTGAGTCATTGTGACTGCCCATAATAAAAAGAATAGGTGCAGCAAAGAATCCCAGTACCTCTATGTAATATTGTTAAATGTTACAACTGGACTTTCCAACTACTGCATTAAATGCAATGACACACACTGTATGGGTCAGGCTGATAATGAACATACAGAAGCTTTTAAAGACTAAGCAACTTGACTGTCACTGTGAGAACTACTGCAGCACAGTCAGCACTAAATCATCAGTATTGCTACCACTACTTTAACTATTTTTAGTACTATTGCTACATCTTGGGAAAGTGTTATGTAAAATCACAGCCAAGTCATACTTGTTGGCAACTAGTTACCTGTATTGCACTGAGCCTGTAGTCTGGTATTAGCTACACTTAAACAATGATCAAATTTAAGTGTGGGAAAAGTGGCTTTTTTACCCACCAAGATTAAGCTTTATTACATTTACCGTGTTCATGGATACAGTCTGTCTCATTCACGTAAAAGTCTATTTTTAACTGATTGAAGTCAAATAAAAGGAGTGAAAGAAGGCAAAAGGCATTGGTTAAACACTTTTATAAACATTACAACCCGTGATGGCCATAGCCGCTGCAGCACAGCCATCTTAAAAAGTCAAGCATTCAAACTTTATTTTTTCTTAAGATTGGTTCATACAATTTCTCAGACACATGTGTTCTTTTGGTTCAAACATTTACTAACTACAAATAATCATCACACAGCTTCACACACATTTATGTTTTTTAGCTAACATTAAAAATAGCTTGAACATTTAGTTACTTCTGTATTGTCCATTTCTGTCCTGTAACATTTAGTTCTTTTAGGCTTACGAGTGTCAGAGGCGCCACACCGTGAGAAGGATCTATGCTGTCTGCTGGGCAAAATGGAGGAACCTGGACCAAGAGCTGCTTTATAGGGCAGGTGGCCTATTTGGGCACTACTGTTACTTGCCATGTCCTGGTGGAATCGTCATTCTTTCTTTAGAGTAGTTTTTGCTTGATTTACATTACATCAATTAATTTTGTTTTGGTTAATGTTATGTTAACTAATTTACCATTTTTTTAGAATAAAAATGATTTAAAAAACCTTTATTTTACTGGCTATTTCATAATACAAAATCAAAAAGATATAGGGAGAAGCAAAATGTTTGGTTTTGATTGTAATTTGTAGTTTAATAAGTAATGTTTCATTGTTAGTTTCCCCTGTGCGTCAGAACTGGTCTGATCAAGCAGTAAATGGGTTGCATCTCATCTCTTAAATTTCCTCCCTTCCTTTGCGTCTTAGGTCCTCCCACCAAGTATGCATGGGAGAGACACAAGGAAATCATGGGAGGAGAGAGGCAACAAGCAAATGTGTTTTAAAGGGATGAGATGCCTCTTCCTCTGCGTCACATGAATTCGTCAGCTGCATGGCTTCAGGGAAGGCTACTGTATCCTCACATATAGCTCCTTGATTCTCGCTCCTCAGCCCTTGGGGCAAAGCTTTGAGAGCTTTGAGATGGCCTTCACAGATGAGGGACAGAACAAACAGAACAACTTCCTGTTCAGCTGAGGGCTGAGGAGTCGAGGAGCTATCAAAAGGGTTATGTATGTTTCTTTTTTGTTATGTCAATTGTATGTTGAGTTTGATGTGTTAAAATCTTAAGTGACCTTCTGTTTAGGTGACCTATTTGATGGGCCCGGCACTTTATCCTCACTTTGGTTTGTAAACAGGTATTTTTTTTTTTTAATTTTGGGGGTAATTAAAGCACTTCCTGTTTCAATCTACCTCTGACTCATTGTGCCTTACTGCTTGGTCCCTCACACAACTCATGAACATTTTCAACTTGAGTAACACGACTCCACGCTGCTTGTCTCATTGTCTTATGTAGGCAAACAACGGGTGCCAACAAATATGGCATACTCTCCCATTAAATTCCTAGTTAGCAGCATGGCAAAACTGATTCCCAACCCTACTTAATTACTGCTACTACTGCTATGTTTAGTTACTTTTACCATGACTATTATTAAAATATGAATACAAGTATAACCAATACTTTGATCATCTTAGCAAATTTACCAAATCCACAAAGTCAGTAATGCAAATATTTTTACTGTATAGTAATATATAGTATGTTCACACATATACACCAGGGCACCCAATTCCTACATGATTTGTCTGCTCCCTAAGTCCTCATTGGAGAAAGAAAGAAAGAAATAAAGAGGCCAATAGTCAGGCAGAAACAAAATGAGAGAGATTGGCCTAAAGAACTTTTGAGGCAAAGTGCAGAAAGCTTGATGAATGGATGGATGGCTGGATACAGGGAGGAAGTGGAGAGCTGAGATCTGTTTAGTGTTTACCATTCCTGGCGGCAACAATGGAACCATGGATTTCAGCGTAACTATAAAAACGTTAGGCCTACAGAACAGCCTTGTACATTTTCTACAAGTCATTATCTTCTCCTTCTTTCTTCTCTTCAGGCATTCTACCAGAAACCTGACAGCTGCTCTGATCACAGAAGAATTGTATGTTAATGAAATCAAGTTGGCTTTATTATATTTTGCACATGTTCAATGTGCTGCATTATCACCCTGAGAAAGAGAAGACAACAACCAAATGCTAAAATCTCAGTGGTTGTTGATCCATTTATTTACTAAAACCACATTGTTAAACTTGCCCTTCAGAACTGGCTTTTCTGAAACTGCTGGTTTGATTTCTAATCAACCCCTTTTGTTATAATGAAGATAGAACACTCAACAGACGTCCCAGAGAACAGAGGGGAAGCTCAACATTTCTTAAGTCACAAACCACATCATTATTATTCCTTTTTTTTACACGTGTCATTTCACAACATTTAGTCTCTACAAGTTTCGTAACTGCCAGACCTATCTCCACAGCACCAAGTCTCTACTGATTTATTTTGTTAAGAAATGAGTGAGAGAATCCTTGTAGGGAGGAGGATTGGTTGGATGGGATCAAACTAACATCTGACTTTCCCCAGGAGACCGCTGTCCCAGGTGAAACCTAAAGTCAATGTTAACTTACTTATGTTGACTACCTAACTTACAATAGTAACTTAATTAATGTAACAAACATACGTAGTGTTGTGAGCTTGCGACTTCCATTGACTTACAAAGATACATAACCGCTACAAGTGTATACTCTATACAGGATTTACCCTATTATACTTTATCAACAGGAATTGATAGGTCAAACAGCAAACAGCCACCCACAAATCTATAAAGTCTATAAGTCTATAAACAAAGCATCCGGCTGTCTTTGACATTTCACATGAACAACGGTTACAGTTACTCAGACTACCACAATTCCTCCATTCAATTAGGCCTGAGAGACGCACCCCAAGCGTCCATCCTTAACAAACAGCCATGTATATCAGCTCTTCCAGTCTCTCCACTGCTGGCTGTTCCAATTTAACAGGAGAGAAGAGGAAGAGGGGTTAGGATCGGGACCGGTCTCTGATGAGCTGTTACCACCACCATCTTCAGCCAGAGAGGACATTATTTCTTCAGCTTGTGTTGTCACCCTGGCGGGAGGTGTGCTAACAGGGCTGGCAGCAGGTGAATCGGTCGCGCTATTAACGTCATTGTTTCTTAGTAAAACCAAAATGATTTAAACTGCCTTGTTTTCTTTTTGCCATGGCTATATGATGCTAACTGCAGAATGGATTTCAAGGACTTTAAACGCTGATTAATGGCCTCCAACGTTTATCTTTGAGTTACATGTACTAAACATGAGTTGGATTTGCACCACAGCGCCGCCATGCTTTGACACTCGTGACAAGAATAGCATGTATAACTATATTTATTAAAGTGTTTAAATCGCGTCATGCATGAATGAATGAATGACATTTTTGCAATATTACACATAATAATCCACAATGATCACATTACACAAAACTGAAATTGCACGTCAATATGACACATTGTCAATATTTTTAGAGACGTTTTCAGGGGAGTCCATGTCTTATTAAGGGGAGCTGAGCTCCCCCTAGCTCCCTTGTTGTTCGCGCCCTGTCTCTACACCTCCCAAATGTATCAAAAACTTGCACGGCCCCTTTTTTGGACTGTGAGAATGTTTCTTTGCCTTATGTTTAAGTTGATAAAGGCTATTACTGCAAATATGTCACATATGACAAACAGCGCTAGGCAAGTGAGAAATGCCTTTACATGGGAACAATATGGATAGGGCTTTTTTTTCCGCTGTAGCCTAATTTTCAACTTTGAAAATCAAACTTTGCTCTCTTAAGTATGCATTATAAGAACGGTCTTGTGTATCCATAACTTTTAATGACATCAATCTACATTCTTTTGAACAAACTACACCATGCTAAGTTAAAGTGCAACTTGGACAGAAAGCAAAATGGACAAATTCGTATAAGCAATATAGAGGGAATACAAAACAAATGAAGATGTTGGCTGAATTTCCCAGCTTAACATCTTTCTAGTCGTTCCCTTGCGCAAACAATAAACCTTGGCATTGTTAGCAAGAATTTCTTTGTTGAAATGAGAACTATTTTTTGTTTTAATATACATGCGGATACAAAACAGATTTGCAAGAAAATGTAACATTAGCATAGAAAAGTAATGTCCTTCTGGACTAAAATGCCCTTAGAAGACCATTCTTCTTGTGTAGGGGTGCATTTGAATATAGTTGCTAAATTTCTAATGCTTTAAGCACAGAATCGGGATGTTCTTCAAAATAGGCAAATTGGGACACCTTCATTGATATGGAGATGCTTTTGGCAGGGGAAATGGCACGCCTCATATATTATGCTAAAAACATACACATTTGAAAGAAAAGTCTGATGCTGTAAGCAGGAACATTGGGGTAAATTGGCACATCCAACCAGCTTTACAGTAATTGTGCTTGTGCTATTGTCAGGGCTTTGCACGGTGACAGACACATGGGTGATGGCTGACACATGTTTTTGGAGGAGTTTAAAATTCAAACGCTCCTCATGCATGAATACAGACACCTGGGATAATCAACTGGCTGTGTGTATGTGATGTTAGTGGCGTGCAACACTGTTTTTTACCCATAAGCCTCTCTGCCCCTGCCTGTCTTGCTCTCTGATGTCAGGTACACTGTCATGTTTGCTGACTGATTAGGAACCGTCTTGGTAGGAAAAAGAAACACACTGTAGCTACATTTTTATAAAAAGAGGTTTAAATTATGGAGGCAAGGTATTTATTTCCATTTTCAGTTTGAGCTGTGTGGCTGATCTCAGCGCTATTAAAAATTCATTCACTGGTAATACCCTCCCACTCGTCCTTTTCCATCTCCTTTCGCCGGTCTCCCTCAGTAGCGCTCATTTTCTCAATGGTATCTCTGTCTCTTTGTGTCAGTTCACTTCATTTTATTGGCATGGGGTGTGATTCACTGTCTCTAGCTCTCTTTGTTCAGTTTTCTTCTCCTTTCATTCTGTGCCCCCATCCCTCTCTCGCCTCTCTCTTCAAATATCTGGCATGGAATCGAGACAGGAGAGTGCCTGCTGTTTTTCTGACACGCTCTTCCTTCCTTAAATCAAAACCAACTGAGGCAAAATCAGGTTATTACCTTAGCTGTGTTTCTTCTCACTCCCTCTCATCCATTCTTCCATTTTTGCTCAAGGTCTATGAAATCCTACTCTTTGAGAAGAAACAGAGGGCAGCTGGTCAGTCAGAGGAATGGGTTCAAGCTGGATTGGAAAGGGTATTGCTGCATGAATAAAGCCGGGGGAAAACACACACACACACACACACACACACACACACACACACACACACACACACACACACACACACACACAAAGTCTCATCATGCAGGGTTGGTGTGGACTGTCTGGCCTGGTATGTTGTGGTCAGATGTGATTTTTTTTCCCACAGCCTTTCATCTTAGAGAAATAAGAATCGACCACAACTTAAACTTGTCTGTGTGTGATGTTAGAAAGAGCAAGCTGCATACACACTGCAAATGAACTTTTAGGTATAGAGAAATGATAGAGGGAGAGAGTGGACCAGCAGGGAATAAGGGACGATTAGAAATACTAGATAAACAAGCCAACCTGACTTCAAATAACTTGTCTAAGGGAGAGAGAGAGAGAGAGAGAGAGAGAGAGAGAGAGAGAGAGAGAGAGAGAGAGAGAGTGAGAGAGAGAGAGATGGGGAGAAAGAGATGGATAATGAAAGAGGTAACAGGACCTAACTTTGGGAAAAGGTGAAAGTGCTGGATGGAGGGATGGACAAGAGAGAGAGAAAGCAGTGTTTTTTTTTATGGATAGCAAGCTTCAAAAAGTCTGCTCTGAAGTAATAGATGGATGGATGGAAAAAATGAAAGAAACTATAATAAATAGAACAGGCTGAAGAGTTGAAGGAGAGTAGCCTAAAAGAGCAAGGACGGTCAGTAAACAGCATGGCAGAGAGTGAAGTCATAAACAACCGCTACTAAAGACGGATGAAAAAAGATGGTGGAATGGCTGTATCAGTGATGGATTATTAGTGATGCTGAGGGATGGATGAATGATTGGAGGAGAAGAGAGGGCTGGAAAGTTGTAAACAAGTCTGAATAACCTCATAACAGAAACAGGTAAATCCACAGGAGGAAGAAGGATGGATGGTAGGTTGTTGCAGAAGATAAAAGAAAGTCAGAATAAAGTAACCTTGAAGTGGAATAGAAAGATAGAGGAGAAGTAAAAGATTGATGGAAAAATAAGATAACCACCCATAGCAACTTTACAGGGTAAATGACAGGATAGAGAACACAGAAGCAGAATGAAGAGGTTTGCAATAAGATTTAAAAGGCTGTGAGCTAAACAGATGCATGGAATTAGACTTTCTACAAGTTTTGGATACGTAAATTAAATGCAATCTTTTCAATGAGGCTACTATATACTGTATAGAGATCAGTGAATAATTCAGAGCTGTGGGAGGAATGCTTACACGTGTCTGTGTGTGTGTGTCTGTGTGTACTTGTGTTTGTCTTGTGTCATACAAGGCCCATGAGACAGGGTCAGCCTGACACTGTTGTGTCTTTGCCCTGCTAGCGACAGCTCCACAACATTATCACAAGACTTGCCTTCCACACAACAATCCTAATGAATACACTTGACCACTTGTCCACAGAAAAGCCAAGAAAAGAAACAAAGCCAACGCAAATGTAAGATGTAAAGAATGTAGAATGTAAATGTACAGCCTCAATTAAAACAGCAGCCCAACAGACACATTATCATAATTTTTCACCAAAGTGTGACTATGATTTATTCAGCTGAAATACATTTGGAGCCTTGCACGCTATAGGGAGGTGTTTTTCTTTCCAGTCCAATTCACCTATCATTGAACTGGAACGACTAGTTATAAGCTTCCTCGTGTATGGGGAAAAAAGCAAATTCCAAAAAAAAGGCTCCATTCATACTGGTCAGGATCAAACCCTTTTGAAGGGAGAGTGCTTACCACTGAGCCACAGTGAGACTGCTATTATTTCACTCATCTGACAAAATGTGATGGTAGTAACTGTGCTCTTTCACAGGTGTTGCTTGAGGCAATATTGTTTGTTTGTTAGTTCCTTTTAGTCAGGGGTTAAAGTAGGCCGGAACGGTGTTCATGCACCTTTGAGTAATAATTCATTTAATACAATTAGCAGTTTCATACATACACTTATTTGAAAAAATGCCAAATATCTACTTGAGTGTTTCCCCTAGCTCTCAGCAGCACACCACCATGAGTCCATCCACAGGGCAACTGTCTGTGGTTAGTTCACATGTCTGTAATATCAGCAGGACAGTCGCCTACTATCTGATCAAGTCAGTTAAACAGGTGAAGATCCCGTTGCCGATAGCCCACCAGTTACTAGCAGGCTCTTACTAAATTCATGACTTTTTCAAACAACCTCCATTCCCCAGTGGTGCAGGACTAAACAAGGCTCTGCTGTATTCACCCCAGCAGCCCATCCTCTCTAACCTGTAAATGACTGTGTGTACACAGACTGGATCACACTAGCTTCATGTGGTAAGCCACTTCCCTAGCTGGGACAGGGTCTACTCAGGAGAAATAAGCCATTTCCTGTATACTGGGGGAAAGACATGCCCAACTGTGACATGCAGTTGGTGGGTGGATTTTTAAAACAATCTTTTTAGACGATGTAGAGTACTCAAAAGAAAACATGCTTAGCAATTAACAGTCCCTTAAACTGTGGTTTCTACTGGTTTAATTTCTTTACAACATGCAAATTGTATACAGCTTATACAAGAATATCACATCTCTTTACCAAAAACATCTATGTATGCTTTTTCTACTATGCTTTTAGGAAATGTTGTATGACTTTTATGGACACTATTTAATTTGGTAATCCTGTATTAATATGGCACATACTACATGCAGTTATATATTTTTATAGATACATTTTAAAGTAATATAAATATAGCTTCATCTTGCCGATGTGTAAGCCTAAAGGCCTGATTGGAAAGCTGAACAGAAATACAACAGTGGTTTGAAGATGGAGATTTTTTTTGTTAGATTAAAATGATTTGTTGGTAGAAGTATTGTCAATCCTCAGCATCATTTATGTACATTAGTTGCATCTTTTTGATAAAATGTTTGAAATACGTGCACTCATCCAGCCCTTTCTTTCAATCATCAGAATCTAAAATAAATGTGGTAACAGTCTGACTGTGGTTGTAAACACAGCACCAGAAGATGCTTTACTTGAAGTTGTGAAGAATCCTCTTTCAGCGGTAGATGTACGAGAAGTGCATCTTCTGCTTGTTTATCAGACTGATCATCTTTGAGATTTTGTGAGAAAAGACACTGTCCTTAATTGCTTCGTATCAAATCTCTGAAAAACACATGGCTCGCTATCACTTTGTCATATATTTTGATGTCTATCATGAATGCTATTGCAAACTCGGGCATGCTAATGATGTGATCTAATCTCCATGACAGCTTATTTTGAAGGCTAAATCCTCCTGATCTTTAGTGATATGCATGTTGCATATTGTTAATATTCTATCAGGCAAGTAACGAAACAAAACAAAGATATGGATGTTTAAAAATAAGATTTTTTTCTTACAATATAGTGTATTGCATTAATTATGCACAAATAATCAAATACTTAACACACATATAAAGTGTGTGAGTTAATTAGATCATAAATACACAATGAGCTTGAGCTACATATGATGTGATAAGTGTTTGCTTTGGTTGGATCATTTATCAATCCTATACACTTTTTAACCAGTTTATTGAAGTAGCCTCACAAGGTATTTTCAAACACTTTCCAATTTCCAAGCCTGACCTTGTGTATGAAAACGTGTGTGTGTGTGTGTGTGCGTGTGCGTGTGTGAGATAAAGAAGCATTCCAGCCACAGTAGAGGCATGTCGTGGCTAATCCAGAGGCCAAAACACACAGGCAGTTAAGTTTCCATGACCTCAACTCCATGCTGTTCGAGCATGCACACACATACTGTACACACATACACTAACACACAATATTTTTTCTTGTTGATTTTTTTTTCTTCTCTCTCCCTTCCCGCTGTCTTTCATCGTTTTCTCTCGCTGTTGCCTTCTCTCTCTGAATTGCACAATTTTTGTCAATTACCATTTAGTTCATTGTTAACCCACCGAGGAAAAGCAAAGTGTGTTCTGCAATACCACAGGAGTTCTATCATCTTCAGAACAATTACATCAATTAGCTTACATTTAAATGGCTTCCAGAGAAGAGCAGCTAGGCTACTAACAGTCCAATGAAGTGACAACCAACCAATTAATCTCAGTCTAATTGCTCAGTAGGTACAGTCAATCAGGCATAATCTTCCTCTGTCTCTCTCGGCTTTCTTTCTTGCTCAGCACACATTCTGTCAGCTGTCAATCTTACATAAACTCGTCTTTCCACCCCTCTAGACACGGAGGTGCATTCCAGTGTGTTGACATCAAGGCCATACTGCGAGTCAGCACATTTGGGCTTCTAACATAACACTGAGAGAAACTGTGTTGACAAGAAGAAACACTTTATAGAGAGGCAACTATAAGACAGAGAGAGGGAGCAAAATGAAAAGATAAGTAGAGAGAAATGTACGAATGGAATAGAAACTTGTTTATTTTTCAAGCAATGGGATGCACAATCTATAATCCAAAACTGACTTTGTTGCTTCACATTCATTTAAAATCTAAATGTGTGCTTGCAGCTTAGATGAATGAACACAAAGACAAACATTATAGCTCACTGCCACAGTCTGTGAGCAGCAGACTGATGATAGATTGCTGTAACACTGTGCCACATCTTAGAGCCTGTCTTTGAACTAATAATTTCACAAGCTCAAATGTTTTCTTATGTGTCGTGTGAGATTTACAGCATGCTTCTATGGATCTTTCGGCTTCTGGCAATGAACTCTTGCACATGTGAGTAAGTACTCACAACTTGCACATGAGTTGTGAGAAACACATGCTATATTGTAAAGTGCAGGGCTATGCAGCCAGGGAACCTTTTATCATTTTACTACAAAAAGTCCATGTGGCGCTAATCCAAAAACATTTAATTTGTTATAGGTAGTGGCTTATGAAGAAATAACAGGCAAAGAAATATCAAGAGTCCTGGTTAGAAGGGTAAGAAGAAGTGGTCTAGATGGTAAAACTGTAAAGTGCGACCATTAGACTGCTGCTTATTTCTGGCTCTCCTTCGACCTTGTTGTGGTATTTATAAAAAACAAAAAACACATTTCAAATAGTAATCAAGTATGAATGTGTTCCTGTTTCAGTGTTATTTATTTAAATGTGCATTCATCTGCAAAAATTACTCATTGAAAGTATTATTTCTTTACCAATGCCATTAGAGATCACAATTGAATGGCACCTGTAATCCCCACTTCCTGAATTCCTTTTTGTTGTTATATCAGATTCCCATAATTGACTCATGTCTTAGTCATAGGTATGTCAGTCTATAAACATACAAATTTACAATTTAAACTGCATTTATCATCACATAACACCTTTACATTAGTCATTATTAAACTGATTGTTCGGAGTCATTTCACCCCAGGGTCCTTTGCACCATCACCTCGAGCCAATAAACCTAATAAATGTGGAATATCTGATGTCTGAGCAAATCTAAAATGACAATTTTAGATTGCTTGAGGTTAGCATCAAACTCGGCGATGAGTGGCTCAATTTCGAAGGTTGCCCGTACCTATTCGAGCCTGAATACACAAACGAGGAGCAACAACTAATGGAGGACAATCGTATAGCTAGCTAGCAGCGCTAGCAGCAGAGAGGAGAAGCCATCAGGCAATTGTTAAAAACTCCTGGTGTACTTACTAGCTTTCTAAACATCACTTTAAGATCATTAACATCAGTTACTGGGACAGGTTGGTGTGCATATGGTTCTGTGTCATTTACTGTAAAAACACACTTACTTGGGCCAAAACGTGACATAGAATTCATTGCAGGCAGGAATGCACTGAACTTAGATTTTCGTACTATATCATACAGACCCGTTGAGAATGCATTGAGAATGGTAAAACACATCTTCTCAGTCATTAGTTGAAATCCACAGCGTCATGAGTGCATGTTATGTGCCTTATGTGGTGGTGTGGCTTAAGTGACATAAAATATAGTTTTCCCTCACTGATGTTTAATTGTTCCCCAACCGATCAGCTTGTTCCCTTTTTCATTCTGGTTCCCACCACTAATTAGGAATGGGATTTAACTGCCGATGACTTTTGTGCAGGATCAGAACACACCCAGCCATTATAGAAAACCCAGGGACCCATAATGTGGTGTGGGCTTGGCCGCTAAAACCATGGGGTGGAGAGACAGGAGGGGAGGGGAGGGGAGAGCTGGTAGCAGTTTCTCTCGGTTGCTCTTTGAATTGTGTGTTGTGTCCGTTCTGGCCTTTGGCCTGTCATGATAGGTTTCTCTCCACCCATTTTGAAATATTTTTCTGTTTGTTTCCTCTGCTCTCTAACTCTTTTTTTGTCTCTCTGTTTCTCTCTTGTCTGCCAGTCTCACCTCCTTCTTTACCCACCATCATCTCTTTCACACACTCTCTCTCTCTCTCTCTCTCTACCTCCCACACTCTCTCGCCGCAGTACGACCTAATATGAACTTTTGACAGGAGCTGGGATCTTTGTTTAATTGTCAGCGATACTGTGAATGCCCTCATAAATCTATTGCTGTAATGCCTTTGAAACGCCTTCTAGGCCTCGCAATCACACACACGCACACACACATGCACACGCACGCACACACACACACACACAATCTCACTTTCTCCCACTTTCTCTCAATTTTTATTCACATACACCCAAACACATGCACAATCGCACACACAGATGTGATGTGTGAGAATAAGGGCTTTGAGGTTGTTTGTGCTTGCATCAGACACAGCAGCTCCAGCGTTTGTTTGCAATTTCCACTGGCTCCAGTCCAGTCCACCAAACCCATGAGAATTTGTGGATCAGCAGCTTCTCAAAAAGCTCCTGGGCGTCAGAGTGCAAAAAGAAAGATTGCAATGAGGTCGTTATTTGTATGTTTTTTATGACCGAATAAAATGGATGACAAGAGAAAAAAAGAGAGCAAGTGGTGACATAATTTAGTCAGACTCTAAACGACCAGATAATACTGGAGTAAAACATTTGAAGTTAAGAAAAGTAAATAATATAGTTAGACAGTAAGATGAATCCAGCAGAAAGTTTGATAAAAATACCTAATTTACTTGTCGTGCATTTAATCAACCTAAGTACTAAAAATAAAATACAAAACAGTATGAGCTGTGGTTACATGTAATTGCTGTTACATATGTAATATGTTTGCTGTTAGCTATCAGTTCAGCTCCTGTGATAATATTTAGAATATTGCCAGCGGAGATATTTATAATCAACATATGAAGCTATAGTATATACAGTGAGGAAAATAAGTATTTGAACACCCTGCTATTTTGCAAGTTCTCCCACTTAGAAATCATGGAGGGGTCTGAAATTGTCATTGTAGGTGCACGTCCACTGTGAGAGACGTAATCTAAAAAAATAAATCCAGAAATCACAATGTATGATTTTTTAAAACTATTTATTTGTATGATACAGCTGCAAATAAGTATTTGAACACCTGAGAAAATCAATATTAATATTTGGTACAGTAGCCTTTGTTTGCAATTACAGAGGTCAAACGTTTCCTGTAGTTTTTCACCAGGTTTGCACACACTGCAGAAGGGGTTTTGGCCCACTCCTCCACACAGATCTTCTCTAGATCAGTCAGGTTTCTGGGCTGGCTAGGCCACGCCAGAACCTTGATATGCTTCTTACAGAGCCACTCCTTGGTTATCCTGGCTGTGTACTTCGGGTCATTGTCATGTTGGAAGACCCAGCCTCGACCCATCTTCAATGCTCTAACTGAGGGAAGGAGGTTGTTCCCCAAAATCTCGCAATACATGGCCCCGGTCATCCTCTCCTTAATACAGTGCAGTCGCCCTGTCCCATGTGCAGAAAAACACCCCCAAAGCATGATGCTACCACCCTCATACTTCACAGTAGTGATGGTGTTCTTGGGATGGTACTCATCATTCTTCTTCTTCCATACACGGTTTTGGTCTCATCTGACCACATGACTTTCTCCCATGACTCCTCTGGATCATCCAAATAGTCACTGGCAAACTTAAGACGGGCCTTGACATGTGTTGGTTTAAGCAGGGGAACCTTCCGTGCCATGCATGATTTCAAACCATGACGTCTTAGTGTATTACCAACAGTAACCTTGGAAACGGTGGTCCCAGCTCTTTTCAGGTCATTGACCAACTCCTCCCGTGTAGTTCTGGGCTGATTTCTCACCTTTCTTAGGATCATTGAGACCCCACGAGGTGAGATCTAGCATGGAGCCCCAGTCCGAGGGAGATTGACAGTCATGTTTAGCTTCTTCCATTTTCTAATGATTGCTCCAACAGTGGACCTTTTTTCACCAAGCTGCTTGGCAATTTCCCCGTAGCCCTTTCCAGCCATGTGAAGGTGTACAATTTTGTCTCTAGTATCTTTGGACAGCTCTTTGGTCTTGGCCATGTTAGTAGTTGGATTCTTACTGATTGTATGGGGTGGACAGGTATCTTTATGCAGCTAACGACCTCAAACAGGTGCATCTAATTTAGGATAATAAATGGAATGAAGGTGGACATTTTGAAGGCAGACTAACAGATCTTGGAGGGCCAGAATTCTAGCTGATAGACAGGTGTTCAAATACTTATTTGCAGCTGTATCATACAAATAAATAGTTAAAAAATCATCCATTGTGATTTCTGGATTATTTTTTTTAGATTATGTCTCTCACAGTGGACATGCACCTACGATGACAATTTCAGACCCCTCCATGATTTCTAAGTGGGAGAACTTGCAAAATAGCAGGGTGTTCAAATACTTATTTTCCTCACTGTAAGTACTTTATTAGAGGAGTCAGACTGCATTTCATTGCTCACTCAGTTGTTTTAGTTTTGGCAATGTGCAATTCCCCAGGCAGTATGGTAGAAGTCAAAACTGGAGGAATTTGCACCCTTATTCTCATTATGGGAAGAGATAGCTCGATGATATTCTTCCGGTAATGTGGTGAAAGTGTGAAACATTTTGGGCTGAACAACACTATATGACACAGCGCCATTTTGGTGATAACAGGTGGAGTTTTTAAGGTCAGTGTGGTCACCATGGTACTGCACCCAGTACAGTAGGACACGCTAACACATGCAATATGGAACATTACTAGTGCCTAGTCCTAGAATTATGTCTAAAGTTAACAGACAATCAGTTCAAAGAAATACAGTCACTGCTGTATAGGTGTTGCTGTCATTTATCACCCGGAAGCAGACATCTGAAGCGTTGCATGTAACCAGAAATTAACATACTGTATGTAAACACAGTTATTGTTTTTTTCAGGTGTGGCAGAGTGAGAGTCAGAGGGGAAGATCCCCTCGGCTAGACAGGGCTATGAGGCTAACTGTTAACACTCTTTCTTTGTTGTCTCTATCACTATACAATACCTGTGTGTTCTTCCATATCGCTTTCTTTCTCTCTGCACCCCTGATTTTTGGAATCTGTTATTGTCTGTCTCCATCTCTCTCTCCATCTCTGTGCTCCTACAGATGATTACATGAATTATTTACAGCACGTAAATCCTCAGCAGCTGCTCTCTATTTGCTGTTTTGCCCCCCTTATTCCCCTTTCTTTTCTCTTTCAGGTTGATTTTGCTCAACCTTGTCACCTCTCCTTCCCTCTCTCTCTTTCTGTTCCTGTGCCTGGGGTAAATCTCTCTTTCTCTCTCTCTCTCTGTCTCTCTCCATCTCTCTCTCTCTAATTACACAGCTCTCAGTTGCAGCCCTGTGTCTTTCCATGGGTTTGTATGTCCTTAAGTACTGGCTGAATGGCATTTGTTTTCTGTGATGATGGGAAGCTGAACTCACAAGTCCACTTGTTTGTTTGTGTGTGGAGAGTGTCTTTCACTGTGTAGATGGCTGGTACAAACAGTTACGATCCTTACTATCTAGACACTAATGTGGACTCAAAACTCATTGTGATTACAGTTCTTCAGCGCTGGGCCTTCTATACAACTGGGAATATTTTTTTTCTTTCACTGCATTTGTCACTGCTTTCAATTGCTTTTAAAGGATCCGAAACTGTGCTGTCAAATGAGTTTTTTTTTTCTTTTCTTCTTTGGTCCTTTCAATCAAGTCCCTAGGTTAGACTCCAAGCATATTTATTCATGTACACGTGAAGTAATTTCATGTTGAAAAGAAAGAAAAAATTAGTGGTTTCACACAAGAAAATCTATCAAAAAATAGCATGAGGCTAATTCCACAAAAAAAACGAAACATTGAAAGGGAAGTATTACCTTTGGCTCTGTTAAAACATTTCTGATTCCCCATTCAGTTTCCATTGTTCAAAGCCAGGCCTGATCTGTCCAATATTACTGCTAATCTAACTTCAAAGGACTGCAGTCATGTTAAAGCACTTTTTAATTGTGATAAGGAATATGCTTTCATGCTTAAAACCTTCTCCTCAGTTCATCTGGACAGAACCCATAAATATTGAGGCCTTTTTTTCATTGGCAATTAAAATTAGAATTGGTCACATTTTTCACTGTCAGCCATTTCCTTTGCACACAAAGACATGTGTGGGCCACACAAGTGCATTCATATGGACACATGCAGAGCCAGACATTGTGCCACATGTGTGCACACATAAGCAAATACACTATACATTGTGTGTTTTTTAAGTTAATAACACTTAATACAAACACCTTTCTTAATGTCCTTTGGACATTAAAGGAACATTCCAGTCAATTTTAACATGTAGCTCAGTTAAAAAAAAAAAATGTTTTTATTGTATAGCGCGCTGTCAGTAGCGAGACAAATGAAAACAATCGGTGCAGTCTACACAGAATTATCCTGCTAAAGGTAGAACCCAACAGGCAAGGGCAAGTTTTAAACTTGTTTTTAGTCTCTAAACATGTTCAAAATTTCATTACCAGTGTCTAGCCATGTGCAGTTATTCCTTCCAAGTGAATTTGACTGCAGTGGATGTGACATAAAGGCATAAAAGTTGTGACAATCAACTTCACCAGAAAACAGGAAATAAACAGTATGTGCAGTAGCTGAATTAGCACAACTTTTATGCCTTTCTGTCACATCTACTGCAGTCAAATTCACTGTATTAACTTGGAAGGAATAACCGCACATGGCTAGACACTGGTAATGACATTTTGAGCCTGTGAAAAGGCTAAAAACATGTTTAAAACGTACCCTGTTTAAGCCTGTTGGGTGCTATCTCTAGCAGGAGGATAACTCTGCGTAGACTGCACCGATTGTTTTCATGTGTCTCGCTACTGACAGCACTACAGCATACATTTAAAAAAAACTAGCTACATGTTGAAATTGACCAGAATTCTCCTTTAATACCTTTGCAAAACTAAAAGTGCTCAAAGGCTTTTCTAGCGTTGCCACTATGGCAGAGCTGATAATTCACCACCCCGTTGTTCTTATGACACATTAGATGCAGGCTGCGCAGTATTGTCAAGGGATAACACAATAAGATGCTTCTTGAGTGAATCACTTGCACTCTAGTGCTTTTGACACAGAGCCTTCGTGAAGCTTTGATACATACACAATATTTTGAGGCAGTGGAGCAGAAGTATGTAATTCTGTTGTGACAAAATCAATTTGGATAACAGTACATTGTAGAGAACAAGAGCAGCATGAAAGTGTAAAATTGGTTGTAGTTGTTGCGTAAATTGCCGTATCTATTTTATCTCAAAATTATTCTCTTAAATTGTTTTGGGGCTCTAAGTTTTGAGAATGTGTACATCTTAACAATTTAAATGAGAGGAATATGAAAAAGAAGAAAATATTAATTGTCAATGCTGCCAAATCCATAGTCAGAGAAGAATATTAATATCAGTTTTATCTTTGTGTGTCCAGTACTTACATGTATTCAGTAGATCTGGAATGGTGTAAGCCTAGCATAAAGCAAAAGGAAATATAAGCATATACACCACCTAAAAAGTTAGACATAAAACAATTTACAAGTTAAAACAGGTATCTCAAGGACATTGATTTCAGTCTGAATAGATACAGATACTGTCAATGCATGCATTTCAATCAGGAGAGACGTTATTTGCAGATATGCAAAGGTTTATTTGTACATATCCAGTACACAATATGAAATGTACAGAGTCTTTTGTAAAATAATTTTACAAATTAATTTTTAAAGGGAAAACAAGACATATCCCCCCGATGGAGTCTAGACACTGGAGGTGGTGCGAAGGAGCCTGAAGATCAGACCAAGGAGCCGACGGGAACAGTCGGCCGCAGGAGGACCCAGGGTGCCGTGGGTGATGATGACTGTAGGTGGAAGGGCAGGAGGGGGTTTGCACTCTTTGCCTAAAATGACAACTGACAGCAGCAGAGAGAAGAACAGATTTAAAGCAGGACGTCATGCTGTGATTGGCTCATGAAATTCATGGCCGATTTTAATTGGTTCAACAGAAAGTGAACACCTCAGAACAGCTGTTCCGTTTTAGGGAGAGTGAGCTGGGGATGAAGTTGAGAAATCATCCTGCAAGAACTTATGCTGAGCTTCATAACTAGGCAGTTTTATTTATGTGTTTATATTGCATATAATGCTCATTGTCCATATCTTCAGACTACAGTTATGGTTTAACATGACATGTTTGACGAAATCATATTATTTTATATTAAGTTTGACTTATACATGAATTACCATGCCATAAAACAGGGGTCTGCAACGTTTTTAGGACAAAGACCCCTAACCTGAAAGTGTGAAAAGGGCTATTTATCTTTGCTCATATGTTGGATTCTTGTTGATATTTTCAGACATTATTTTTGGGGGAAAAGTATTAAACAATTATTTTGTGGCACCCCTGCAATGACTCTGAAGACCCTCTAGTGGTCGTGGACCCCATGTTGAAGAACACTGCCAAAAGTGATATGTGCATAGGGCTAAAAGGTTGGTCACTGCCCCTGTTGTTTAAAGGCTTATCAGTTTAACAGAGAATATCTCTTCCTCTGACATCATTACAGACCGACAGCTCTAGCTTTAATGCAGTAGCTCTCACACTTCACCCCTATGGAGGACCATGTCTTTCATATTTAAAAATAAATACAGAAATAAATAAATGCTCAATAAATAAATAAGCACACAATTAATTGCCCCAAAAAATACAATGAAGAAATAAATGTAGGTAGAAATTAAATTATACAGTGAGACATAAATGTATATATCTCTTTTAATTAGCTTCTTTATTTATTCACCTTTGTAATAATTACCTTATTTATTTATTGTCCGTTATAATCTTCAACTTTATTTATTCCTTACTTATTTTTTAAATGTATTTATTTCTGTGTGTGTTTAATTTTTTTGTCTGTTTTATTCTTCCGTTGCATTTTCTACCCTATTTATTTTCACCCCTGGTATTTATTTCTGCCTGTCACTTTTACATTTCTACATGCATTTCTGCCTCATTATGCAAATGAGGAGGGGCTGGTCTTAAGGGGTTAACTTCTGCCCATTGGTTGGTTAGCATTTTACTGCCTCGGTCGAATCTACATGCCACCAGCCACAGACACAACAAAGATGGCTAGCTACGGTGAAGTTGTCAGTGAGCTCAGGCATTTAGCAACTGTTTTTGAAAACAATGCTAACGTTATAAGTATTGACTTTATAATTTTTCGTTTAGACGCTCTGACAGAACGTGTGTTTCAGTCAGCGGTGTCGTGCCAATGTACTCGTGTATCCCCTGGCGCGGGGCGCATGCACACAGAGCGGAGCTTCTGCTGCCCTTCGAATTGTTTAACTGCTGCACTTTGAATTAAACGGAACAAACGTGTGGAACGACGTGGAAGACTCGGCAGGGTTACCATAGTAACAGGGGTCTCAGTTAACTACATAAATACGTGTATTTGTCTGTTACATTAAGGCGGCGTGTCAAATGTTTATAGCGTGGTTTAATATCGAGTGATAGGCGTATCCTCCCTGTCCCTGTCTACCATATGAGTTACATAGGAGGTACTCAAATATCAGGCCGTTTTTCACCTGATATTTTGGGTATCCCCTATGTAACTTTTGATAAACAACAGCAAACCTCTCCAAATTGTGTCAGGTTGTTTATTGTGACCTATTAAACACACAAAATAACACCCATGATGACAGGACAGACCCTTTGCATGTTAGGGATGGGATACATAAAATATCAGGTGAAAAATGATATTGATATTGATATTGATGATAGTCCTTCATGCAGTGCCATCACATAGGTTACACACACACACACACACACACACACACACACACATACACACACACGCCGTGAGAAATACTAATCAACCTGTTCGCCGTTAGAAGCGGCGCACAACTTAGGACTTCTCCATCCTGAGGCGTCTCCGTTGGATTTATTCTAAACATCCACCTGCTAAATTTCATCGGGTTTTGTAGTGCAACCTTCTTTGAGCGA
The DNA here is from genome assembly GCA_026937815.1 of Etheostoma perlongum. Classification (NCBI taxonomy): domain Eukaryota; kingdom Metazoa; phylum Chordata; class Actinopteri; order Perciformes; family Percidae; genus Etheostoma; species Etheostoma perlongum. The sequence goes on from CM049376.1 coordinate 19,627,983, forward strand.
ACTGCGGCTGTTATCATTCTGTCTCTTCTGATGTGCGACAGGAAGCCAGAGAGAGGAGTTTGGAGACAGACAACCCCACTCCCGGGCCGCTTCTATCAAGGGAAACCCCCCACGCGTTGCGGCGCCTGGATCGCCAGTAGAAATTTGCGTCGCGGAGTGCGTGTGCATACGCGTCAGGCACTAAATGTGTGTGTTCGTGCACGGCAAAGCCCCGGGCTCCGTCCTCAACAGTTGCTACCGGAGCGACGGAGAGGAGAGGTGGAGAGCGAGAGAGATAAGAGACTGAGGACAGACGGACGGAGCCCCACGTCGCTCAGCCCGGCTCTGCTCCTGACATGCAGTCATGTTAGGGATGGGATACATAAAATATCAGGTGAAAAATGATATTGATAATTCAAAGTGCAGCAGTTAAACAATTCGAAGGGCAGCAGAAGCTCCGCTCTGTGTGCATGCGCGCTCCCGTGGCCAGGGGATACACGAGTACATTGGCACGACACCGCTGACTGAAACACACGTTCTGTCAGGCGTCAAACGAAAAATTATAAAGGCAATACTTATAACGTTAGCATTGTTTTCAAAAACAGTTGCTAAATGCCTGAGCTCACTGACAACTTCACCGTAGCTAGCCATCTGTGTTGTGTCTGTGGCCGGTGGCATGTAGATTCGACCGAGGGAGTAAAATGCTAACCAACCAATGGGCAGAAGTTAACCCCTTAAGACCAGCCCCTCCTCATTTGCATAATGAGGCAGAAATGCATGTAGAAATGTAAAAGTGACAGGCAGAAATAAATACCAGGGGTGAAAATAAATAGGGTAGAAAATGCAACGGAAGAATAAAACAGACAAAAAAATTAAACACACACAGAAATAAATACATTTAAAAAATAAGTAAGGAATAAATAAAGTTGAAGATTATAATGGACAATAAATAAATAAGGTAATTATTACAAAGGTGAATAAATAAAGAAGCTAATTAAAAGAGATATATACATTTATGTCTCACTGTATAATTTAATTTCTACCTACATTTATTTCTTCATTGTATTTTTGGGGCAATTAATTGTGTGCTTATTTATTTATTGAGCATTTATTTATTTCTGTATTTATTTTTAAATATGAAAGACATGGTCCTCCATACACCACAGCACAACTTTGCAATGCAGTCAGTCAGGGTTTTAGGCATACTGCAAATGGTTCTGAGTTTATCACTGACAACACTTGAAGTGGGATTTGTTTCTAAGTTTGGAGAATAAACTATTAGTGATGGTGAAGGAACAGAAAAGCTTGACTTCGGTTCGTTCCCCCTCACCTCAGCTCACTACAACACGGCAGTCAGTCTGGGTATTGAGTTTTGGCTGACATGGCTGGGTTGGCTCACTGCTTTTTTAGCAGTCTGAGCCAAGCATGTGCATGTAAGGCTGTCTGTGTGTGTTTGTGTGCATGCATGTATCGGTGTTTGTATTTCTGCAGGATTTGTGTGTGCATGTGTGTGCCCCTATGTGCCCCCATGTGTCACTTGCAGTGAGAAAAGGCTGTAAACCTTAGTGGAATTTTCTTTATGTTGTTGTGCAGTGTGGCCTCATTACCCAGGTGTTTACCCCCAACCACAGGAAGCGCTTGTCAGTGATGACTGTCTGCTGGCAAACATCGCCTGAGGGAAAGATAGATAGGGAGGGAGAAAAAGAGAGAGGGAGACAGAGGGTGGATGAATTACAGGTTTTCAATTTTGTAGAGTGCCTTGTGAGAATATCTATCTATCTATCTATCTATCTATCTATCTATTTATCTATCTATCTATCTATCTATTTATCTATCTATCTATCTATTTACCTATCTATCTATCTATTTACCTATCTATCTATCTATCTATATTTGAAGTACATCCATTGGTGCATGCATCTGTGTTTTTATTTTTCTCTCTCAAACGTGTGTGTGTGTGTGTGTGTACAGTATATGCATGTGTGCGACTGTGCCATTCAAATACTCACTGGCAGGTCAATGGGTTCCTCTACTACTTCACCAGTGGGGGAGAGAGAGAGAGAGAGAGAGAGAGAGAGAGAGAAGGGACGGAGGAGAGGCGACATACAAGCTGTTGACAGGGATTTATGAGCTGATAGTGTCAGACTGCAAGCACAACAACAGTCTCCCTGTCTCTGCCTGTCCGCTCATAGAGAGAGAGACAGAGACTGACAGAAAGAATGGAAAGGGGAGGAGGGTGAAAACAAGTGAGGCAGCAAAATGAAAAAAAAAGAGCAGAATGAGGGAGTGATAGAAAGTAAAGGAAGATGGGGGAAGAGGCAAGATAGGGATTGAATTTAAATTGTTTAGGGGTTTCTCTCTTTTTCTTCACACACCTTTTCCTCTCTCCTGTGGTCTTCACTTTAGTATCTTGATTTTATCAGATTGTATGTCATGTTGACTGGTGATTACTTTTATTTGCTTGTTTACACTCATGTGATTAAGAAACCATGTGTTCAGGTTTTTAATATCAACCAAAGGCTATTGTTGGTCTTGCGTGACCACAGAGATGATAACAAGGACTGCACTGAGATGACTATGCACACATATTCTGGACAATAACATTACCTCCACCGTATTGTTGGGTCATATTTCCGAAAAAACGGAGGATTTCACATTTGATAAGACTGTTAAAATAAACTGTGGACAACTGCTCATAATCAAGCTATTGATAACTTTCTGTGTGTTCTCTTTGTTCGTGTGTGTGTGTGTCTGTGTGTGTTCAGATGTGTCATGGTGAGTCACAACTGCAATGTTCACTGCAATGTTAGATGACACACACTGATATAGTTGGACTGACATATGAGAGACAGTCTGGAGGGTAATTTTGTCCAATTTGCTGTTCTAAGCATGAATCCATATTTAGGTTTGATTACTCCACAATATATCCTCTTTTACCAACATATTTAGCCATGGGTCCTTTTCAGATGAGGCTCTAATTTTGTGAGCCTCAAAATGTAATGATTGTCATAATAATAGTGATCCAGACGTTAAGTCTGCCAGACTGACATATTGGGGAGACAGACAGCCTGACAGTGCAAATGCACATACTCCCTGGGGATAATATGGACGTGCAGTGATTTATATGTCAGTTCCTGTTTAATGATATAGTAAAGAGTGTGGATTTATGAGGCCGTTTTCATTTCACACTCAGATTCAGGGTTTAGCTGAGTAATGATTCCATGTTGAGTTTCTCAGAATAGCAAATGTTTTTGAGAACTCCTGTCTATAAATAATGGTCTATAGCACAAATGCAATGCAAGTCAATGTACACTAATTGTTATTTGCACAGTGAAGGCAACATGAGGGACCCTGGCACAGACAGAATCCCTACAGGCAAAGTTGATCCTCTGGTTAATGCTTTCAGTCCCCGATTAACAGTGCAGCAGGCTAAGGATGGCAGTCAGGTAGTTAGGGTGTGTTGTTGTTCACATTGGATACAAAGAGCAGCACAACCTCTAGGGACCGCAAGAGTCTCTTAGACTCTGTCTTTTTTGGTTACATTTTTATTTTATTGGGTTTTACGTCTGCTCGAATTCAAGCAATCCTTGTCTTGTCTTGTAAGAGAGATACGACTTTGTAAGGACATTGTGCACTGAAATTTACAATGAAACAGCATATATACAAAATAGTAGATACACAAATACATGTGGGATCTTGTGTAATACCAGTTGCTGGAGCTGATTGTGTAAAATATCACATAAAGTCCCAGGTTACTCCCACATACTTAATCAACAGGAACATGTGCAAAATATGTCAATGGCAAATTGTGGTTATTTTTACCTGTGCAGTTTCTACTATTACTCTTTTGCAGAAGAATATATATACCAAATGAAATATACAAAATGTTTTCACGCCTTGATCTTTATATGACTCCATCTGCAAATAGTGCTGCGTGGAAATGGATGAATACAGATAAAAAAGAAAACAGCTTGATGGAGAAGAAAATGATGCATATTTGTCACATTGATTGCAACTCAAGTATTTAACTTTTAATATATTAGTAACATCTGGTGGCTTTGGAGTATAAATAAGAAGTTTAGGATGTGCAATCACCAAAGGTTCAAAAGTGTTACTTTCACAAGATATAACTGGCTGTAAATAAGTTAGAAAATCCTCATGCATTGATGTTTTTCTTGTATGTGTCACATGGTGAGAACCATGACAACTCTTGCTGGAAAGTGTTGTCTATGTATCTCATGAGTTTATATAAAGCTCTGTAATAATGACATATTTGCTAAATGTATTTTCAGGACCACCAAGTGTTGTGTTTGAGATGAGAGAATGTGCTGTTTAATTGCTGTCCCCATTTTTTTACACAGTACTGTACATGACTCTCTTTAAGTGGCACAGCTTTTCCTTAATTATTTTCATGTACATGAAGTCAGAACAATGCATGCATCTAAGGATTTACAGTGTTACACAGCTTTGACAACCCTAGTGCTGATACAAGAACACATTAATGTATGTGCACTGTATATGTTAAATAGTAAGGACATCAATTTTTTCACAGGGGAACAAAGACAACCTAAGGACATGTACTCATACAATATGTAAAGCTCTGTGGAGAAATACTCCCAGATTGCAGTGCTCTCATGTTACAATATATGTATAGCATTCCGCATTGCAACATAGATTATTAATGAATATTGTATTGTAATGCAAAAATCTAGGTAATATAATGTTAATAATGTAATAAAGAAGTCTAATGGTTACTCATTCACTCAATCACTCAGACTCAAAGAGACAAGGGACTACATTTGCAATATTAGGATTTAATAACAGTGTAGAGATGTTGCAGTGTATAGAGTACCTCTTCTTTTGCAATATCTTCCACACCTGTGCTTTAAATCCTTTTAAGTGGCTAAGAGTTCAGTGGTTTGCTACAGGGTTGTAATTATAGTGGTGACTTGAAATGTAAACATTGTGTCATAGAAACAATGGCGTTTTAAATCATTAAGTAAATGCATTTTTAAACCCTGTTTTACTGTATGTTTATAGTTCACTTACTTTACATCCTTTAACTTTAACTAAATCCAGTTTGACCTACAATGATAGAAACAACATTTCAACTATAATAATAGGTTTACCTCATGAAGCATCAAGTCATGTAGAACTATAGTATGTGGTTGCCTTTTTGGCTTTACAGTCCACATAGATCTTAAGTATTTATTCTCTATTATTTAACATCACATATTTTTATGAGAAAACTCTGGTCGTATGCAGAATGTTATTGACTATGTTTTCCCTCTCCTCAGGTATTAAAGCACCCATATTATGCTCATTTTCAGGTTCATAATTGTATTTAAAGGTTATTTCAGACTAGATTTACATGGTTTAATCTTAAAAAAAAACACCATATTTTTGTTAAACTGCACATTGCTGCATCTCCTCTTTAAATCCTGTGTGTTCTGGTTTTAGCTAAAGAGTAAGACATCTCACTTCTTTACCGTCTTTGTTGGGAGTCACACATCAGAGAGGTTGGAATGTAAAAAACTCAAACATTTCAAGCATCAGCAATTTGACTTTTGGAATGAAAGCCTTTGTTACCAGAAACAGACTGGTACATAATAGCAAGCCATAGTAATTGTGTCATATACTCAGTAGCATTGCTACTGGACGCAACTATGTCATAGCAGGTGTATTGTTAAGGACCCAAGGAAACACAGAGTCCAGTTTTTTTTGGATGAGCAGGGACCAGAATACCGGAGGCCAATCAATTGGCCCATTCAAAAACCTGTCCATTTTTAACGGGCATTGCACTAGTTGCACTAAAAACCACAAATGTCAACCACATAGATCACCAAAGTCAGTGGGTTACATCATGATGGAATCATAAATATCCATACGAATTTCCATGTCAATCCATTTTGGAGATGTTGAGATATTTCATAAGATAGGTAAACAATTTGGCCTGCTGTCAGCGCCTCTCCTCAGCGGATCACTAAAGTCACAATGCGTCATCGTCTGGGAACCATGCATTTCTGCACATAATTGCACAGTAATTCATTTAATGGTTTTGCGATAGTTTAGTCTGGGCCAAAGTGGCTGCTTGCGTGGCTAATTAACTGCGCCATATATAATAATTCATGGAAGAAAACACATATTTTCTAATTGTATAAGAAAACAAATTGCGGAGAATACAAAATACAAGAGCCTCACACCCCACACCTTTGAAGCCTCCCTATCTGCCTCCCTCCATCTTTGTCTGTTGTTATTAACCCCAGCTACAGTGTTCAGATACGAGCCTCCTATGTTTTCCATGGACAGTTTATCACACTTCCTTTCCCTCTCCTAAGGGCCCCCAGTCAGTCTGTCAGACAGGAAAATCTAAGCCTTCAGGACATACCATTATAGTGCAAATGGTATATTGGACTGTACAGCATGCTGATGATATATAACCTTAAAGTCTCACAAGTAAACACAAAACAGGAAGGAGGTCTGAGCTGGGGTTTCCTTTAACAGCCCTCACAAGTGAACATAAATGTCTGAATAGCACATTGGATTGATTTAAAGTTAGTCAAAATGACCCTATACATATTGAATGGTATGGAATTGTATTGTAGGTAAAATGATTTTACTTGATTGTCTGTGAATTTTATTTTGTTGGAACTGTATGGAGTTGAATTCTATTAAATAAAGTGTTTAATAAATCATTTGTGATTCAGTTGATTTCATTACATAGTATGGATCTAAATACCAGGTAAAGGGGTTTGATTATTTTCTATGGCAGTTTGTCATACTTTCTGTCAGTCTTGCCTGGCTTCACAGTCATTCTATCAAACATTGAAAAAAATGTCCTAAGAGGGAAGAGAGCATTACACCTCTGCCTTCAGCTCTGTCTAACATCCGGCCTTGTTCCCGTGATCTGCTATCTGCATCATGAATTGGGCTTAAAATATAGAATCAGCTAGGAGAAAAAAAAAATAGGAACACATTATTATTTTTTTTTTAACAGGCATGTTTTTCAACCGTGAACTGAAATGCGAACATAGACCTAGTTGTAAAGAAGACCTCCACGTTTCCCTGTTTTAGACTTTTTATTAATATTTGGTGTATGTGAGGTAGAATACTCTGTTCCACTGAAGTAAACATATGCGTGGCATACAGTACTTTATAACAAACTAACTTAAAATAGGGCAAACTATAAGATGTAGAAAAGTTCACTAATGCAAAATGTTTCCTAAAAACGTTTGTTCTGTAGTGAATGAAAAAGAGCACCATGTCTTCTGAAACTGAAGAATATAGTGTACAATACACTCACCGGCCACTTTATTAGGTACCCCATGCTAGTAACGGGTTGGACCCCCTTTTGCCTTCAGATCTGCCTCAATTCTTCAAGGCATAGATTCAACAAGGTGCTGGAAGCATTCCTCAGGGAGTTTGGTCCATATTGACATGATGGCATCACACAGTTGCCGCAGATCGTCGGCTGCACATCCATGATGCGAATCTCCCGTTCCACCACATCCCAAAGATGCTCTATTGGATTGAGATCTGGTGACTGTGGAGGCCATTTGAGTACAGCGAACTCATTGTCATGTTCAAGAAACCAGTCTGAGATGATTCCAGCTTTATGACATGGCGCATTATCCTGCTGAAAGTAGCCATCAGAAGTTGGGTACATTGTGGTCATAAAGGGATGGACATGGTCAGCAACAATACTCAGGTAGGCTGTGGCGTTGCAACGATGGTCAATTGGTACCAAGGGGCCCAAAGAGTGCCAAGAAAATATTCCCCACACCATGACACCACCACCACCAGCCTGAACCGTTGATACAAGGCAGGATGGATCCATGCTTTCATGTTGTAGACGCCAAATTCTGACCCTACCATCCGAACGCCGCAGCAGAAATCGAGACTCATCAGACCAGGCAACGTTTTTCCAATCTTCTATTGTCCAATTTCGATGAGCTTGTGCAAATTGTAGCCTCAGTTTCCTGTTCTTAGCTGAAAGGAGTGGCACCCGGTGTGGTCTTCTGCTGATGTAGCCCATCTGCCTCAAAGTTCGACGTACTGTGCGTTCAGAGATGCTCTTCTTCCCACCTTGGTTGTAACGGGTGGTAATTTGAGTCACTGTTGCCCTTCTATCAGCTCGAACCAGTCTGGCCATTCTCCTCTGACCTCTGGCATCAACAAGGCATTTCCGCCCACAGAACTGCCGCTCACTGGATGTTTTTTTTTTTTTTCGGACCATTCTCTGTAAACCCTAGAGATGGTTGTGCGTGAAAATCCCAGTAGATTAGCAGTTTCTGAAATACTCAGACCAGCCCTTCTGGCACCAACAATCATGCCACGTTCAAAGTCACTCAAATCACCTTTCTTCCTCATACTGATGCTCGGTTTGAACTGCAGGAGATTGTCTTGACCATGTCTACATGCCTAAATGCACTGAGTTGCCGCCATGTGATTGGCTGCTTAGAAATTAAGTGTTAACGAGCAGTTGGACAGGTGTTCCTAATAAAGTGGCCGGTGAGTGTATATATTTGAAGATCCAATTCCATTCTAAAGTCATCTGTCTGCTCTTCACTGTTCATTTCCCCCAGCTTTTTCCACTTCAACTACAGCCTCTTTGTTGTGCAACATCCATCCATCCATCCATCTTCATCGTCCGCTTATCCAGTGTCTGGTCGCGGGGGCAGCAACTCCAGCAGGGGACCCCAAACTTCCCTTTCCCGTGTTCACGTACACTTATAAGCATCCCTATGTTCGAACATGGTGATTGTTATAGACAATCCATAACTAGCACAGAAGTCCAACAACGAACAACCACTCAGATTCAGATCAGGGAGGCCATTCCTCCCAGTCACACCTCTCCATGTGTCTCTGTCATTGCCCACGTGCTCGTTGAAGTCCCCCAGCAGAACTATGGAATCCCCCACTGGAGCCCCATGCAGGATTCCATTCAAGGTCTTCAAGAAGGCTGAATACTCTGAGCCTTTGTTTGGTGCATATGCACAATCAGAGTCCCCCCCCCCCACACTGTGCAGGCATAGGGAGGCGACCCGCTCGTCCACCGGGGTGAACTCCAATGCAGCGTGCTTGTAGAGGGCTTATGAGTATCCTTATATCCGCCCGGCGCCTCACACCCTGGGCAACTCAGGAGAAGAAAAGAGACCAACACCTATCCAGGAATATGGTTCCAGAATTGAGACTGTGTGTAGAGGTAAGCCCCACTAGATCTAATTAGTAGCGCTCTTATCGGTGCAACATTCAACAATAGTCTAATTTCACAAGGGTTGAAAAGTTAGGACGGGGCCTCACAAGACCAATTACACAATAGGCAGCACAACTGACAGACTGGTTCCTATTTTAAACTTTCTGGAGGAAGTTATTTCATCAATAACATCAATTTTAGCACTCTTTACCCTCAAAATGCATTTTAGTAAGTAAAAATATGTCACCTGCAGTTATTTTGCAGAAGGGGGGTGCAAGAATGAGAAATTATGGCTTTAGCAGACAATTACGGGGTAATTATTATCATCATAGCTGCATGTTTATGAACATTGAACATGAATCAGTTGGCTGAATTTGACATGATGTTGCAAAAGGCACTACACACATGCTATCTCACACTTGTTAGATTTCATGACAGAAATGGCTGCTGTTTGTTTTCCTTCCTACAGTATGCACCTCAGCCAGGATGTGTGTGAGCCTGCCAGCCGTTAACCCCACAGAGGAAGTGTGCAGGAAATGAGATCAGCCTTATAGAGAGGTAACGCCTGAGCCACTGACACCCGACCAATAACTGTCACTTACTGCACCTGATACTGAGATACTAAAAATGCAGCGAATAACAGGAAGGTCAGAATAGAATGTAATAGAATAGACACATGTGATACAGCAGGGGCATCGAAGAGGAGAGAATGTAATAGGAAAGCAGGATGGAATGCAATACAAAAACAATGAAAAAGGAAAGAAACAAAAATCTAAAAAAAAAAAGAACAGGCAACACAAAGCAGAACAGAGAAAAGAGACACTAAAGGAAGAAATTTCACCAGAAGCTCTACCATTACTCTATCTCAAAGATAGGTTCTCTTGGATAAACTGTCAGATGTGTTAAAAATATATATGTGAAGGAGTGGAGGTTAAATTCTGGCCCTGTACATTTATGTATATAACTGTACCAGTATGTGGTACACCTTTTCCTTTGTGCTGCTATGGAAGAGAAGAAAATAGGATTGGATAAAATAGGTTAAAATAGAAAATGACAAAGACAAATAATGTACCCCAAAGCATTGCAGACAAGACCAGACTAAAACAAAACAACCCAGTACTGTAGAAGAAAGAGCATTCAGTACAGTATACAATGGGAGAGGGGATTAAAGACGATACAAGAACAGTTCCACCCAAAGTAACGATCAGATAAATTCTGTTTGAAAACAGAAATTGCTAAAAATACCAGCAGTGTTGGACCTAACTCAGTGGCTGTGTATGTCAAACTGTCACTATCCACTGCACACATTCACTTTACCATGATGAAAGACAGTCTGTAGCTTCACTGAAGAAATTAGGCTTGACAGGCCTGCAGTGTGCCACTTGTGTGTGTGTGTGTGTGTGTGTGTGTGTGTGTGTGTTTGTGTGTTGTGCATATATCTCAGCATGCACACACGCAGCAGAATTTTAGCTTTCTGTGAGATTAAAAAAATAACAGGTTTTCCTTTTTAGTTATTGAGACAGGAAGCAGGAAGAGTGATTAAACATTTACAGTGCCTGCTAACACCTACCCCCAAGAACAACAACCGTTTGATAAAAATATACAGATACAAACACAACACTTGTTTTTGAGGCACAATACATGACTTTAGTAGGCAGAAAACATATTTTGGGTTTAGGTTCTTTGTGTAGAACTGATTTGTGATTTGTGTTGGTATAACTGAAAAACATTTTGCCAGAACAAATTAATTTAGGCTGCTGAATTACACTGACACTGCTACACAAAATATACAGTATATACCATGCATACTACAGTTCTCATTCAAATGTTCATGTATTTGTCTGCCTTGGATCGCCTGTTGTCTTTGAATGGTTCACTCATGATATGGGTGCTTGACATGTTAGTGACAAGAATACATGTGGTGTGTTGCAACATTTGCAATGCTTCTACATGCCTACATTAAAGATGACAGGAGCAAAATGTGTGCGTGGCCCTCCCTTGTAGTTGCAAAACATACAGGAAAATGACCTGTTTCATAGCACCATTAAAACACAGGGTGTCAAATGTACAAATTTTTCGTTCTGTCTGCAGATCGAACATTGTCACCATATAATAGGGAGACAGACAATCGTACTTGATCTATGGGCATAAGACTGAAAAATGGCCATGGTGAGATATCAAGATTAAATAATTGTCATAACTAAACTGACTCATCATTCCCAACAAAATATAATTAATGTATGATGTTGTAAAGTCTTTGTATTACATTATATGACCCAATGAATGACTGATGAAATGGGAAAATATATGGACAAATAAATGAATAAGTAATGAAATGATTAATCATTTAATTAGTTGTACAAACCAAGCGTGTGTCACAGCCTGACAATGCTCCAAAGCCTCATCTCCATATTTGCATAATCAGACTTGTGCAGAAAATGTTTTCTGACAAACTTAACCACATAACTATTTATTTTGATGGAAGATCTATAAAAATCTATCCTATGTACCAAATTATATACAATAAGAATGTGTTGCTGGTACTTCTGCAACTTGCTAAATTTTGCAGTATTTTTTTTTTGTTAACATCGTTTTTAATTAAAAAGGTCCAAAAAGCTAAATCAAACTGAAGGGTGAAATTTGCATAAAAACAAAAAAATAATCCACCACAAAATGACTGAACATGATAAATGTAAATGTTAAATCTTTGGCACAATTGATTAATGCAAAATGTGGATCTTGTTTTTATTGTAAAGCAGCTGTTTTAATCAGCTGCAGTAAACTCATAGTCTATGGTTAATCCACTCCAACTGCTATACGGCAGTAATGCAGTAATATGACAATACTTTTCCTCTTTAGCAACCCATGCTACGATGTTCCAGTTAAACAATATATTCCCATGTTTTGTATAAAAAAATGTTTTATCCATTGATGTTATTACAAACATATAGAAATAATGTCAGAAAAAAGTGCGTGGGAAATTAGGGATGAAACTCCTTGAACATAATATAACTCAGCAAAAAATAAACGCCCCTTTTTCAGGAGACTGTATTTTAAAGATACTTTTGTAAAAATCAAAATAACTTTAGAGATCATCATTGAAAAGGGTTTAAACAATGTTTTCCATGCTTGTTTGATAACCATAAACAATTAATGAACATGCACTTGTTGAACAGTCAAAAAGACAATAACAACTTGCAGGCGGTACGTAATTAAGGTACAGAAAAAAAAAAGAAAATTAGGAATGTCAAGAGATCTTTTTACTGACTCGGAAAAACACCAAAAGAAAGACGCCCAGGGTCCCTGCTAATCTGCGTGAACGTGCCTTAGGCATGGTGCAAGGAGGCATGAGGACAGCAGATGTGGCCAGGGCAATACATTGCAATATCCCTACTAAGACAGCACTGCAGGGAGACAGGAGGCACAGTTGATTGTCCTCGCAGTGGTAGACCACATGTAACAATACCTGCATAGGATCGGTACGTCAGAATATCACACCGCGGGACAGGTACAGGATGGCAACAGCAACCGCGAGAACTGGCCAGTGCGGTGCAGTACTCAATGCAGCTGGTGGCCACACCAGATACTGAGGGCTACTTTGTTCAGGGACACATTTTTCCATTTCTGTTATTCACATGTTTGTGAAAATTGTTTAGTGTATGTCTTAGTTGTTCAATCTTTTAATGTTAATACACATTTTTGCATATGTAAAGTTTGCTTAAAATATAAAAGCAGTTGAAAGGGACAGGGCATTGCACAGCTATGTTTCACTTTAAATGTGAGATCTAAATGTCATTTGCATTGCATACTCTGTTGTTTCATTTGCTCTAGGAAACAAGGGCAAACTAATTTAGCAAAAACACAGTTGGCTGGCTGATGCAACACAGTGAAATTTGAAGAGCATTCATGCACAATAAACCACTTCTGTCAGACCACCTATTGAGTGTGTGTGCATGTGTGTTTGTGTGTCTGAATGTTTGTGCATGTGTACAAATCAATGTCAGTATCTTTGTGCACTGTACAAGTGTGGGTGTTGGTGTGTGTACCTGGCACTGTTGTACACAAGAAATAGATTCCTCTTACTCCTTAAGACAATTTTCATCACTACCTCTGTGTTGTTGCAGGCTACTGTGGCCTATTACCGCAATAATGCAGATTTTTTTCTGGCTTAGAGATTCTGTAAATCAAACCCACTTACAGTAGCTGAAGTCCTGTGTTTTAAAATCAAGCCCCTAATCAGCCTGTGCAGTTTAATGCCACTGCTGTGGCTCAGCTTTCAGTTTCTAAGTAAAAAGGTCCCCTGCTATTACAGCGAATGATTGCCCTGCTTTTTGGGGGGATTTTGGCCCATTGGTCACCTGATGTGTGACAGGAAGAATTGCAAACAAAATCACCTCTCTATTTCCACAAGATTGCTTTGTCCACTGTGCACACTAACCACAATAGTGAATAAAATGCCACTGTTATTAGTAGTGTTGAAAGTCCATTTCGGTGTTCTCTGGGGATCTGGATATCTGTAGAGAAGGTGAAACAATGTCTCCAAATGAACCAATTGAGTAAAAGCATTTTTTCAAATGAATGCCATGGAATGTTAACATTATTATGACTTTGTTTGTCTCTATTGTTTTATGCTTCTCATATATAGACTCTTAAAAAACTTGGCAAATAAGACAAATTTGAGTATACATCTCATTATTAAAAAACAACATGTGAAGGGTATTACAGCTTATTGCTTGTTGACCTTTGACTTAGTGATGCCCTATATGCACACATAAGTTCCTTAGAATACAAAGATACTAGATACTAGATATAATTGTTTTTTGTGTTGTATACTGTGTTATACTGTGTGACTTCATCAAAACCACTTCAGTTGTAACTTAATAATAATAATAGGCACCTGATTCCTACAGTATCGATAGCAAAGAAACTAATAAAATCATCTAATAATGCAGAAGCAAGTCAGATTGTCTCAGCTATAAGTCATTTTGCTCATGATGCATACTTTTCTGTCATGGGTTGGGGTCTTGTTGGGATTATTTTTCCCTTTTTTGCCTCCTTGTGTTTCTCCCTGGTCGGGTGTTGTTGGTCCTGTCCTGTGTTCCCCTCAGTGTCTGTATGTTCTGTTTTCTGTTTTACTTTGAAGTCTGTTTTTTGTCCCGTCTTGCATCTAGGTTGACTTCCCGTGCTCCCCTGCCCTCTCGTCACCTGCCTCTTGTTACCCAATTACCCTGGTGTATTTAAGGTCTGTGTTTCCCTTGTGCCTTGTCTTATCCTTCTGCCTTGTGAGCGTCCAGTCTGCGTGCCTTCCTGTGTGTTGCTCCTGCTTCTTCCCGTGAGTTTGTTCCAGATCTTCCCCGTGGGTTTTTCCCTGTCCCAGCCTTCCTGTTTTTTTTGCATTGCTTCCCCCTCGGACCTGGTTGTGGACATTCTACGTTTTGGACTTTTTGTGTTTGTTGGACTTGCCTGTTCTCTGCTCCCTATGTTTTTTCCCTTGGACTTTTTGTCAATAAATCCGTGTTAACCTGCTCCTGCCCGCCTCCTCGTCTCTGCATTTGGGTCCTCCATCCACCCCCATCATAACACTTTTCACTTCAACAAGTACAGTACATGCATGTGTTTGCCGTGGCAATATAATTATTTCATCTGGTTTAGTAAGATGGCCCTCCAGAAAACAAAACGATAACAAAAAAAACACAAATTGAGTATTTTCATTGAAAGGTTATGACTGTGCATCAGATATTGAGCTGTTGGTTGCAGCCTTTGACTAGAGCTGTATTATATCAATGATCCATTAGGTACTCTGAGCTGCTCCTGGACGATCTGAACTTTTTCTGATTGGCTCGGCTCAGTTGAATCTTCACATCATTCATGTCTCCCTCTGTCTTCTTCCTGATCCTCTCAGCATCGCTCCTGCTCCTCACCACAGAGTTCAGGATGCTCTGCATGGAGTCAATCACCCTTTGGCTATTCCTATAATTTGTTTCATATCCTACTTCCTGTCAAGCCTTCACAGCCTTGACCTTTATTTTCAGCTGAAGCTGACCACAGATAATCTTGGATTTCTTATGCTCGCAGGTATCCTTATTATGGAACTTTAAATATCGCAGACTAATTCAATTAATCAGTCAGATGAAATTGGGGAGGGGATACTACATGCAGTACAAATGTTCTGCTTTAATGACATTCTGTTATACTTTCTAAATGAAAAATATTATTTAGGTTGTTTTTGCTCAGTTTGCAGTGAATTGTACATTACTAACGCATTGTGTCCGGCAATCATGATGTGGATGATTGTGTGTGTTACGATTATTTCACTGACACTGATAGTTTGTAATGCAGCAGCAGACAAAACAAATGCACATTTCTTCATTGTTGTTAATTCAAATAGTCTGACCAGCTGACCACTGTACAAAAGGTATGTTTATGTTATGGTAAGAGTTTATGTTAAAGTAGATAAAAGTAAAAGTTGCAAGGGACTATAACACATTTTATATTGTAATAAAATGTAAAGTTATTATCCTAATTTTCTCATAATACATTTCTTTATAGTCTTTATAAGAGTTCCTTTTTTATGTTGCAACTTCCTAATACTATTTTCCCCAAAATAATGTTTTTGCTCTAACACAAAAACAAACAAACTACAATTTTTATTTTATTTCCGTCCTGGATTAATGCTGCATTCCATTCACCTCAAAGTCGGAAGCTGGAGCTGGGAATGACGTCACACCCGAGGTGGCCACGTTTTAGTACAAGTTGGAATAACCATTATTTCAGTGGGTTTGCGCTAGCTAGATTAGCCATTGCTAACAATAGCAGATACTAGCAATGCAGAGCTGTATTTTTGTGCAAACACCGCAGCAACATGTCCACAGAATGGTTTAATGAGACACAAATAAGACAGAAGTGCTATTAAACTGCATATTTCCACACCGTTCACTACTGTTAACACTACTGCCATATTGGAATTTGAATTCTGCTTTGCTCTTGATATTGTGAGGTTCTCTGACTTTCCAAGTTGGAAATCCAGCTTCAGGGGACTTTCAAATGAAATGCACCAACATTTCAAAATAGTTTACTACTATACTATTACTATTACGGTATAACACAAAAATACAGCAAAGAAGCCAATATTATAGGAAATATATTTTCAACATAACTGGACCCAGTGCTTCTCCTTGGATTTACTGTCCAGTAGCTGTAGGCTCAAATTAATATAAATATGATTTGTTTTGTCCAAAAGATGATGAATCCCTATACTCACTTGGAACTTTGCTGTTTCATGATATCAGTAGCTTGTATGGTTCTTTTTCTGTAAAGCCTTCTAACTTGATATTACTTGATTACCAAAACAGGATTTAATGGTCTAGAAATGTCTATAGTGATTACTTGACCACAAACATTTAATCTGTTCATTCAGAGGTGATATAACAAATGACTCCAAGTGTGTTATATACCAGACTCCTAGGTGAACTTGAACAGACAGATGAGTGTTAACCACAGGAAGAACGTGCTTGATGTACTCTACAATACAGCTTCTTGTTCTCCCCCTTCACTATCTCTAATTGACCTAAAGCATCCTTATAGTAGTTCTTAATTTAAAGAGCTCAGTACTTACAGATCTGGGCCTCCTCCTGGGCAGCCTCTAGTTCAGCTTGGCCCTCTTCCTACGTCTGCTTCCAATCTGTAAGACCGTGGTGTTATAAATACATCAGTGAAAAGTGAGAAATGACGGAGAAGAGGTTGGAGGCCAAGTATGAAGCCCACAATACTTTGCACTACTAAGTACAGTGTATGTATAAGCCTGCTACCAGCCACCACTTGGTATGGCACTTTTAGAAGGTCCTTTTATTTCTCAACAATATACTGTATCTGCTATCTTCTTATTATCTTATGTTGTAATACTATTAATATGCATTTCTATAAGTGAGATGATCTTCCCCTTTTTGACTGATTAAGCACATCTCAATTCAATTCTCGTCAGGCTTTTTCATTAATGTCTTTAATTAAATAAATGTCATTTGATAAACCAAATGACCTTTGTCACAGCAGACATTTTGACTTGTAGAGGAAAAGGCACAGGGGCAACTGTGTTGATAACTGTGTCCCGATAAACCATGGCAGTAAGCCTGTATGCACAAGGACCCTGGTCCTAACTCACCTAAAGGGAATGCAGTTGTTCTAATTTATACTGCTGTGACAAGCCAAAAATGTCCACTATAAAAAAAATCTATTACCTTATTAATGTTCCTCTGATTCTTATCATGGTAAATGGCCACATCATTGCCTTTCTCCACTTCGCTCTTTAGATCTGATAATGCAACAAGTCTTCTAAACCATAGGATGATATAGGTAATTTATTCCTACCCTCTAATACGACCATTTCATGGTTTTAATGCCCCTAGCATTTTCTAAACCAGAGAATGTAACTGTGGTTGTGAATGTTGTGAAGTGGTTAGTTACATTTAGGCATAACAAATATTATTTGGTCTGGTAAAAGATTGCGTTTTGGGTTAAAATCTTAAGTATGATGTAAATGTGCTGTATTTATATAGCGCTTTTCTAGTCTTAATGACTTCTCAAAGCGCTTTTACATCATACAGGATACATTCACCATTCACACACATTCATACACTGTGGCCGAGGATGCCGTACAAGGTGCCACCTGCTCATCAGATAAACACTCACACACATTCACACTCCGATGTGCAGCATCTGGGGCAACTCAGGGTTCAGTGCCTTGCCCAAGGACACTTTGACATGGGACTGCAGGGCCAGGGATTGAACCACCAACCTTCCGAATGGCAGGCAACCGCTCTACCGCTGATCCACAGCCGCCCCTATATGATACATATGTTACTACAAAATGTTAGTTCCATTATTTCCATAAAAAAAAACTTGCTTGCTGCTTCCTTATGCAGAGTTTTGGCACTCTTATACTTACGTTACCTTCTGCTTTACTACTGTCATTACTACAGCCAACCGAGGGTGCAGCCGCTATCAACGTAAATTTAGGTCGTAATAGCTGCTTGTTCAAATGGCTTATGAGGTTGTTTTTTATGGTGAAGACCGTCTCTGATAATATGTGAATTATTATGTAACTTATTATATAATGCTGTCATATGACTATATCATATTGATCATATGAAATTGTGAATATGATGAGTTTTCTTGAAATGACAATAGACACTCCAACTATACAACTTTGTGTTTTTGTGATACATCACAGCACCAGTCATGTCACTAACTTCTCACCACTGAAGCTCAGAATATCAGTAGCAGTCAGAATTTCAATTTTCAACAAAGGTTCTTTGCCATTTGAGTTTATTCTTTGGTGTATTCTCTGCATTTTAAGTATTTGGACAGTGACACATTGTTTGATGTTTTAATTACGTCGGATGGGAAACGACAGTAGTTATTTAATTGTTCACTCCATATGGATGAATATAACCTCTAATTAAAGCTGCCAGTCTCGTACCTTGTAATTACTGTGTCATTTCATATTCAGTAAAGTAATAACAGTAGGGAGTTAAAACATCAAACAATGTGTCACAGCCTAAATCTGTATGGGGCTCAGCTAATGACCTGATCTGTGGCAATGAACTCTTACAGTAGGGGTCAATAATGCACTTGACAGTTCTTGATGTCTTGACAATTATTGGATAATCATAAAAGTTAGTACATATATGATATTTCAACTCTGCATTTAAAAATTTGCATCACGCCAATTACAGAACATGCCAAAGTTACAATATGTGTGTTTAAAGTTGTTTTGGTGATGAATGGGAATGTTTAATCAGTTTAGTTACATACTTAAAATCAACCTGTTGTCCTGCAGGGCCCTGCTACGTCCTCTTGCTATGCCCTGCAGTGCCCTGCTACACCCTGAAACACCCTGCAGTGCCATGCTACACCCTGAAACACCCTGCAGTGCCATGCTACACCCTGAAACACCCTGCAGTGCCATGCTACACCCTGAAACACCCTGCAGTGCCCTGCTACACCCTGAAACACCCTGCAGTGCCCTGCTACACCCTGAAACACCCTGCAGTGCCATGCTACACCCTGAAACACCCTGCAGTGCCATGCTACACCCTGAAACACCCTGCAGTGCCCTGCTACACCCTGAAACACCCTGCAGTGCCATGCTACACCCTGAAACACCCTGCAGTGCCCTGCTACAACATGTAATGCCCTATAGTACCCTGCTATGACCATGAACTACTATAACTAATATTCTGACCATAATTACTATTGTCCCTTATTGTGACTATAATTGCTACTGTACATCACACCCCAAACCGGCATTGCCAGACAACGCCTACAAAAGGACATGGTCTGTCCAGGGTTTCTTTCTTAAAGGACATTTTTCCTTCAGCATTGTCGCACTAAATGCTTGCTGTTGGGAGAATTTCTGAAATTATTGGGTCTTTGTAAATTATAGAGTGTGGTCAAGGCCTACTCTATCTGTAAAGTGTCTTGACATAAGTCTTGTTATGATCTGATACTATAAATAAAATTGAAATTGAATTGAATTAGTCTATACTGAGATACAATTTCCACACATGTTCAAAATAGATAACACCTATGTTGAGTGTTACTTGACTCACTGACTGACAGGAGTCCTGCATTTATACAAAACTATTTTTTGTAACATGTCTGACACAATCAGCCAATAATGCTCCAGTGTTTCCTCGCTGTTTACTGTCTGCAAACTCTAAGGTCAGATAAATGTGATTTGTTTTGTTTTGGGGCTATTTATTTCCCTATTGAACTAGAACTTTATTGATATGAAGAAGTGTCATGTTTAGCTGACAAATGTTGATGGTATCAATATCTTATGGCTCATATGCAGACAACTGAGGCAGCTGATTATTTTTTATTAGCCACACCTTTTCAGTCCCTCACTGCTGGCTTTTGCCAATGTCACAGTTCTGTGTCAGCAACTGTACTGCTAATAAGTATAATTGTTAATACTTTGTCAACATAGTAATATGTTGAAAGAGAGGTCTAATTTGGGGAAGCTTATTTTGTTTACTGTATTGGATGTGTTGCTATTAACACAATTATTTTAGGTTGAAGAGCTGACTGGCATTGTGGTTTTTTTTTGGCATGGCTACATGATAAATTCTTGCTGTTTTGCTAATGTTAACTCATCAAATATGTTTTGCGAGTGGTAGATTTTGCTGCCTTCTAGCCTCCAGCCACAGCAATGGTTGCAAAGCACAAAACAACATGGTGTTGACAGTCCTCCCAGCACCAGACACTGGATGTGAAAAACACAGGTCAGCAGTAGTTTAAAAATGTGTGGCCTGTCCCAAGGATTAGGTTTACTGAGATATCTGGATAATCTGGCTGTAAAATGTGCACCCCCATCAAATTTGGAACTTTAACAGATGTAAAAAGCCTTCCTGGATGTGGTAAAGTACCTTACTGGTCCAGCCAGGCACTAGAATGTCCTCCCTAATTTAAATTAAGTCCGAATTGGAGTTAAGCTGCTAGCTGTTATAACAATTCTGGGCTTCAGTTAAGTATTGGATCATTATAAACCATTAGCATAAATCAATCTTAAATAAAAGAAGAGGTCAGATTGTCTGTATAGCTATAAAGTTTATAGGTTTAAGGGACTGAGTATCATATTTATATTTCTAAAAATAAGCCCACAAAAACAACAGGTGGTTGCACACAAAGAGTTGCAGGCTGCCAACGAATAAACAAACCTAATGGACCATGTTTGTTGAATTGTGCCATGTTGATACCGCGTGCAGCATCATATATACACATATACTCAGAAGCAGTATGCCTTTTAAAAACAAATACATTCACACTGTTAAAATAAAGGTCACACAATTAGTAATGGATTGATTGATGCACTTAATACAGTCATTGGCTCAGTTATCACATCACAAAATTATACACTACACAAATCTGAATTCAGTTCTCATATCACTATGTTGTTGCTATATTCTTCATTCATATCAATGCATAGAGTAAAGAGAATTATACTATGAAAAAGATGGCTATATAAACCCGTATGGAAAATCAAACGTAAAGAGAAAAAAATATTATGGGAAAACACTATCACTGTACATCTACTATGCCAGATGTTCCAGGTGTATCATGGCCTTAGGGAATGCACGTTTCCTGTGTGTTATCTGAGTGAACCAATAAGAATATGTAGCAAAAGACACGGGACAAAACCCATCTCGCACACCAGCTTGCAAGTTCCCATAAACACACACACACACACACAGTGTGCCAGAAAATAACCAAACCCCAAATAATACTGTTGTATTGTAATTGCTCCTGCTGTCTCAGATGTTTTCTCCCTCTCTGTCTCATAATAAAAGCCTGTTTGACAGGCCAGTGCTTATATGTGCGGCACAGGAGGGAGTCTTCCACTGCTGCTGATACAAAATTGTATTATTGAAGGCTGCACCCAGCACAATGCCTTCCTATTCCTTCCCCCGTGTCTGTTCTTAAATCAGAAATGTTTTCAGTAGCCAATAAAAGCATAATGCAGTCTTACACATGCAGCATTTGCAAGTGAATTGCGGTGCCCCATATTGCCTCTGATGGTAATCAGAAAAACATTGTGCTATGAGAGATAGAATAGCCAGTCCAATATGAAATGTGTGTGTGTTGTGCTGAATGTTATCTGATGGAGATGTTGGAAATAGAAGCATGCTGTATGTAAACTGAATGCCATGCTGCTTGGCCATATGGGTAGTAATAAGAAACAAACATATAAAACAGCAGGGACAAATTATTCTTAAATTATAGCCACAGTACTGCTTCCATGTCAAAACCATAAGTAAATGGGACAAGCATATGGTGTGGAATCATTTGTGTGTGTGTGTTATATGGCAAGTATGGTTGAATTGTTTATGAAGGAATGTGTGTGGAGTCCTTTGTGTTTTCAGTGAACGCCGTATCAATTCTCTTCCTCTCTGTCTCATTTGTGTTATCTCATTTTCATCCCAATCAAGCCTCCATTTCACATTTCATTCTTATCTCTCAGCTGCGTCCACCTATTATCTCCACTGTTTGCATTCTCAGTGTTTCCTGCTCTCTTTAATATTTTACTCTTGATCTCTCTACCTGTGATTTCTCTCTGTTTCATCTAGTGTTGTTCTCTTACCTTTTTCCCCACACCCATACATATTTCAATTACAAGCCATGTTAAACATAGCAGGATCTCAGCTAATGCATGCCTCAAATTACTCATGGGTACTTTTATAACTCTAAAACTCTAAACATTTTACAAAATTACTCCCCCTCCGCCCTTTAGTGGGATCCATTTTCTTTTTTTAGCTCCTCCCATACATCTCAAATACTAACAGACTGCTGACAGGTATATGCTGCTGGATGTCTAAAATAACAGCAAACAGAACAGTTGAAAAAGAACTAGGAAGCAAAGCTAGGAGAAACAAGAAAGAACCAAAAAAAATGAAGATGCAAGAATAGAGAGTGACAATTAGAGAAAATGACTTTCCACCAGGTGCAACATTTATAAGGGCAATGGAAAAGAAGATAGAAAGCAGAGGGGATTTTTTGTTGCAATTTAGGCATGAAATCACACTTTGTGCTGTCAAAAACAACTATAGTCAGAAATCTTTTTTTTATACACCAACATTTGGAATGGCATTCCCTATCACATCAGGACACTACCAACCATCACAAATTTCAAAAAGGCATAAAAACTATTCCTTCTCAACAGTTGCACACATTGATTGTTCATGTATGGTCCAAGTCTTGTTGGCGTTTTCTGTATTGTTTGTTTTTAGTTGTCTGTAGCTATGTTTCCATCCACACGTTTCTATCCAAATTAAGTGACATTGAATGAAAAATGCCTTATTGAATTTCATGAATATTGACTCAAAGGAAATATGTTCAGTCTCATTGGATTTTATCTTGATCAATATATGGCTTATGAGATAAACGGTGAAGGAAAGGTTATTTGCCAAATAAATAATGAATTGCGATTAAGTTTTAGGTTATTTTATTGTTGCAACCCGCCTCAAAACAAAGAAGTTTTAGTTAATTTCCACCCAGTATTTCCGCTCTGTTTGCACACATGACGGGTGTCAACAAAGACAGATATAAGTGGACGAACGAGGAGACGAGAGACTTTTTCAATTTAATTTTCGAGCAAAATATAACGGCTATGTTAAATAGCAAAAATCTAAGAAATGCCATAATTTATCAGGAACTTGTGAAGGAAATGGACAACAATGGTTACAACAA
Source organism: Etheostoma perlongum (assembly GCA_026937815.1). Lineage (NCBI taxonomy): Eukaryota > Metazoa > Chordata > Actinopteri > Perciformes > Percidae > Etheostoma > Etheostoma perlongum. The sequence continues at coordinate 19,651,402 of CM049376.1, forward strand.
GCCGTGGGATGTCTTCCGGAGTAAATGGAAGGCGCTCAAACAGCGAGACATGTCTCAAAAAAGAGAGTTGTCTCGCAGCAGCACATAAGCACTATTGCCACTTGTGCAATATTGATCATTTGTTGGTAGATGGTGCAATCCATTTTAGTCTAGCAAAACTTTGTTCACAAATGTTTGCTTGAATGTTCTTGAATGTGTCTCTTGAATGTGCGATTCAGTGTGAAAATAAATGGAAACACCTTTAAATGTTTCAAATCAATTCAATATAGCAATTTGACCGCAAAACAGCATGTGGCGTCACTACGCACATGTTTTTATTTGCTTTAAAGCCGTTGGATGGATACTTTCACCAGCTTTATTCACATGAGTTTCTTTACCAAACTTTAGATAATTCAACTGACAAGTGGATGGAAACTTAGCTTGTGACTGTCTAGCCCATGCCAAAGTCCTGTACAAATGTTTCTGTCCTCATATGCTGTATGTTAGATGTTCTGTTTCTGCAGAACAAGAACCTGCTGGAAACCAGTTTAAAACTGAGTCAAGCCCATTTATATAGTAACTTAATGTTACTTTTTAACTTTCCTGTATAATAAATGAAATGAAAAGAATGACATGCATTTTCATTTTTAACAACATCCAACCCCCACACTGCCATACTGCCATAATCCCAAGAAAAGTTTTTAAGAGTTTTACTTTGAACCATCTGGGACCTAAATCCAGAAACAGTGAAGAGTTTCAGCTGGAAGGAGTGTTTTTATATCCATCTTGATGATTTAAATGCAAACTCACACAGAGTGAAATTATTCTCTGCCAGGGGAACTAATCTGCCAAATATTTTCTGTTTATTTTATTATGCATTCTTGTGTATTCTTGTGTGTGGTTCGGGTCTGTGGGACCCGTTTTCAACGTTTGCTAAAAGAAACATTATGCTATTTATTATTTCTTTTAACTCAAACTTACTGGCCTTGGCTTATTTTTTTGTGTATAACATAAAAAGTAACTCATTTCAATGACTGTACATTCTCTTTAAGTATTTTTACATAAATTGTTATGACTGTATTGATTTAGAAGCCTAATAATGGTGTCACCCAGACCCGGGAACATTGGCTGTGTAACAAAAATATGAACACCACACAAGGGTTAATAAAACCTAAGGGAACACAGATATATTTAGAACATGATACCTCATGAGCTATTCAGTAAGGGGGTAATGGGTTTTATTGCAATTCACTAATACATTTATTCAAGTGGGTAATAAGGGACAACATGTGAAAGCAAAGAGCAACACAGAAAGATGAAAATAAAGAGGAGAAGGAGAAAACTGCCGGAGATTGACAGAAAGATTGTGCAAAAAGAAAGATAAAGCCTGGGAGAGTAAACATTTGGGACTGGCACTCTATGCTCGCTGCTCTATTTTCCTCCCTTCTTCTGGCATCTGTTTTGACCCAGTAAACTTAGCTGTGAACCTAAAATCACCATTTTTTGATTGGCTGCATCAGAAATGCGACAACACACGTCACACACACACACACACACTCTCTTTCAGCCCCACCTTCTAAGCTGAAGATGCAGTTTTCTGAAAAGGAATTCTAAGTCATTTTGCTTCTGATAATGTAAGCGCTGTCTTTTCTCTTCGATCCTGTTTTTGACTCGCCCCACAGTTCGTCCTCGCCTCTCTATTCTTCATTTATCAACTTTTATCAGTTCAGTAAGACATTGTATACTAACCTGTCCTTTCAGTCTCCTATTTAGTAACTTACTGATGTTCAACTAATATAAATACAGCTGTAGTAGTACATTTTCCTATATTTGTACAGACTGTGATCCTGCTGTTGATGTTTGATCCTGATGTTTGATGTACTTTAGTGGCTAGAGAGCATTTTTCATTTTAAAACTCAGAATGTATAGGCTATTTAAAGGAGGTTTGACATTTTGATGTGCTTATTCACTATATTTCGTAATATTAGATACAATTAATACCTCTCTCATGTCTGTAAAGCCCAGTTCAGACCAAAGATTTGCAACGAGACAAGTTAAAACATGCAACTACTTGCGACGCGTTGGTCTGCAGTTTTTTTAAAACCTACCAGTCACACCAATGCGACCAGACAGATGTCTATCATCTCCATAGCAACATCCACCCGTCCTAACTTCCGACTTTCAGGCTTTTTGTAGCTGGATATATCATTTAACTAGCCAGCGGCTAGTTAGCTTAGCCTAGCATACAGCCTAAGCCAAGCCAACCACGTAAAAAGACAACTAGTTTGTAACATGCTAATTAGTGAGTACAGTTGCTGGTAGACTGGTAGCTGTTTCCCCCTGTTTCTAGTATTTATGCTAAGCTAAGCTAACTAGCCCTCTCCTGGAACCATCACCTTATCGTGGTGGAGAGGTTTGTGTGTCCCTATGAACCTGAGAGCTGTGTTGTCTGGAGCTTTGTGCTCCTGGTAGGGTCTCCCATGGCAAAGAGGTCTCAGGGGAGGGGCCAGACAAAGAATGGTTCAAAGACTCTAATGGAAAAGCAAGGAAGGGATAGAGGGACCCTGCCCGGAGGAAGCCCGGGGCCCCCGTTAGGAGCCAGGCCCAGACGGTGGGCTCGTGAGCGAGCGTCTGGTGGCCGGGTTTGCCACGGAGCCCGGTCGGGCACAGCCCGAAGAAGCAACGTGGCACTTCTCCCTCCAGCCCATGGGCCCACCACCTGTGGGAGGATCCAAAGGGGTCGGGTGCGCTGTTATATGGGTGGCAGCGAAGGTCAAGGGCTTCGACGGACCAGACCCGGGCAGCAGAGGCTGGCTCTGGGGACGTCACCTCTCTGTGGGGGAAGGAGCCGGAACTTGTGCGGGAGGTGGAGCGCTACCAGTTAGATCTGGTGGGGCTTACCTCTACGCACAGTCTCGGTTCTGGAACCGTACTCCTGGATAGGGGTTGGACTCTGTCCTACCGGAGTTGCCCATGGTGTGAGGCGCCGGGCGGGTTTGGGGATACTCACAAACCCCCGGCTGAGCGCCGCTGTGTTGGAGTTTACCCCGGTGGACGAGAGGGTCGCCTCCCTACGCCTGCGGGTGATGGGGGGGAAAACTCTGACTGTTGTTTGTGCATATGCACCAAACAAGAGTTCGGAGTATTCGGCCTTCTTGGAGACCTTGAATGGAGTCCTGTATGGGGCTCCAGTAGGGGACTCCATAGTTCTGCTGGGGGACTTCAATGCACACGTGGGCAATGATGGAGATACTTGGAGAGGCGTGATTGGGAGGAACGGCCTCCTTGATCTAAACCAGAGTGGTTGTCTGTTGTTGGACTTCTGTGCTAGTCATGGATTGTCCATAACAAACACCATGTTCGAACATAGGGATGCTCATAAGTGTACGTGGTACCAGAGCACCCTAGGCCAAAGGTCAATGATCGATTTTATAATCGTTTCATCTGATCTGAGGCCGTATGTTTTGGACACTCGGGTGAAGAGAGGGGCAGAGCTGTCAACTGATCACCATCTGATGGTGAGTTGGGTCAGGGGATGGGGGAGGACTCTGGACAGACCTGGTAAGCCCAAACGGGTAGTGCGGGTAAACTGGGAACGTCTGGAGGAGGCCCCTGTCCGACGGACTTTCAACTCACACCTCCGGCGGAGCTTTTCGGGCATCCCTGTGGAGGCTGGGGGCATTGAACCTGAGTGGACAATATTCAAAGTCTCCATTGCTAAAGCTGCGGCGGCGAGCTGTGGTCTTAGGGTTTTAGGTGCCTCAAGGGGCGGTAACCCACGAACACCCTGGTGGACACCGGTGGTCAGGGAAGCCGTCCGACTGAAGAAGGAGTCTTTCCGGGATATGTTATCCCGGAGGACTCGGAGGCAGTTGCAGGGTACCGACAGGCCCGAAGGGCTGCAGCCTCTGCCGTGACAGAGGCAAAGCAGCGGGTGTGGGAGAAGTTCGAGAAGACATGGAGAAGGACTTTCGGGCGGCACCAAGGTGCTTCTGGAAAACCGTTCGCCACCTCAGGAGGGGGAAGCGAGGAACCATCCAAGCTGTTTACAGTAAGGATGGGACGTTGTTGACCTCAACTGGGGAGCTAATAGAGCGGTGGAAGGAGCACTTTGAGGAACTCCTAAATCCAGCTGACACGCCCTCTGTGGTAGAGGCAGAGCTGGAGGATGATGGGGGATTGTCGTCAATTTCCCTTGTGGAAGTCGCTGAGGTAGTCAAACAACTCCACAGCGGCAAAGCCCCAGGGATTGATGAGATCCGTCCAGAAATGCTGAAGGCTCTGGGTGTGGAGGGGATGTCTTGGTTGACACGCCTCTTCAACATTGCGTGGAAGTCTGGGACGGTGCCTAAGGAGTGGCAGACAGGGGTGGTGGTTCCCCTCTTCAAAAAGGGGGACCAGAGGGTGTGTGCCAATTACAGGGGTATCACACTTCTCAGCCTCCCTGGTAAAGTCTACTCCAAGGTGCTGGAAAGGAGGGTTTGGCCGATAGTCGAACCTCGGATTGAAGAGGAACAATGCGGATTCTGTCCTGGCCGTGGAACAACGGATCAGATCTTCACTCTCGCAAGGATCTTGGAGGGGGCCTGGGAGTATGCCCAACCAGTCTACATGTGTTTTGTGGATCTGGAGAAGGCGTATGACCGGGTCCCCCCGGGAGAAATTGTGGGAGGTGCTGCGGGAGTATGGGGTGAGGGGGTCCCTTCTCAGGGCCATCCAATCTCTGTATGACCAAAGCGAGAGCTGTGTCTCGGCAGTAAGTCGGACTCGTTCCAGGTGAGGGTTGGCCTCCGCCAGGGCTGCGCTTTGTCACCAATCCTGTTTGTAATATTTATGGACAGGATATCGAGGCGTAGTCGGGGGCGGGGAGGGGTTGCAGTTCGGTGGGCTCGGGATCTCGTCGCTGCTTTTTGCAGATGATGTGGTCCTGATGGCATCATCGGTCTGTGACCTTCAGCACTCACTGGATCGGTTCGCCGCCGAGTGTGAAGCGGCTGGGATGAGGATCAGCACCTCTAAATCTGAGGCCATGGTTCTCAGCAGGAAACCGATGGAGTGCTTTCTTCAGGTGGGGAGTGAGTCCTTACCCCAAGTGAAGGAGTTTAAGTACCTTGGGGTCTTGTTCGCGAGTGAGGGGACCATGGAGCGTGAGATTGGTCGGAGAATCGGAGCAGCCGGTGCGGTATTACATTCTGTGTATCGCACCATTGTGACGAAAAGAGAGCTGAGCCAGAAGGCAAAGCTCTCGATCTACCGGGAAATTTTCGTTCCTATCCTCACCTATGGTCATGAAGGCTGGGTCATGACCGAAAGAACGAGATCCAGGGTACAAGCGGCCGAAATGGGTTTCCTCAGGAGGGTGGCTGGCGTCTCCCTTAGAGATAGGGTGAGAAGCTCAGTCATCCGAGAGGAGCTCGGAGTAGAGCCGCTGCTCCTTCGCGTCGAAAGGAGCCAGTTGAGGTGGTTCGGGCATCTGGTAAGGATGCCTCCTGGGCGCCTCCCTAGGGAGGTGTTCCAGGCACGTTCAGCTGGGAGGAGGCCTCGGGGAAGACCCAGGACTAGGTGGAGAGATTATATCTCCAACCTGGCCTGGGAACGCCTCGGGATCCCCCAGTCGGAGCTGGTTGATGTGGCTCGGGAAAGGGAAGTTTGGGGTCCCTTACTGGAGCTGCTGCCCCCGCGACCCGACTCCGGATAAGCGGATGAAGATGGATGGATGGATGGATAAGCTAACTAGCAGCTGGAAGTAACTTAGCTTACTTGCTATGTAGACATGAAAAGGGTATCTATCTATCTACAACTCTCAGGGAAGGAAACTTTCTTTTGAAAGAAATTATGTTGCAGACTGAATTGCTTTGCAGTTCCATTTTCATTCCTTATAATCTGCTATTGAACAAAACTACCATTTGGTTAAATAATTCAAGAATAAGAATAAATAATAGTCTGCATATGTATAAAAAAGCATTAAAGACTTAAAATATCCATTTGCTTAGTGGTGATATAATAACATGTAAAATAATTATTTTATGTAAATTTATACCACAAAATTACCATTCTGCTTTTTATTACAGGGTGCTTGGCTTTACAAGCCAGTGAGCAGCTTGATGCTGCAACAAAGCAGAACCAACCTGCTCTGTCACGGGAAGCACATCTTTATTTACTGCCACCATTTATGTCAGTTTAGCAACGGCTGGTCACACAGCCAGCTCAACTTCAGCTTCCCACAAAGCAGGTGATTTCTGTCTTTTTTTTCACCTGTCCATTTCCATTTTTCTTTCCTTTCTGCATCAATCATGCAATCTTCTTTCTTTTGCATGCTGTCATGCCCACAGCTGCTGCAGACCTGGGAACTCTCTACTGTCCTGTGTCCTCTCTCTGCCCAGGCCTCCAGGGAGGACCTTGGTTCAATTTCTGTTGTGTAACATACTGTAAAACAGATGAGGCTATGCTAAATATAACTCCTTTCCTTTTCATTCAGAATAGTCTGTTTAATCCATTTTATTCTCCCACAGTCTCCCAAAGTATGTCCTTATCTTCATCTACAGTGTACATCACCTCCTTGTTATCTATTCCTACTTTACGTGAGACCTAGGCTACATGAAAAGGCAGCTTTAATCTCAGCCAAACTGCTTTGCAAGCAACTTTTGACCTAACAATAATACTTAATTCCTAATACTGTAGGCTTTGTTTCAAAGCCTTATACAACACAGTAATAGCCACGGTTAGAGGACATTTTTATGGGTCTGTTCTTAGTTCAGATGCTATCTGTCTTTATTTTCCTGTATTTTTCAGCAGTTAAACTGCGGCACAACATACCTGATCTGAATCTGGTAAATGAGGCTTGCAGCTCCAGCTGCTGACAAGGCCAGACATGTACAGAGAGGTCTGGTGTTGGAGCCCCAGGAAGACTGGATATTGTCGCTAGATCATCATTAAAGTGCAGATTTGGGAATGTGATACATGTACTGTGGCATGCTTTACCAGATTGGAATAATAAATTATTCTACCAGATTATTATTTGTCATGGTAACTCTGGGCTCTTATTTGGGATGTTGCTTGCTCTTGGGCTTTCAACTAGAAAAAAAAAAGTTTTAGCAGATGAGTCATGGAAGACTTGTGCTTTCTTTGACCTTTTTTTCTTTAAAAGTGATTATTATACGGTTGCCTGCACATGACAAAGAATTTCCCTAAAAAGTTGAACCATGGTAATCTCTTGTTACTGTATCTTTGACAACATTGTCAAACCCTTAGACGGCATGAGCACATCAGCCAAATGACTCTAGGAATGTTCACATACGTCTACATTTAAGAATTCCTTTTCTATCCATTCTAACCAGATGTCACAACTGACAAACAACTGTCTCCTCCCGCCCTGCTTCTCTCACAGCCAGGCTATATCAGACATTTTTGATGCAATCACAAGGCCCACAGAGGGACTATGTGAACCAGACTCTAGACGATGAAGGATAGCATTCATAAACCAAAACATCTGACGTTAGCACTTTCCAAATCAATAATAAACAAGCTTTGTAACAGAACACCGCTCGCACTAAAAAAATTACCAGGAGGCAGGACAAGGTTCGGACATCCAAAATCTTACTGTAATATAGCCTAACTGATATGTTTTAACTCAAACAGGTAGTGAAAATAGTGCTATGCTCACTGTATGCTGTAAAAGGATGACAGGTATTACAGACTACCAGTAAATGTACCACAGCTTGTTCTCCAGCTGACCTTTGACCTCTCTGTGGAAGGTGGCAAAAGAATAGGTGAGTTTGTCTTTTCACAAAAAGATAAAAAAGAGGGATGCAGTCGATGGCAGAGATAAGAAGAAAAAAGGAAAAAAAATACCTAAATGGAAATTGATAGATGGGGTTTTAAATTAGAGGACAGATGCTTGGATGCAAATAGGTTCTTTCTAAATAGAATTACAGAGAATATTTTGTTTACATGATGAAGCACACGTCCACCCTGCTCACGCCTCTGTGTGATTTTCTGATACGAGAGATGACTGGTAGTGTTAATTGCATTTTAACACAGTAGGGTTTATCATGCTGTTAATTATACACATGCTGTCTGGGATAAAGTCACAAACACCCACACAAAAAACACACGCACGCATGCACGCACACACACGCACACACACACACACACACAAGGCCAAACTTAACTGAGCTTATTAAGGTAAAGAAAATAAAACTTCCATGTGTCAAACAAAATGAAATGAAATCAAGCTACACCATGCACAAATAAAAAAGATGGAAAAAACGGTAGGCTAAATTTCAGTTTGACTTAACAGAACTAACTGAACACAAACACGCACACGCACACGCACACGCACACACACACACACACACACACACACACACACACACACACACACAGGGATACAAAAACAGTGCCTTTTCCAAACTCAAACCACATGAAAGCACAGCTGGGTGTGTGTGTGTCTGTTTTGTATCATGGAGCTTAATTTTGCCATATGATGTCTGTCTTGCCCAAAGTCTTAAATTTAGATGTGCGGCCTTTTATTATATTGGCATTAATTATCAAAATGATAGGGATCTGTTTGAGTGTGTGTGTGTGTGTGTGTGTGTGTGTGTGTGTGTGTGTGTGTGTGTGTGTGTGTGTGTGTGTGTGTGCGTGCATGCGTGATTACATATGCACCTCCCTAATCTTGCTTAGTAAGAAGGTTAAAATGCTAATTATACAGTGACTTCATATATCAGATGGCTGGCTGTGTGAGATTCTCTGGCAGGGCACTTCACCTTGTCCTAACTTGAGGATCTATACATTAACTAAGAGTGATCTTATTACTGCATTCCATATGTTGTAGTTTCACAGCATTTCATATGCATATACAGCATGCCTACAGTATGTGTTTGGGTTTCCACATTGTGAAAATTGTGATTTCCCACATGTAATCATGAGATGATGATTTATTTCAGATCACTGCACACAATGAAACACATTTTGCCAGGCACGGCATGTATAACAGTTTAAAATTGTATTATAAAAAAATTCAAAAACATGTTGAAAACACTTCTTTTTCTGTTATTAAATCCCACTTTCCCTTCATATATAATTTCAATGTAACGTTGCCAAACATGAGTCCTAAAATGCAATGTGTTGACTAAGATGATAATATGAACTATTTTTCCACTGAAAACACTAAATGGATCACATAAATTAATTGAAAATTATAATTATTTTTCAATTGTCTAAGCTGTGTGATTTTTCTTTGATGACGGATCTCTGATGTGCACTTTTATTATTTATTTGAGCAGAGGCAAAGCAGGGTAAAAACTGCATCACAGGATTCGGACAAAGATCTGACACATACCCATATGATATTTTGTCAACAGCTGTATTTTAATCTTCAAAGCCTATGATCCTCTTCGGCACAATCTTGGTGAAAGCTAAAATGTTGTCTGGAATACAGTGTGGCATCTTGATGGATTTCTTAAAATCATACTCACACATTAGAGCCCGACCGATTTATCAGCGGGCCGATATATCGGTATTATATGAACCTTACTAAGTCTATTAATACTGGTAACTCGGATTATTTGTTTTGCTATTGTGTTTTTGTTCAAAGGACTTTATGTTTCATATCTTAAGCTTTTTATTTATCAGAACTTCAATATATTTTGATGTTCCTCTGTTCTGTTTTGACAATAAAACAAACAAGTTTATTTTTAAACTGCAATAACATATTGTTTTAGTGAGGACTCATAAATAATCTAATAATAATGTTTTGTATGCATTTCTGGATTTATATATATATATATATTCGTATCCATTATCGGTCAGGCTGTGCACACATGTTATATAATATCTTTCACTTCTCATCGTCTCTGACATGATAGCAACCCTGGCTTTTGTTTTTCTCCCTGCATGTCTGTTTTACACTTTCCTCCCTCTCCATTTCTGTATCTCTCAACTCTCTTTATCCCTATTGCCTTTACATTAAATAGTTCATAGGCAGAAATCCAAGGGAAAGGCCATAGTCCTGCACACATAAGACATGCACACACACACACACACACACACACACACACACACACACACACACAGACACACACACGGAGCTCCGCTGTGTGTTTCCAGAGACTGGAGGGGGTTCTGGGAGCAAAAATAATGAGCTCATCAGTTCAGCCTGGAGGTGGTGTTGGCAACACACACACACACACACACATATAATTTTTCTTTCTTTCTATCACATACACAGACACATAGGCAATTACCACGACCCATGCTCAGTAGGATATTCCATCTCTCTCCAGCCGACTTCACTGTGACTCACTGTATAGACTCTGGGCTGCTACAGAAATTGCTCCCCTGCCCCTTTTCGCATTTCTCTTACTTGTAACAAAGAAACATATGTAGTTTCAAAAGAGGATCGCTTCTGCCTGTATGCATGTGTCAGAGTGTGTGTTAATGTTTGCCACTGTAGGGTTAAGTTAAGTTATTAAGTTGCTGGGCGGCAGGGATAATGCACATGTGCTTGGCTGAATGCATTCATATAGTTATGAAATAAATTGAGGTGATGAGAAGCAAGTGGCTGGAAATGGAGTGTTTTCATGTGCTGTCTGCAGGAAGTCTTGGCTTGTTTGTTTAAAGTGAGGATTACCATTTGAATGAACGGTGTGAACCCAGAGCTAAAGTGTGGCAGTTTGAGAAACGGAGGTCATGAACTAGTAGATTGAATAACTGCCTCAGTTTTCTGTGCTCACAGCAAAGTAAAACATCAAAGTGGGCGGTCTAATTCCATACAAATGGAGGTGAAAAATATCCATAAAGAATAAGCTGTGGATGTTCTCATTAGAATATTGCTGTGAAATTTGAAATGTCATAATGCCGAAGAAAAAAATAGGCAAATACTTCAATAGACAACATGTCACATCACTCTGGAGTACATTGCCGAGAATAGATCTTACTGTTAAATTTGTTTGATGTACCGTTCATGAAAGTTCTAACTGAATCACTTGTCTCTTCTCGATTATGCATTCTATGTCAACAATACCTCCTCACAATCTGCTTTGCACAGTATAGTAATGCCTGAGCTGCCAAGAGTCTCAAACACTTTGAAGAGACAATCCATTTGACCGAAACGATCGATCCTAGCTTAATAAACACATGGCGGTTTGTTACAGCTCATTTATTATCCCCAGCCTTGGCTCCTTGGCTAGGTGCAATTTGCACTCATTGGTTTTATTTGGGGTTTCTTAGTTGGAGTGAAAAACAAAGACAACAGGATGTCTTGTCAATAATTGACTGAATTCTCGTGTCTGTTCTTTCCACTATCCCTGCTAACCTTTGAGCATTTCTGTTTCCTCTTCATGTACACACTCTTCTCTATCTGTTTACCACGTTTCTCTTCCCTTATCCTCCACCTCTTAATCCCTCTCTACTCCTTCCTCCTCCTCTGTCTTCACTCTCCCTCTGTCATTCAGTTGCCAGGTGTGTTTTGGTGTAATGATAGCCTGCTATGTGGTCTCACAGCTCTGGGTTATTAGATCCAATATCATTTCTAAAGCAATAAATGGGAGACAGTACTTGTGTGTATTTCATTCTTTGTATTTCTTTTTTTCATTACTTCTAGAACATATTAACAAGCTTACTTTTTATCCTTACAGGCTCAAGCTTAATTACATTCAGGGAAACGTCACTGTCATCCATGGAGTAGAATAAGTAACAAAGGCTTTTTTGATTAAGACCAAAGTTTCTGTTTTGGATTCCATTTTTTTTAATTAGTTAATATGTGGATATCTCCGTGATATCAGTCATGACTGGAAGCTGAAATGTATTTTTCAATAACCTCACATTCGTATAGAAGGTTAAGCTCTCCAAATCCAGGATGGTGAATATTTAGCAAGCGAAATGTCAAATAGGAATATGGCATCAACCTTTTCATATTGAAATATTCATTATGCAAGTTATCAACATCATCTTTTTTTTCTCCAACTGGAGCCTCTGTATGTGTGTATGTGCGTGCGTTTGTGTGTGCATTTTGGTGAGGAGGAAGTATGCCTCATCATCAATTGCATCTTTTGTCAACAAGTTCAAAACACACACACACACACACAAAAACAATTCTAACACGGTTCCACTTCACTTAGCTTGGTAATATTTACTTAATAAATTGAAGCTCCAGTCCCAAACAAAATGGTATTTCATAAATACTATATGAGGGCTGACATGAAGTATGCACCAGTCTTCTTGATGATATGCCATGTAGCTGTCATGCGACTGTTTCAAGAGGCCCATGTGTAGGTCTGTTTAATTCAACAAGATACAAGTAGAGAGATGCCAGCTAGTTCAGATATTTGAGAAATCCAATGCAATCTTATTTTAAGACACGGTTTCAGTGACAGGAGACAGGAAAGCACTCATCAATTGTAGATGAGAGGTAATAAATCCCACCCAACTTCCTGTCCACAATTAGAAGATGCTTCTGCGGGTGGGAAGGGACACATCTGTCATGTCTATGCTATGATGGCACATTGCTTGCAGTCTCAAAAGACAACAGGTCAACATGGTAACTCTTCAGAGGACAACACAGAGTTAAATAACTACTAAAACACAGTATCAACAAATCAGGCTCTAGATTTCAATGCATTCTAACGTTGGTCCAGCTTTTCCCAGCCCTTTTGATTTTATGGTCAGGTTGCTCCTAAACCTGCGTTAATTCTTTTTATTTGCCACTTGGGCATGACAGGCATAGCAAACCTATTTCCAGATTCAGCAGAAACGGAGCAGCATTGTGTTAGACTTACAGGCAGCCACCTGCTGCCTGTAAGTCTAATATTCATTTCTTTTTAGCTGTTTTTTTGTTTTGGTCTCCTACAAGTCAAGGGGGAAATATCTGGCTATTTAGCCAATATGCGTTCAACTATATTCACCAGCTTTTCCCGATACGCTTTTCCCGTTGTTTGATCCAATGTAAAAATATTGATTTATTCCGCTTTAAATAACTCAGACTCTAACTTTTTGGAACCTGGTGAGCATATAACTGACACACAACAGATTATTGGATTATGCTTTATTATTGGATCAGTAGTTTCCATGGACATATCTTCAAAACGTTTCTTTTTTTCTTTTGCCATGACTCTGGCCTACCATTGCAATCTATTGTGACCACTGATAACCCAATGCTAACCACAGCTTTGTCATTTGCAATGATGCAAGTGCCAAACTATTCCCTTGCCAAACTATTTTACTCTTTTCAAAAAGACATTTCAAGCATACAGATGAATTTTTCTTTTAACCTTTGATTTGTCACTTCCTTTACATCTATGGGATTTCCTATCAGTGACCCTGAATTGTCTGTGGTGAATCCATCATAACTCACTTCCATGAAGATAGATGCTGTGCTCTCTCAATTCACCACTTAGAGATGGAGACAAGGGTGTTCTTACTGTATAAAGTCTTGCCTTTTCTGTGTTAAAATTAAGTTATATAAACCATTCCTTTTGGCTGAAGGTTTGGACCAGTGAAGCAAATGTATACACACACCCAGAGTCACCTACTTACAAAGACATTGCATTCAACACTACGGGTGCCTAGTTCTGGTTAATAGTGGGGGTCTAAGATTAGTGACATGCTTAAACATTTTCAGTTAATTAACGCCTGATAGTGCCTTTTCCTACAATAAAGAGCCTTAAATGATGACTAATAAAGCTCCTCTTTCACTATAAAGCTCAGTATTAAATAAATTACATGTTAAAATACTCCCATTTCATTGTGTTCTGTACTTTCAGCATTGAGTGACAGATAACCTGTTATCTTAGAGTGTATAATGCATATATATTTTATATTTAGAAGAATTGCAAAGCTACATAACACATCTGAGCAAATGTGATGTTTGTGACCTGATCCCACCTCATTTAAATTTCACTTTCCCATTTACACTCTTTGATCTATTTTTCAAATAGGCCTGGTTTTGTCATTAATGATTATTGCAATACTGAAACAATGAGGAAAAGAATGAAAGAAAAATTCAACAAACTTTGACTTAGAATTTTTAACCTGCATCAACAGAGTCAGAGTGACAGACACTGGTCTTGACAACTGGACACTAGTTTTGTTTTCTTTGCAGGATTGTTTTAAACTGGGCCTGAGTGCTCCGCTGTGAAGCTTGCGATTATGGAAGAGAGGACTTCCTGTTATCTCTCTCAAAAAATCCTTTATATTTCTGGTGAACAGCTTAAAAATGGAGAATTACAACTGCAGCATACCTTTTTTGCATCCTTCCTCCTACACCCCTTGTCTTATTCAAACAAATAATTTCCAGTAGGTGAGAATGTCATGTCTTTAACGTTGTGTGCTACATGTGTGAAAAAGCATCTCCAGATATCTGGACCTGAAATGAAGGTTTTCTGCAGCTGGATATAATCATTTTATAATTATTATAATTATAATAATTTGTGCCACTTCTTATAGTAGTGGGGATGCAGTTGCTCTTCTTGCTCAATTGCTCAGGCAACTATGTTCACAACTATTTCTATTATCCATTACCTTTGCATCAGTGTCATTTATTTCTTGGTAAAACCATCAGATTACAGACAGCCAACAAAATGGGTGGAATATAGAATAACAAACCTATATCCTCTGTAGGCGTGTCTGGTCCATAACACTGTATGAGTCAGCATGATGTCAACAGCTAGATGAGTACATCAACACAATCACTCATCAATAGAGAGTAAATCAGTAAAAATCAGTACAAGGCAGAAAGTAAGAAATATGGGTAAAAAGTGAGATTAAAGAGAAATAATGAAAAGTGTGACAGTACACATATTGAATGAGAGAGAGACAGAGATAAATAGTTCTAATTATCCTTATGTAATCTCCCCTAGTTCTTAAAATTCTTATAGTGATTATGGATAATTCATACAGTGTTATAATGAATAAATATCTGTTCTACAGCAACACTAAAAAAGATTATCTTACTTGTGAAGTTCTGACATCTACAGTATATCTTACTTTTGCAAAGAAAATGCAAAATAGAAGTTATTATGTATTGTATTTCCCACTGTTTTGCCTAATGATAATAGTTTTTTGACTCTATCAACTCAATGTTATGGTTTTGGTGTTTTGTCTTGTCTTATTGTGGTAGTCTGTTTTCTTTTGGTAGCCTGTTTTTCTGTCTTATCTTGTCTCCTTGTGATGTGTAATTTTAGGTCTTGTCTTGTTTTATGTTCTGTTTTCTGTTTTATTGTGATAGTCTGGTTTTCTGTGCTGTTTTGTTTTGTTTTACTTTTGGTCTTTTTGTTTTTCCCAACCCTTCTGTTATCGTGTTACCTTGATGTTGTTTAGTCCTTTATCCCAATTATAGTGTTTACTGTAATGTCTCCATGTGTCAGTGTAGTCAAGTTTTGTGCTCCCTGGATTTCCTTTTGTTACCTTGTTTATGGACTACTGTTTTTACTCTGTTTTTGTCTTTCCCCTTGTAAAACAAATATCATTTAATTCAGATTATAGTGTTTTAATGTATGTATGATTCTCCATGTCTTCATGGATTTTAAAATCCTCTTGTTTCTTTTAAAGCTTTTTGTGCCCTCCCTTATTTAACTTTCCTTTTGTCGGCTGACCAGTTTCCTTGTTTTTGGACTACTTTTAGTTTTTTGTGGAATCTTTTTGTTGGTCAGGAAATTTTTAAACTCTTCTTAAAACTCTACACTTTGGCTTTCAACCCAAACTCAAAGACAGTTTTTTATAGTGTTAAAATAAATATCATCCTATTTTTATTTTGGTTTATTGCCTTCAGACAGTCCTTTGATATATTGATGTATATATGATAAAGTGATGATGATGATGATGATGGATTTATTAAAAGGATATGAAGAGGAAGGGTGATGATTGTGAAGGTGGGGGAGTGCACGGATTGTTATTGGATGGTGAATTACGGAAAGGGGACAACGTACATAAATAAATAAAAGGGTTTGGTACATGTAAAACTACCACTTCAGTGAGTGCTGAGTAACTGGTCATTGTGCCATGAGAAAAAGTGTCTAGATGTATGTATATTGTTATTGTGTATATTGGTTATACTGTTGTGGAATATAAAAAAAAAATTAGTGAAAGGGATTGAGGGGTGGGAAAAGCTGCAGCTTCATCCTGCTCCTTTTCGGAATTTTTTTGTATGTGTGTACAGTATATGTGTGTGTGTGTGTGTGTGTACATACTGTATACATATATTTTAAATTTGTTCGAAATGAAATGAAATAAATAAAATAAATAAATAAATGGATAGATAATACCAATACAATTTGTATAATAGTATATACCACCACACCACTATATACCATTACTAACTTCAGTGAGTGCTGAGTAACTGGTCATTGTGCCATGAGAAAAAGTGTCATTGTCACAGCTGACGCAGTCGTAATGCTTTGCATACTATAAGCCTTCATCTTATATGCACGTAATGCACATCTGTATGGATATGGATGATGCTGATCTGACGAAGGCATGTGTCCTGATGGTGATAATATGGGTTCACAATTAAGTGAATGTATTATCAGTGGTCTGTAAAACCTTGTAACTTCAGATTATTCACTATTCAAAAATAATGGGGGCAATGGTTTATTTACTCACTAACATCCACACACTTAACATTGGACAATGCTGCATATAAAGACTGCATTGTCCTTGAGTCATAAAACATAAACTAAATGCTGGATGACCTGTCAGTGGTCATTTACAGAACAAGACAAACATTGAGATACAAGGTTTTTACATTAAACTGACAATGAAGAAAAAAATACCACAACCCATTCTGAAGCTTACTTTTCTCTTTTCATGAATACTGATGTGAACTACAATCCATTTGCAGCCGCACGTTCGCTCAGTCTGCAATTTATGATTCAAGCTGTAACTACCTCATTTGATCCCATCCTTGTTATGCTAATTTCCTCTCACAATGGTAGCAAATCAGTTTGATTTAACTGTGCAAACTGTGTGAGTAGAGTACTGTGCGTGTGTGTGTGGCGTTTGGGAGGAGTGGTTGCTACCACAGTTGTGCCTGTGTGTGAATAAGTTAGCTTACACGCATGTGTGTGCGCTGTGTGTGTGTTTTTGTGTGTGTGTGTCATACTGCATACAGTTGTTAGAGAAGTGAGAGGTGTTTTTGTGCCAAAGCCAAAGCTCCCAATCTGCATTTTGATGTCACTAGCCCGCCACATCAAGCTGCTTCAGTGGTACTTTAAACCCAGATCGTGTTATCAAGAGCACTAAACAGAATATGGAATGAAAGGCTTAGAAAGCTTCGTAAAAGACCCTCATAATGAAACCATAAATTATTTTAGATATTGGTTACTTAGTATTCAAAATGTTGGTAAGAATTATTTTTTTTAAATCAGCATAGTGTGAAATTGAAAAACAAATATTGGCTTATTTGCAGTTAGTGTAATCATGCACTCTTTCTTCTTTCTCACACACACACACACACACACACACACACACACATAAACACACTTAACGAGCCAAGCCCAAGCAGGGCTTACATTGTAAACTTAAACTGTAAGTTAAAAAAATGACGTAAAGTGGTGGAGGTTCACACACATGAACCCGCACAGACAACTTCTGTGCAGCATGTGGTCTCAATCCAGAGGATGAAGCATGACTTCTTGTAGTAAACAGCAGACTCAGCAGGTGCTCCTACACACACCCACACTCCTATTAATATCTGAGTAGCTAGAGGCTACTAGCCTATGGTGACCTTCGAACTCCTGTCCTTGTTTTTCAAAATCGACCTCACTGCTGTCAGAGACTTATCCCCAATTCTGTTGTGAAAAATGTTTGTGTGCGAGAGGGAGCGAGAGTACAGGTGTGATATTTTATTTCTTCCTGCTGGGATCTGTGGAGCATGAAGCTGAGGGGAAACAAAAAAGAAAGGCAGACAGTGATTGAGTTAGCAGGAGAGTGATGGTTTCTCTCTGTGTCTATGTGACAGCTGGAAGCCTGGAGCTGAGTCAGTGTATCTCACTTTGAATAGTTTAAGCCAATACTGTCTCATATTTTTGAGACAATATAGATTGACAGTTTGACAAAATACATTTTTAAATTGGTTGTTGCTCCCACTGAATTAAGTAATGTCCAATTTCACACTAGCTTTGTCCTCCACCACATTCATGTACTACCTTACCCATTTAACTTTGCATCAGGATGAGACTCTTCGGCTCTCTGGGGTTGCTAGTAAGGTGGTTATCCTTCTCAACATCCTTCTTCAACATCATCAACTATCAACTTGTCAGACATGCTTCTGGGGTACCACCCATGGTCACTATGGTAATTCTATCCTGAGTGCACCCACTGCTCTCGTCTTTGACAAGAAAAAAGCAAAGTTGTGACTTCTCAGCGTGTACTTCCCAGATGGAGTGATGAGACTTAACATGGCATTCCTTCTGCTCACTGCCTTGGAGGTGAAAAAACTAAAACACCTTTTTGATTTTCCTTAGAACAAGTGTTACATACCACTGCTGTCCCGCCATGTTACGCAAAATCTGGAAGCTGTTCATTGTTGCAGTGTTGTGGCAGGAGCCATTCTGGCTTCACATACTTCACACACTTGACAACAGGAAACCTACCCGGCGGCAGAGACCAAGGGGAAGGGGATGAATATCACAACTGGATATTTAATGTGGAAGCCCAGCAGCCAACCTGGAACTGCTGGGTTCATGTCAAAGGTGTCTTGCTTTTTTGAGTAAAAGAAGTAGCTCTCCAGGAGTGTTACCCTCACAATCACAACATTTGGTGTCCTAACAGTCAGAGTATACAACACCACCCTCCATCAACGTGACTGGAAAGATCTGCTGAATACTTACTCTGTCACTGAACATAAGAGGCAAGTCAGAAAATAAATCAGTTACTTTACATTATCCAGATAATCTACTGAGTGTGCTTTGTGCAAATTAAAAAAAAAAACACAAATGCACAAACAATAAAAGAGAGTATCCTTCCCCAAAAACCCTCCCATTGGTTGTTTGTCAAGCAGCAATTACCACTCATATTAACGTTTATAGTGACGAAAGTGCAAAGCAAGAAGAGAGTAGTGTTGGGGAGTAACGGAATACATATGTGTAAATGTGTAAATTTAATTATGAGTAACTGTATTCCGTTATGGTTACAATTTAAATGGTTGGTATTTATAATACAGTTAAAACTGCTGAAATCAATGGATTACATGACAATACTTTTCTGTTTCACAAGTTTTCTAATTAAATTAATGCAACTCTATGCATTTCCCAGAAGTCCCAATATGAAAACGAAAAAATTAGCTTTTTGTGTGATCACTGATAGATCACTTTTTTCAATGGTATGTTGGAATACACAGGGTCCTGCAGTCTGTGAGGCAGTAACAAATTTTCCTCAATTGGTCTCCAAGAGACTGAAGAACCAGGATTGAACCTAATAGATAGAGGGCGTAACACAAAGGACTAAAAGTACATCTTAAATCTGGGAGAGCCAGCCCTCCCTGTGCCTTGTCTTGTTGAAGAGTTGTGTGTTTTTAAATGAGGCCTCTTTCCTTTCCATATATATATTTAAATATTAATGAGTGAAGTTTATCCCAGTAGCCAATAGAAGGAGTAAACATTTTACACAAGGTAGTATTGATATATGGGCTTGAAGTGAATTTGATATTTTGGACCAGAGTTCAAAGTCCTTCAATATACACTTGTATATACCTTGAAAGTTTTGTGCTGCAATAGCAGGCAAAGAAGGGAAGACATCAATGCCAAGATACCTCAAACGCTTGACCATTGGTATGTGGGAGGGTAAGGTAGTTTGAGATGTAGCGGAATTTAAATACATCAGTGCTAACTTTGTCAAGTTAATTTTTTAACCATAAAACAAGCTAAATGAATCAAAAGTAGAAAGCAAATGTGGAACTGAGAAACTTGTGTTGCCTACGTAGAGAAGAATATCATCAGCATACAATGATATCCAATGATTTGTATTACAAAATGTGATGGGATGCAGGGCCGGCCTGTGGCTTAGGCAGTATAGGCAAATGCTAACGGCGCAAACCACCAGGGGGCGCCCGGCCTGTGCTGTACCTATAACGTCACCTTAATTAAAAAAAGATAAGCCCGATTTCTTTTACCTGCATCTAAATCTCATAATGTCAAAGCGTTAATGTTATGGAAGGGCCCAGTTGTTGGAAAATAGTGATTTAAATGCACCCCCCTTTTGCCATCCTCAGGCAAATGTGTATATTAGATTTATTAAGCAGATATTATAATGTTAATTGCATTGACATGGTTATTTTACCTTTTCCCAGTTGGTAATAGTCGTTCAAAATACAATTAATTTTTCATACTTATAAGCCTAGCTATTAGCTGTGTTATAGCTCATATTATCTTAAGTGTGTTCATCATGTTAAACTATGTTAGTGTTAAAGTGTACATCATTAATGTTACAGCAAAGTTAGCATTCCCACATGCTATAGTATACCATTGCATTATTCTAATTAGCATTTCACTGTAATAACAATAAATTACAGTAATAATTTTTCTAATCCAAAATTTATATTGTATATTATAAACAATAGTGTACATCATGCATGCATCTCTTTTTTGTTTATATTATTTAATTTAATTTTACTTGACTATTCTTGAAATAATGTGTTTATTATTGGACTGGGGTCACATATTCCTCTTCTGTCTTCAGATGCACTGCTGAGGTTTGTCAGTCAAACCCCTGCAAATCATCTCACCTCAGCAGCACAACCCAGCACTGAAGAAGCAGTATCAAGTGCCCCTCCTGTCGCCCCCAACTCAGCAGCACAACCCAGCACTGAAGAAGCAGCATCAAGTGCCCCTCCTTTTGAAGTAATTCAAGTTAAGGCAGACTAAAATGACCAGAAGAGCTATTCATAAGATCATATTTTCATGTTTTTTTTTAAATGCTTGTATTTTTTGTGCCTACTCATTTCTTTGATTTCTTACTTTGCACAGTGCCATATTTATATTGTATTTAATTTAATGTCACTTGTTTACACTTTTTTGGGAGTATTTAAATGTAATACTTTCTATAGGTTATTTATATTGTATTTACGTTAATGTCACTTGTTTAAACTTTTTTGGTAGTATTTTAATTTAATACTTTATATAAGCTATTTATATTGTATTTCAGATATTGAGTTCATTTGTTTTGTTTCTTTAATTATTTTAAAGTTTTTTTAATGTGAATATTGTTTTATGTAAATAAAAAATGTCCAAGACAAAGCTTTTTAGTTTCTTGTGAGTATATGTACACTAGCAGACATGCAAGTACTGTACAGGGGGGCGCCACCTAAAATCTTGCCTAGGGCACCAAATTGTTTAGGTGCCGGGCCTGATGGGATGCACTGACGGATGTTGTCTAATTTTCTGGGCCAGTGGTTTAAGGGAGAGGGCAAATAGTAGCGGTGATAGAGCGCAGCCCTGACGAGTTCCCCTAGATACTGGGAACTGGGCAGAGCAAAAATTGCCAATGTTGACCAAGGGATTTGCATATAAACATTTTACCATTCTAATTAATTGTGCACCTTGCCCAAATGTATGCAAAGTAGCCCAAAGATAGTCCCATTCCAACCCATGAAACGCTTTGTCGGCATCCAGTGATAGAACCGAGCAGGGCGTGTCCATGCTACTTGCCACTTGAATAATATGCAGCAGGCGACGCATGTTATCCGATGCTAGTCGAGTTCTAATAAAACCAGTGTGATCATTATGTACTTGACTTTAAATTATCCTATGTGCTGATTTACTAGCCCTAGAGCCATTGAAAGACTGACTAGCCCTGTTTGACATGCTTAGCTAATGTTAAAATTATCTTGTGGTAGCTGCGGTTAGATTTTTGTAGTATGCAATTCAATATGCAGTTAGTTAGCTGAGTAAATAGAGAAGCATAAAAGGGAAAATTGGTCACGGAATATGTTACATATTACATTTTTGGGCATGTATTCTGTATTCTGTAAAAGAATACATTTTGAAAGTATCCTTCCCAACACTGAAAGTAAGGTGACAAAGTATATAAGTGGCCAAATTCTGCATAAAAAGGTAGGTTGGGGTGGTGTGTGGGTCAAACAAAAACAGGACTGGTTTGTGTTCTGAAAATAAAAACAAAGTTTACTGAACAGAACTATGTCACATTATGTGTCACATGCGTAAGTGGAATTTACCGCCATCTTTAAAAAGAAGACTTACATGTAACTAAGTAGTTTTGGTGCCTAAATCTAACATAGTTCTCAACGTTATCACACTGCAACTATTTCACAACGTTAGAAAAATGTTTAAAGCTGCGGCTGTTAGGTTCTGTTGGTTGTACTTCCTGCCAGAAGTAGGGTCGCTAATTTATGAAACACTTTCTGTTTTTGTGTAGTTTGTGTATTAGAGGGTAGGAATAAGCAATCTATACCATCAAATGGTTTGGAAGAATTGTTGCAGTAAAACAATTAAAACCACAACAGTAACAGTCAAGTTGATTGCCGTAAATGAACAGAAGCCTGTACACAGCCCAGTGTCTGAAGTACATTGAAGTACCTTTGCGCAGCACTTACATAAGTTCTAAATCAGGTTGGGTAATCCTGGTCACTTCAGTCTGAAAACTTTACTGTTCGCTGACTCAGTCAAGGAATGTGTTCTCTCATCCTGAAACTCAGCTTTGAGGTATTTGTTTGACATGGCGACTCAAGCACCTGAGCACATCACTGCTGTTACTTGCAAAGCCCCTTCTAAGTCCAGATCTAAACTTCAAAAACACACAAAGAAATAAAAACTAGTTTGACATGTGACTTGTTAACTTTAGCATGAAGTGATTATTTAGATCTATGTGCTATTTTCTTAAATTGACTTACCATAAATCAATAAAGATATGTAGATAACATTGTAATGAACAAAGCTTCTATATGAAATTAAGTTTTGGAAATCAAGGTTGAAAAACACACAACTGAATCATCAAGAGGGAGAGAGCAGCAGTACTCGCTAATCCTTAAATCCTTTAACCGTCAAGAGGGAAAAATATGATAAACAAGAATATTATTTGAACAAGCTTTGGGTTTAGATAGGCATACTAGCATTTATTCTAAAATCTATTGCCTTCGCTCAGTATCTCGCTGCCTCTGTGTTTCCTACACCCTAAATCTAATGTATTTCCTTTTTTCCCCTCCTCTTCTTCTCTTTCTCTCTCACTCAGTAAATCAATTTTGGGCTTGGGGCTGCTGTGCCTTGCAGGCATCTTTCTCTTTGATAGTGTTCCCACCACAACTCCAAGTGTATGTGTATGTGATTGCCCCCACCACAGCTGAACAGAGGAGCCAAGCCAGATTTCAAACTTCTTTGTAGGATTTTGGTTCAAACTCAGCCCTGTTGTAGCCAAAACGGCAACTTAAAGACTCACAACAGAAACAGAAATACACACAAACAGTCCTAAATCTCACACACATGGCTTTGAACAATGGGGATGTGAAATTAGGAGTTTTGTTCTCCTGCTACACACGTATAGGTTTAGCATTAAAGAGATAGACCCAACAGACAGAAGGAGAGAAAGAGAGGCAGCGCTTTGAAGGCAAATGTACCTAAAGGCAATGTCCTTCAAAGAGTTTGTTGCACAAAGAATTTTGATGAAAAAGTGTTTACAGACAGAGAAGAGAGAGAAAATTATGCATAAACATGAGAGATGATGAGCTGATTCCCACATGTTGTAGTTTCTCTCAGGTACACACACACACACACACACACACACACACACACACACACACACACAGATGCTCTAAGCATTTTTTTTTTAAAGCAAGTTTTAGACTACATTTGTTGTCACATACAGCAAACATCCACAATCCGTGAGCTGCCTGTCCCCAGAACACACTGTAAAAAACACGGTATCTGTGGACAGCCCAGGGTCTACAAACGGCAACAAAAACAAACTGTTCCCACCTGCACCACGAAGCATACACAAACAGTGTTCCAGCTTTCCAGCCAATAACCGACAGAAGGATTTGGGAGTGGGGGATGGGGGGGTTAGTTCGCAGAAGCACCGAAGAGAGGGGGAGGGGATGGGATGAGGAGGAGGGGAGGGGCAAGCTACTCTCGTTTTGTTTGAAAATACTTTGAACGTCAACAAGAAGTAACGTCACCCAACATCGCTTAGAGCACCTTTAATGTCATCAACTCATTCTCTATTAAAGGGAAGATTTAGAGTCAAATGTGTGTTAAACTGCTAGCGCCACATCACCAATGCATCTTTACACAATTTTGTTAGCTTATACACATACGAGAGTGCTTTTTGTTTGTTGTTGCTGATGATCGGCATACTGTATATTTCAGCACATTCTTTACAGCTACAAAATTAGACTCAGACGTTGGGGTTTGGTCTTACTACTGTCCTCCCTGTACTCTCTGGTGACTATTTTAACTGACAAGAATGCATCCCATGCTATTTTGTTAGCAGTTTCTGTCTTTCCATTTTAACGTGAGCATAAATCTTACTAAGCTTATCTGTGCCACACAGTTGTCAATCATCCTCCTGGTCCTCAAAAACAACCGGCTCCACCAGGTTGAGTTTGCATTGGAAAACTGCTATGAATGTATCTCTCAAAGCCTGATACTAAACCCTCAGTGCTATTCTAAACTGCAGCTTAAAACAAATGTATGGAAAATTCTGCAATAACTGAGCGTGGAATGTAACGCATGAGCCGGCATCGCGGCCACCTGTCTTGCAAGTGATCCCAGACTTTGAACTCACATTAGCAGACTGCAGTCAAGACCTCACAGTGGGTCATGCTTGGTTAGTTGGTATATGGTTCATCTCATGTGGAATAGCTCCACCTGTTGACTGATCACTGTACAGCTGGTTACTGTTGGACATACTGTGCAATACAGGCACAGCTGTGTACAGTAATACAAATGTAAGAGGCCACATTTGCAGTTGGATTTTAAAAATAGGACGAAGTGATATTCTGTCCAGAGTGGGCACACTTGAGCTTATAAATGTATTTAAAAAAACATGGAATCTGCTAATTCAATTGTTTTACTAATGAAAGAGCTTCATTTACCAATAACTAAAACTGATTATAAGTCTGATTATTCTTGGGTACCATTTTCTCACTTACTACTCAGGGTCACTTTGCCCATTTCCCTTACAGGGCTCCTTTGTAACCCCTATACAAGTGTGTAATTCAGGATCAGGCAATTAGTGCATCAAACTGGCCTTTACCAGAAATAACACACATAAGAATTTTGCAGAGATTCAATTTTATTTTTGAGTGCTGTCTTAACATAAACTCAATATTTTAAAATATATATATATATATATAAGATTTAACAATGCCCTGAATATATGGGGTGATGATTATAGAAATAACCAATGCGCAAAATGATCTAAACTATTTTTAAAACCCACCCTGGATTCGTTGACAAAGTACAATTGCTCTGAAGGTTTTTCTTCAACCTTTATTCCTGTTTCCCTGAAGAGATGTGTCTGGCAGCGAGATGCTAAGTTGAATTAAACCTGCCGTAAAACGTAACGAACCACGCACTTCTGATGATTTTCTATTGAGATTATGAAACGTGAACTTTGAAGTTGGAACATTAAGTCAAAGCATGACATCATGACATGCTCTGGTAGACATAGTCAGATTTTCTGACACAGTGTTTAAAGTCGGTGAGCCCCGGTGGGTGGAAGTGATTTCACAAGATTGCCTGAATATAATGAGCTGATATATCTTTGAGTAGATACTGTGTTTTCCTTTAAATATCATTTTAATGATAGCTGTTCCTTTTCCGTACAGTATACAGAGGGGAATAACAGGGGAAGTTTAAGAAGCCAGAAAAGATAAGTAGCAAATCTTGTGATTTATGTCACAATGCTACAGTGTGAAAAATATGGCATGCATTTTAGCCTGTCACACTACAGTAATGGGATGTTCTTTAACGGCCCTGTTGCAGGTTAACCACCACTGTTGATTAGTGGGTACAAAAAGCATTCAAGATATGTATAATTTTTAAAAAATGTCTCCAAATAATGTTAAATGCCAGTTTTTGTCATTTTTGGTATTCACAGGTTTTTTAACTCAACTCCGTGATGACGTCACGTTGGGGAGAGTAGCCTGAGCTTGCTACTAGAACTATGGCAACTGACTTCGATGAGGAAGAGGTGGAAAGGCCAGCAGCTGTATAATTTCGAACCTGCCAGACGCGAGAGGGCAAATGAGGAATTGCCGAGAGTTGAGGAAGTCTCCTGGTGAGTTGCTATCATTTAGAAACTCAGCAATGCCAGTGCAGCAGTGCATACAATGACTTTTCTTTTTACTGTCAGTGAATAGCACCGAGTGAACGTCATCATTTTCTTTCTATCTAGTGACCGTGATCATGTCGATAGTTCAGGTAAGTAGCCTACTAGTAAACTTATTTAGCTAGATCTAGGAATAGAAGGCATCATGCCCCCCCTCCAAGATAATCCCTATTTAAATCTTTCCCCTGACGTTAACACATTTCTGATTAGATAGCCCACGTTTTGATGGTAGCCTATTAGCTGCAGTAACACCATTTGCCTAGTAATAGTTCTAAGTGTTTACCTCTTCTTCCGGTGAAAACGTGTCGCTGTGTTTGGCAGGTGCTTGTGTCTGTGGTGTCGAAACTGCGGTGGAGAGCTTGTGCTCTAGGGGAGTGAGTGCGTTTTAGCTGCTGGTCAAGGAGCTTGCCCCGCAATCAGCAGATGTGACGTTCCTCACTCAGAATCCAGGATTTGAGGCATGCTGCCTGAATACATTTGTGCTGAAGATAGTATACACACATTTCAGACAGGCTCATGGTCCCTTCCAAGCCAGCACGCATGAGTATTTTAATTGTTTATATTTACTTTACCATTCTTTTTAGACTGAGTCATATGAAAAGCTGCATATCCCTAGACATTACCAGCTCACTGCATACATACATGCTATAAAAAAGTCTTATGTATCACAGTGTCAAGACAATCATTTTGGGCCATTACAGCCTTTCCCCATTGATATCATATCATCTAAATAAAACAGAATGACATATGGTGATACCTCATAATAGCAGTGTTAGAACTGATACTGCTACAGTAGGTACCAGTACTGAGCATTTGAGCAACTCAATGACAATACAGCTTAACTCCAGATGTAGTGTAGAAAAGAAGTGACCAGTATTACAGACTGCACCCCTATGGTTGGTTTATGCATTTCAGTAAACATTAAGGTTTGGTTAAACAACAATGAACTGAGTGTAATTTAACATATGTTATTTTTATTTGAGAACAAAGTGCAAAAAAAATAAATCCATATGGAAGTTTTTTAAGGAAGGAGCAAGTTGAAACAAGATCAATATTTTAGAGATTACAATTAGCTGAGAAATTCATAAGTACCATTTTCACAGTATACTCAGCTGTACAAGTATTTGTACTCCTTCAAAAGTTTTTTTAAGGCTTGTCCGAGTCTGTTGTCTGTGAGGTTAAAACATCCACACAAGTCCAGGCTTTCGATGTGTGGCATCCCTTGAATCATGTAGCTCAGACTTGGTCTTAAACTGAGAATCT
The DNA here is from genome assembly GCA_026937815.1 of Etheostoma perlongum. Classification (NCBI taxonomy): domain Eukaryota; kingdom Metazoa; phylum Chordata; class Actinopteri; order Perciformes; family Percidae; genus Etheostoma; species Etheostoma perlongum. Next base: position 19,678,921 of record CM049376.1, read on the forward strand.
GAACTTTATTCCCCTGGTCTGCAGACTGTGGAACAGAGACGGGTTTGCTCGCAGCTCTTGATGGGAATAACTGCCGAAAAAGTCGGCCGTTACTATAATTGAAGTTTTTTTCATCAGACCAACGAGATCTCTGAGACAAGAGGCAAAGACTTTTTTTCTTCCTTGGTTAGTGGGCAGTGCACAAGACAAGCGCATAAATGCTAAGGATTGGCTGAGGTTGAGTAAAATGTCATCTACGTACATGGCATCTGATTGGAGGCTAGTCTCACTTTGTCCCACAGCAACATTAAAAGAGTTTAGATTTGTGTACGGTTTCTGTTAATAACGTTTTGTTTTAAAGCCCATGTTGCAGGTTAACCACCACTGTTGATTATTGGGTACAAAAAGCACTCAAGATATGTATATCATTTTAAAAAATGTCTCCAAATAGTGTTAAAAGTTAGTTTTTAGTTTTTGTTGTTCGCGGGTTTATGAAGTCAATTTGGCGATGACGTCACGTTGGGGAGCGAAGTCTCAGCCTGGCACTAGAACTACGGTGACTGACTGGGATGTGGAAGAGGAGGAAAGGCCAGCAGCCGAATAATTACGAACCTGCCAGACGTGAGAGGGCAAATGAGGAATTGTCAAGATTGTGGAGAAGTCTTCTTCATTTATTTTAGCAACGCAGCAGTGAATACAATGACTTTACTTCTTACTGTCAGTGAATAGCACCGAGTGAACGTCAACGTTTTCCTTCGATCTAGTGACAGGGATCATGTCGTTAGTTCAGATACTGTAAGTGCTGGTACACTTCGAGACCATAGACTGTTAATATTAAAAGACTAAAAGCCATTTTCTGCAAGACCAGTGGCAAAGACAAGGAGGGCTGCTCTGTTTTCTCCCCAATGTGACGTCATGCAATGCATTGTGGGGGGAAAGGAGAATCATTGCAAACCGCTTTAAAATAGTGCTTACTTTTCGTGTCATATTCCGTTTTGTGATATCCAACACAATCAAATACAATGGATAACAGTTCAAATGTTTATTACCAACAAGCATTTGTACAAATTCATTGGAAAATTTAACCTGCAACATGGGCTTTAAATATCTATCTGTAGTATTATGATCTGGCAAACCTGTACCTCATGATCTTTGAGAAGACTCTTTAACAAAGACCTCCCAGACAAGTGGTAGGCACTGAAATCCACCATGTGTTTGGAGCTGTTTTACTGTCTCATTAGACCCTGCTGCTTTGTTAATGTTAAACACTCACAGATGAGTCTCATAAAATCCTTTTAGCTACTTAGACTAAAGATATCAGTGAGCTAGTTTGAATTTTTTAACACTTTAATGCTGCTTTTACTTGACCATTCAATTACACCTAGACTAGTCTTGCATTGCCAGACGTACTGTATGTGTACAGCGCTGTGGAGTAAGGTCTGGCTACACCACAAATGCATTCTGTTCACACAATACAGTAACCTGAGCTTAGAATATCTGGATAAATGGTTAAATGTAATTTGGTTTTACCAGTGTTTTTCATTGTGTACTTCATACTCCATCCATAGCAATCCCCACCAATAGGTACCAGTTAGATAGTAAATGCTATAAACAAATTATTTGTAAATCTTTACATCATTCCCAGAAAGAACCAAGCAGGCCTGCCTTATTGCACAATCCAGATTTTCCTCCAAACGTGCCATTTTTTATGCATAGCTAGCTATATCAAAGTTTGTTATTGTTTTCCAAAGAGAAGGGATTTTGAGAAGATAACACACCTGTGGTTTCCTTGCATTTTTACACACCTATAGTTTTACTGTACTTTAATTCAGAAAACATACAATATCATGACTTTGCGTAAACATACATGGCAACAAGGTCCCATGGCATGACAATTTCACTTTATGAGTTTTTTAATATTAATATGAGTTCCCCCAGCCTGCCTATGGTCCCCCAGGGGTTAGAAATGGCATTAGGTGTAAACTGAGCCCTGGGTTTCCTGCTCTGCCTTTGAGAAAATTAAAGCTTCGATGGGCCGATCTGAAATCAGAGAAATTGGAGGTAAGAGTAAGGTTACCTCCCCTTTCTCTGATTTGCCCACCCAGAGAAATTGCACCACCCATAAGAGAGAGACATCATTGCTTTCAAAGGAGCAAAGTGGCAGTTGGTCAAGGCCCCACCCCCAGAATCCACCTTGCCCCCCGTCTCTCCTCCTCAAAAGCTACAGACTTAGAAATGGCACATCCTAAGGAAATCTCGTTGTGTGACTGGCTCTAGTGGCTGTAATTCTGCACAAAAGCTGATTTTTGGGAAAAAAGAGTTCAGATATGGTATTAGGGGACCACTAAGGTCTATATAAAAGCATCCAAAGAGCACCATGTCATGCGATATTTAAGACAAGTGGCGTGTTATCTGTACGCATTTCGAGCTATCCGCAGGTGTAAACATACACGTAACTTGAAAATGCGAGAAGAACGTGTTATTGCAAGGAAAAAGCTACTGTTGAGTTTAGGAAAATAAGAACAGAGTTGGCTTTAGTAAACTAAGAAAGTGACAGCTGAGTTTAGAAAACGTGACACGTGTTTGGGTCTCCCTTTCCTACTACACGCTACGGCGTAAATTCACATGCAATCGCAAGGTAGGGTTAGGGTAAAGTAAGTCAATGGAGGCCAAACGGCTTTGATAAACACGTTAAAAAGTAAGTATGAGCATGATTTCATGAGATCAAAACCTAGAAGAGTTGATTTTCTCCACTTTAAAAGAGGCTAAAGTGCTTCTATACACAACTTTTTTCCAATGTTTCAATGGAACAAAAAGCATACTTGATTAAACACTTTCCGAAAGGAGTTAAAGAGCACTGTTTCCCATATTCCCCATCTTCCCTTACTGACTCATTGGACCCCTGCTGCTTTATTGAACCTATAAGTATTCACAGCTGAGAGTTTCTTAACTGAACCATAGCGCTTTATAAAGCAGCCTCTTTAAATGTTCTCATCACTTGTGTGTATGGGGTTATGTGCATGCATTACAAATCAAATGTGTAAAAATGGACAACCCAGCCAAAAGCAAGGAAGAAGAAATTGGTTTTGTCAATAGTAGAGGCACAACAAAGGCTAGAGAAAGGCAATTTGAGAATGTGTGGGCCTCAACAGCAAAGGCAAAGTTAGGTTTCGGACCACAGTTTGACTGAGGTCCTGATCCTGGACTTTGCCCACAGCTTTCAAATACATTTCTAAAACCTGTGTGTAGCTTAATCACACATGTTGCTTTCCTGACTGGACACTTACATGTACTTGTGTTGTCTGAAGGCAAAATCAATCAGTCCACTGCCTGTTTCATAACCTCATGTCTGAAGTCCTAAAGGCTGCAGCAGAACTCTGTATGATTCAGCTCCGAAAGGCTGCTGTTCTCAGCGAGACATATCAGGGTCAGAAACTGCAAATCAGCAGCTTGCTATAACTCAGTTGTACAGATATTTTGGTATATCAGTGTCTCAGGCTCACTCACCCACTCTTTTCTTTATATCTTGCCTGATTTTTATCTTGAGACATAACAAAGCCTGTTCAGTCCATGTTATTCCATTTAGTTATGTTGTATTTCAAACTGCATCTTTGATCACTAATTATTTTTTCACAAAATCCCAAACTACATACACTGTAAAGTAGCCCCAGTTTTTTTTTTTTTTTTTCTACTCAGGAACTTGTTTTAGAAATGATGATTTTAAAACTGATTGTAAACAGCTGAACGTGTTCAACATACTGAGTAAAACATTAGTAAAACCTACTGTAAGGCTGAAAGAAATAACTCAAAGATTGTGTTAGAGAACTGAACCCAAAATAATACCTCACACAATATGTCAAATCATATGCCTGTTATTTTGTGAACCAAACAATTAAGGGTGAATTAGAAATTAATAAAACTAGTTACTTAATAGAAAGGTTGTGAGAAAATGGGCCCATGATTCCTCCCAACCAGGCTTCTGAAATTTCATTGAAAACTTCAACCTGAAAAAAACACATGTTTGATATGCAAGACTTAAAGTCCCATTCCTCTCACACACTTTCTCACACATACAGACACAGGTATGTTTGGGGTTCTCTCAGTTATCCAGATGTGGTGCTGTGTGCAGTAGAAGGTCCAGTGGGACAGAAAGGAATGTATAGTTGGATTTGGACACAGAGTGGGACCTTTGTGCTACTCAACTCTTCCCAAACCTGTAGTGTAGACATGGATGAATATCTAAGTGTGTATGTGTGAACTGCATGTGCATGTGTATGATTGCTTAGACGCATAGTGCACATGCAGACAATCCCTCACTTTCATGCACACACACACACACACACACACACACACCCACACCCCTGCTTATGACCCTAAGTGGCCTGTGAAGGGATTAAACCACAGCAGGGTGCTATGGCTGTCAACCTGCCTCTCTCTCACACACACACACACACGCACACACCATCATCCTGTCCTCTACATCTGTAACCTCTTCCTCAGCCTTGCAGATGTTTCCTGAGACTAAAGTCTATGGAAACTGAAAACTTGTAGTTTTAAGACTTTTACTGTCCTGTTCAGTGATACAAAATATTGTTTTGACTCACCAATAAGATAAGTCTGATAGTTTTTTAACTATGTAGTCGGTATCTCAACAACTGGCATTTATGTCTTTACAGTTACAGTACATTCATCCTGTGTTTGATGGCAGAACTATTACCATTATTTCACTATTTCATTTTATTGTTTGTTCTATGGTATCATTGTGTTTTATCTCATCAATTTGCTGGAGTCTTTCCTTTTAATGCCCTTGTTTTGTGATGCACAAAGTATTGTTCTATTGTGGGTTGTATGATCATTACTGCAAACTGCATCACAATTTAAGCCACTCAGCTTCACACATGATAACGGTGCCACCTAGAGGTGCATTTTCATGCTTGTGATGAATGGGCCTGCACAGATTACATGTTTTCTACCATGCAATGTAGTATAAACAATACAATAACCAGCCTTTGATCACTCTTCGGGATAACGTGGATATACAGAAGCCTTACATATGTTTAAAGTGTTTCATAGAAGGCTGCCACTTACTAAAATTTTTCTGGGGCAAACTAAAATTATTTTGATGTTATAATCAAAAATTCAACATTTATATGAATTTGAATATATATAAAAAGAGAAACTGCATGCAATATCTGTAATTACAAACCAACTGGCAAATTATGAGAGGATTTATTTTATGTTCCTCCCAGTACAGCAAATACATACAGTCCCACATACTGAGTTTACAAATTAGATGGCTGTTCATAATTTACCTTTTAATTCTAGTGAGTAATTCAAGTCTCTGTCTCTTTCTCTCTCTCTTGAGAGAGTCTTCCTTGTTCATTGTCTCTGTGCTCCATAGATAGGATGACCCTTCCTGGTGTGTAACAATGTGTGTTGGAACTAACAGCACCTCCGGGGGTTGTTGTTATGGGTCTGTGTGTGTGTGTGTGATGTATGAGGGAATATATTCACGTTTGTGTGTGTGTGTATGTGTTTTCATGCATCTCTTGGGGTACCCTAGCTGAAGCCAGCTGTATATCACAGCAGTCTCCCATGTGTAACTTCAAAGGCGCTACATGCTCGGTTCAGTCTATTTATGACACAGTCACAGGAAGGACACATTTGTTTATGCTGGTCTTTGTGTAACAAAACCTGGACATATATAAATACTACTGCTCACTTTCCTACTGTCTACTATGTTCTTCTTACAAAAATGTCATGTCAGTAAGTTTTCTCAGTGAGTTTGTATCTAAGAGAACTGCAAAGAAATCTCTCCGCCCCTGGACAGCGGAGGCATGCCATGTGTCCTTCAAACAACTTCAAACTAAAATAACCATGCTTTGAAAACAGTTTGGCCATCGAGAATTGCACTTTCTTCATTGTGTGCTGGCTCTGTTTTTCAATTCTGCCTGAGAACTTTTGGACTCTCTAGACTTGGGAGAAGATGATATAAACAAAAGAGAGGACAAACAAAACTGGATAAAAAAAGCATATGGGGGGGGGTAGAGGGTCAGAAGACATCTGTAAATACACATAAAGCAAAGTGCTTTGCATCTCTACAGACTGCATTTCCACAAGAACACAGGGGCAGTGTGGCTCCCCATAGACAGCAACAGGACCTGCAGGCCACTGATGCTTAATTCTTCATTATCTTTTATTTACATTGTTGTACATTTACATTGTTTTTTTTCTACTTCTTTCAAAATATCCAGACCAGTCCAGCATGATAATTAAGGTATGGCCTGCAGATATGGATAAAGGTAGTATCTGCTCAGCTCAGGCCTAGTCCTTACAGGGACTCTACACTAATTAGATATCCTGTAGAGTTTTTGACTACTGGTAGAAACACAAGGAGGCACATGCACATTATGGGAGCACGTGGGCGGTGTGAGACACATCGGGGGTGTTTCACGCTATTCAGCCAATCAACAGTTGGGGGCAGTAACGCAGTGGCAAAGTGCTAACATGCGTAGTAAAGAAGAAGACTGCTAGCAAGTGAACAAGCATGTAGGCAATGCAAGATTTAAAACGTTACAGCTTTGCAAACATCTTTTGAAGAAGGAAGGAAATTCATTCATCACAGCAGAAACATTTGCAATTATGACTATTGCTTGTTTACAAGAAAATTCCACAGGGCAACTTTTATGCTAGAGCATATTTATAAGATTACTTGTATTTTTTGAAATATGTTAGGTCCATATGTGTTTGTGTTTGTCGCAAATGTGAAAATTAGCTACCTCCTCTGTCAGCTCTAGCCACTGAAAAGACATAAGACATGAGCTTGCCCAGTTGTGCTGATTATGGAAGCTCATAGCCAAGCTCTCAGTGGCTAGCTGTTAGCCAGACAGAGTCAAGCAGCCTAGCTCGTTGAATTTGAATGAGAACTGCCACAAATCTAGCTGAGTCTTCCAGCAGGCTTTCTATACCACGCTAGAATGGCTTGAAACAAGGTAACCAAGGCATTTTTTTCCACAAAAAAGAGTCCATGGTTGAACTTTAAACATTACCACAAAGTAATGACATATGTGTGGTAGGGCACCTTTAAAGGTATCTACATAAGAGTGACATGACACTGTAATGAACGTGTCATAAACATTATAAACAAGTCATGAAGGTATATGACATAACGCTTCGTTTATTAAGTGTCATTCAGTTTCGTCGTGACAAGTTAGGGTTAGGGTTCATGTGTTATTTCACTCGAATTTATTTATCTTTTAAGGTGGTAATTAATTAATTGGGGCCTATTTTTCCTGGCCACTAAATATTATACTAGCATCCATACCAAGTGCCCTGATCAATAAGAAGAGAGCTGGCGTTAACGGGCGTGGCTGGGGTGGTATCTGGCTCTAGGGCTATTCAGTCAGGTCCCGTTTCAGAGTAAGCAGGGTAGGTGTTTGGAAGAAGATAGTTAGAAGCTAGGCAAATCTCTTCGACACCAGCTTAAACAATTCTTTGTAGTATCTAATAGGGTAAGACCCATAGGCCTAGAGGATCGGACCCTTTAAACGGAGAGCTGGTCCAGTACCTCCTTAACAGGGGTAAACCGGGATCTAACAGTAGATACCTTCAAGTAAAGTGTTACTGAAGAATTTACTGTAGCTTTGTGTTTCTTAGCAGATACCAGGAACGCAGAAGTAGGCCAGGTCAGTGGCTGGATGAAAGCCTTGATGTTTAGGGTGTAGTTCCCTTTACAGCCTTGTATCTTAAAATATACTACTCATTTTCAGCAGTAGTGGACCCGGGATATGTATTTTATCAACATAGAGAGGAAATATTGTGTATGAATGTATTTACAAAACATTTGCTGAGAATGTATTTCATTTGTTTTGAACATATGGTCACTGTCGGGCAGAAACAATTGTATCTCCATATTGGGCAACAGGGAGAACATCAGATATCACAATATTCTCGACCAAATATCACTATTGCGGCAATATTCTAGGGTTGACAATTGGTACTTTAACAAAATATCTTTACACTTAGATTTTAGATAAATAATCATCAGTTATGTGGACATAATATATAGGTGGGGAAAAGACAAATAATAGAAAAGCTAGAACAGTCTGGTAAGTTCAGAAAAGTACACCACTTTACTGTAATGCAGCCTTTAAAACCAGGAAAAGACGACACTTATGTCGTATCACGATATTATGATCTAAGACGATATCTAGTCTCATATCACAATGTCGATATAATATTGATATAATGCCCAGCCCCACTCAGAATGCCTAGGAAGTCCAGGTTGATAGTCAACATCCTAAGCGTTTTACGCATTGACCTGGGCCACCTTTCAGTGACAAATGAATGTAGTACTTTCTTGACTGGAATATTTTTTTTGCCATTGAATCCAGGCAGAAATCATTTTTCTTTCAAAACTATCTAATTAGTTATATAGTATATAAACACAGGACTATGAATATGATACAAGCTCCCACAGGCAGCCATTGGAGGGCTTGGTACATGACATTGGAGGATTTTTGGTATGCTGGAAACAAAGCAGTGTTTTGGATGAGCTGCATGGGGTTAAGGGATGTTTTATGTATGGATGTTAAACAACTTCCTTATCGAGAGTGACTTTCAGTGGTCCCAGAGTGGATTTAAAAAAAAATTGAAATGTATACAGTATATATATATTTTTTAATTAGTTATTATAGACAGAGCTCTTAATCTTCTACAAAAATAGTTTTTCATATAAGCTGCAGCACATTCATTGTTACAGCATTTCCAAAATCTCCAGCTCTAACATTCACTCCCCCTCCCACCCTCTGTCTCTCCGTCTGTCTGTTCCTGTATGACAGAGTAAGTAACACCACAGCAGGAGGTGAAATAAGGAAAACTGGAGACAGGAAGAGAGAGGTGGAGGAAGGGAGGGGGGAAGGGAGAGGGTGCAAAAGTGCAGCACAGAATCACATTCGACAATAGAAGAAACGTGTGACAGCTCAAAAAAGAGGACAAAGGGAAAAATATTGTCTGAGTGCATCTGTATGTGTGACACAGTGTGAGTATATTCCAATAACTAACTGCATGCATGTGTGTGAGTCATTGTGCCAATAATTTTGTTTGTGTGTATGTGTGTGTGTGTGTGTGTGTGTGGGGGGGGTGTACACTGAGAAGGGGGTGCCAGGCAGCAGCAGCTGGGAAGGCCTTCCTCTGTTCTCCTGTCATCAATAAATGATCAGAGTAGGCCATCTGGAGAGAGGGAACCACCAACCACCAGGACCTGGCACTGAACGAAAGACATAGAGAAAGAGAGTGAACGTGAGGATGGATAGAAGGAGACGCAGGGGAACGAGGGAGAGGGGACAGAATGGGTGAGGGGGGGTTACTTTAACATGCCTTGTATCTGTTTTAATACATGTTTGTTTTTTCAAAGTGTACACATTTATGTAAATAAAAAGGGTCCATCTTTAAAGACAATAAAGAACAGTTTAGGACTTAAAGTAAGAACCCTAGAAGGAGAGAGGATGGGGGCATGCATCTGCAAAGAGAAGAGAGGAAGATAGGAAATGCAGAGAAGAAGACAGGCAAAGGATGCCGTGAGATGTCAGGAAACGCTGAGGGCAACCTCCTGATGTTGAACCCAAAGGCATAGACACACACACACACACCCGTACGCACACGCATGCGCACACACACACACACACACGCACGCACAAAGGACACTAGATCTATTTTGACTTCTCTCTCTTCTCATTTCCCGAGAAAACATGTAACTAATTATTAAGGACAATTTACCTGTGCTTTTTTTTAACCCAAATGTATTCCTCTGTAGAACTTATTAATTATTTCAGCTAGTTATTATTTCAGCTTGATTTTATTTGTCAAAGAACAGCATACTACTACTACTACTACAGTATTAGGCTGTTTTTGGATCCATCTGGTCTCAGAGAGACAAAATATGTACAATTTGAATTCTCACCAAAACCAACGGGTGGAATCCCATTTATTCCAGAAGTATGTATTTGATTTTTAATACCCACATATGTTTTATCCAGTCACTATATTATTCATTCATTCATACATTTTCCATATTCACTTATTCTCATTCAGGGTCACAGGGAGGCTATTGGCTATCCCAGGCAGCATACACCGAGCAGACGCCAAGGAAACACATTAATGCAAATTCACACCTGTAGGCAATTTACAGCTTTCAGTTCACCTGACTTGTATTTAAGTGGATGGTGGGAGGACACTGGAGCACCTGAAGAAAAATCCATGCAAACTCAACGAAGTTGATATATGACCAGTGCCATTTCCTGTGTAACCTCTGGTGCCTTGCAGATAATCTGAACTGCCTCCAGCTATCAGCGACGGATCTCAGGAAGCCTTCTCTGGGCCAAAACGTACTCTGTCTCTCCACAGCCAGCTCTCTACCTGAAGTATTTTCAAACACCAAAAGAAGCTGAAGGAAGCAACAAAAATCACCGCTAAAAAAACAGGAGTTTGGGAATTCCGACGGTGTTCAGACGTCGACATGACTGTTGTTCGGCGACACGAAAGGGTAAGTTAAGTTTAACATTTAACATTTGCATGTGTTAGGGACCCCGATCAGTATTTACTATACGCTATATAAAGTACATGAACTTTAGCAACCATGATTACACACCAAAATATGTCTGCTGTGTACCGTTTGTGTTTCAGAGCATTAACGCTTTGCAAAACCGCCGCCGCAGACCGTCTGGTGGGCGATGTCCGACGGGTGAAATCTCTGGTTCTGACCTGCTGGGCTTCGTATAATCTTTATGAGAGTCATGGAGTTATGACAACGACTGGGATGCATCTGGAACAGCAGAGCCGTGGGGGCAACGACTGGGATGCATCTGGGCCAGCAGAGCCGGGGGGGACACTGTCACAGGGTGCAGGGGAAGAAGACCGGGATGGACGGGAGGGTTTGATGCGCTACTTGAATAGCTAAATAAAAACTTTTCTTTGATATATTGTCTTGTTTTTTTTAAAGTAACAGTGTGCAATATTGGAAACAACATAAATCCCCTAATATAGCCCTTAATATTGAACAGTTAAAGTGAGAATAGTGCAGAGAATAGATAATCTGTCGGTGTCTGGCTAGATTTTTTTTTTTTAATGTCTCGTTTGTTCCGGACACACACTCCGCACTCTTGTCTGCTAAAAACGCAGCGATCCGACCAACCAGCAGCCTGCAGGTTTCCACGTCACCTTTTAGTATCGCATCAGCTCGCTTAGAACCTCGACTGAGGTAGTACGAAAAAAAGTACCTGGTAGCAGGTCCCAGGGACTTTTTTTCGTAATGGAAAACCAAAAAAGGCGAGTAGAGTCGAGGCGAGTAGAGTAGATACCACGCAATGGAAAAGCACCATTACATCCTACCAGATCTAGCTCTCCAAACAACTGAAACATACCGTCTATATAGCTCTGAAGCACGCGCCTGGAATTGGAACATACCAATACTAAATACACTACAGGGCTGACTCAGGCGAGTATACCACATACAGTACATCCACCCCAAAACCCCTCCTGATGTTGATTTTGAAGCTCTTTATCTTTTTATTTATCTATCTATCTTTATCTATCTTAATCACCTGACTTCCTCCATAGCTCCCGTCTAAATTACTACACTAAGGGTCACCACCACTATAAACGTAAATTTGATTCCTAATAAGCTGCTTGAACAAACAACCTATCAGCTTGTTTTTGAGGGGAGGACTTTTTTTACACTCTTTTACACAATTCAACATTTTGTATCATGCAACGTGTTGCAGTGTCTTTCACTGTTAATATTTTGATAACAGATGTTACACCTTCCTGTCATTAATTTCTTTGAATTTTTTTCTCAACACTTGCTATAGGGATGAGAGTAGTCTGTACTGCAACATCAGAAAATACTGAGATTAATCAAGGAATAGTGGAGGTAGTGTAAATTAACCATCTTCCCACTCCACCAGCAACATTAAATACTGTAACGTGTGTAATGCAAGGACACCAGGTGGGATGTCATTTAATTAAATGTTTTGACAGTTACCAGAGCATTCACTTTCTATTTGCAGAAAGGCTTCATCTAGTCTCCATAGCAACAGAGCAATATTTATCCATGGCCTTACATTTTTGGGGTTCTGTAGTTTAATGTATGCTGGAGGAACATGACACACACTTTTAAAGTAGATTTACACACATATTTACGTTCCTTCTTAACAGTTTGTACTTACGGTTGGGCATCGTTTTGATTTTAACAATTCAAATTCCAATTCGGATTCTTTCTTTCAATTCTGGTTCTTAGCAATTCTCGATTCCGATTCTTTGAAGGGTGGAAGTGGAACAGGTCACATGCTTATTTTACAGAATTCAATGGTGATTTACAGTTTTACCAGGGCTTATCAAGGTAAAATAAAGCCACACTTTGGAACCAATGAACGGATTCAAAAACAAATTTTCCATACAATCCGGAAAAAAAACGATTCCATTGGAATCGTAATTTTTAAAATGATCGCAATTTGGAACCAGTTGGAACCAGCGCACCAATCCTATTTGTATTTTAGGAAAACATGATTTCTCCAAACTTAAAAGTTTTTTGCAATTTGCATTGCGTTAATTTGCATTACCACGAGACCCCCGACTGACGTTATGCTGAGAGATTACAATCAGAATAATAATGTGGTTTACAGACATGCATACATTTGGCTAAGTGCATATGCATCACTTTATTTGAATATGAGACACTTAAATTACATTTGTAAGTGACACGTATGACAATTCCTAGTTCTTGCAATTACGATTCAGCAAGTTAAAACTATCAGATGGAATATGAACTCACTAAGTAGTAATGACATATTACTGCATCATTCTTCCTCATTGTCAATATCCTTTCAAGGAAACAATGTTCTTTCCTTACTTCACTAGGTATAAAATGTAAGATGATTTAAAATTGGTGGTGATTTAGTAACACTTCAAAATACAAATCAGATCATGATCTTTTTCACATTCATTATCTGAGGATTGTTCAAGGCCTACTGTAAAAAATGTATTTAGCTTCGTTTAACTAAAGCCATAAATGTATATTTATTTGACATTAATACCTTATTGTATATTATATTGCCCATTACTTTTATGTGTTCACTTTCATATAAACATTATATTATTTTTAATATAAACATATATAAGCTATGATTACATGGTTATACTTTAATACTGAAATGTGGATATTTGTTCCCTACATTGTCATTTTAACATAATCATTTTATAGTGGGCTACCTCCTACCCTGGAGATAAAACACTAAATTAGGAATACATATTAAACATCCCCCAGCTATACTTACCAATGAACCACTATCTCTGAATGTGTGTCTATGTATGCCTAATTTGAATATGCATGGTCATTTCAGATTGAATTTGCTTCACCGTGTGACTAATTTGTGCTCCAATAAGTAACATATGCCCCAGGTCATATAACCTTGCCAATCTTAGGTTCTAAATAAGCTTTTATAATTCTAAGATGCTACATGTTTATGCTATGATTTGTGATTTTAATTCAATTAACCTATTAGAGGTCTCTATGGAAAAGCCAAGTATAGGTGAGCTACACAGCACGCAACAATCATCTAAGCGGTAAATAGTCAACACTATTTTGCTGTATTCCCCTTCTATCACCATCATGTTTCTTTATAGCAACTGCAGTTAAGATATAGAACATGCAACACAACACCCATTTTTAAAACCCTCTGATAGTGGCATAACTACATGATTATTATACATATTATCATAAATATGAATGTGGTAAATGTGACAAAATTGAAATACTGTATCACATTTCACGGTTCATAAATAGGCTAGTTTGGCCATTTCAACGGTGGAATAATTTCCAGTTCCTCCACTACAGATAAAACTTCTCTCTTAAATTATCTTTCTCTCTCTCTCTCTCTCTCGCTCTCTTAATTCAATTGAATTCAATTCAATGGGACTTATTGGGGTGGAAGTTGCAATAACAACAATGTTGCCAAAGCATCAAAATAAAATTTTTCCAGATATTCGGAGAGTACACAATGAACAGTAATATGAATATATAACGTTAGGATTCATTTATATGAACTATATATACACAATATGTCTTGTGTGTGGGTGTGCACATGTTTATTTGTGTTTGTGTGGGTATGTGTGTTTGTTAGCACATGTTTGTGTGATTTTGTCACACACACACACACACACACACACACACACACACACACACACACACACACACACACACACACACAGGCTCTCTCTCTCTCACACACACACACACACACACACACACACACACGTGCGCACATGTACCTGAAATGACATGATGATCTTGGCCTGGGACACACATTCATACGGTTTGATAAAGTATTTATTAGACTTTAACTTTTCATTGTACTTAAAATAACGAGTGTAGCTGTCCTCAATTTAGGTCATCCTGTACGTCTCATCTCCGGTTTATCCTGCTTCCACAGTGTGTATTTGTGTGTGCACGTACATCAGTCGCAAGGAGAACTGAGCAGCGCCACCCGCTGCAGAGAGCCGACAGGATTGAAACAGCAGCCGCTTCAGCAACCTGAGAGTGAAACAACATTACAACATACAGTATATTGATGTTAAAATATCAACAGGTTGGCAGGAAGGTCTGAAATGTTATTCAGGGCTTTCGCTGTTAGTTTTGTTGGTTGTTGGAAATGCATATGGCCAGGTACAGTACCTGTGACATCAACCCGTTCACACTCCCGCTTGGTCATTGGCTCTCAGAGTCACATACTGATACAAAGTCTGCCACGTGGGACTGCTGGGATTGGTTTAAGTCACAGGAAACTCTGGTTATTGGTTAAATGTGCGAAAAAGTTGCGGTGATTGGTCAACATTGCGAGTTGCACCAAAGTCACGGTGATTGGTTAAATTCGCGTGAATTGGCGACATCGCAATATCCTGGAGGGACTGAGCTCCACATCCTCCTTTCTCATCTTCTCTCATAAACCCACTTCAGTAACATGCCATATGCGTCAACAAAAGTTTCTGCCATATTGTCCATCCATCCATCCATCTTCATCCGCTTATCCGGTATCGGGTCACGCGGGGGCAGCAGCTCCAGTAAGGGACCCCAAACTTCCCTTTCCCGAGCCACATCAACCAGCTCCGACTAGGGGATCCCGAGGCGTTCCCAGGCCAGGTTGGAGATATAATCTCTCCACCTAGTCCTGGGTCTTCCCCGAGGCCTCCTCCCAGCTGGACGTGCCTGGAACACCTCCCTAGGGAGGCGCCCAGGAGGCATCCTTACCAGATGCCCGAACCACCTCAACTGGCTCCTTTCGACGCAAAGGATCAGCGGCTCTACTCCGAGCTCCTCTCGGATGACTGAGCTTCTCATCCTATCTCTAAGGGAGACGCCAGCCACCCTCCTGAGGAAACCCATTTCGGCCGCTTGTACCCTGGATCTCGTTCTTTCGGTCATGACCCAGCCTTCATGACCATAGGTGAGGGTAGGAACGAAAATTGCCCGGTAGATCGAAAGCTTTGCCTTCTGGCTCAGCTCTCTTTTCGTCACGGTGCAATACACGGAATGTAATACCGCACCGGCTGCTCTGATTCTCCGACCAATCTCACGCTCCATGGTCCCCTCACTCGCGAACAAGACCCCAAGGTACTTAAACTCCTTCACTTGGGGTAAGGACTCACTCCCCACCTGAAGAAAGCACTCCATTGGTTTCCTGCTGAGAACCATGGCCTCAAATTTAGAGGTGCTGATCCTCATCCCAGCCGCTTCACACTCAGCTGCGAACCGATCCAGTGAGTGCTGAAGGTCACAGGCCGATGATGCCATCAGGACCACATCATCTGCAAAAAGCAGCGATGAGATCCCGAGCCCACCGAACTGCAACCCCTCCCCGCCCCGACTACGCCTCGATATCCTGTCCATAAATATTACAAACAGATTGGTGACAAAGTGCAGCCCTGGCGGAGGCCAACCCTCACCTGGAACGAGACCGACTTACTGCCGAGAACCCGGACACAGCTCTTGCTTTGGTCATACAGAGATTGGATGGCCCTGAGAAGGGACCCCCTCACCCCATACTCCCGCAGCACCTCCCACAATTTCTCCCGGGGGACCCGATAATACACCTTCTCCAGATCCACAAAACACATGTAGACTGGTTGGGCATACTCCCAGGCCCCTGCCAAGATCATTTCGAGAGTGAAGATCTGATCCGTTGTTCCACGGCCAGGACAGAATCCGCATTGTTCCTCTTCAATCCGAGGTTCGACTATCGGCCGAACCCTCCTTTCCAGCACCTTGGAGTAGACTATACCAGGGAGGCTGAGAAGTGTGATACCCCTGTAATTGGCACACACCCTCTGGTCCCCCTTTTTGAAGAGGGGAACCACCACTCCGGTCTGCCACTCCTTAGGCACCGTCCCAGACTTCCACGCAATGTTGAAGAGGCGTGTCAACCAAGACATCCCCTCCACACCCAGAGCTTTCAGCATTTCTGGACAGATCTTATCAATCCCTGGGGCTTTGCCGCTGTGGAGTTGTTTGACTACCTCAGCGACTTCCACCAGGGAAATTGACGACAATCCCCCATCATCCTCCAGCTCTGCCTCTACCAAAGAGGGCGTGCCAGCTGGATTTAGGAGTTCCTCAAAGTGCTCCTTCCACCGCTCTATTACCTCCCCAGTTGAGGTCAACAACGTCCCATCCTTACTATATACAGCTTGGATGATTCCTCGCTTCCCCCTCCTGAGGTGGCGAACGGTTTTCCAGAAGCACCTTGGTGCCGACCAAAAGTCCTTCTCCAGGTCTTCTCCGAACTTCTCCCACACCCGCTGCTTTGCCTCTGTCACGGCAGAGGCTGCAGCCCTTCGGGCCCGTCGGTGCCCTGCAACTGCCAAGTCCTCCGAGACAACATATCCCGGAAAGACTCCTTCTTCAGTCGGACGGCTTCCCTGACCACCGGTGTCCACCAGGGTGTTCGCGGGTTACCGCCCCTTGAGGCAACTAAAACCCTAAGACCACAGCTCGCCGCCGCAGCTTTAGCAATTGAAACTTTGAACATTGTCCACTCAGGTTCAATGCCCCCAGCCTCCACAGGGATGCCCGAAAAGCTCCGCCGGAGGTGTGAGTTGAAAGTCCGTCAGACAGGGGCCTCCTCCAGACGTTCCCAGTTTACCCGCACTACCCGTTTGGGCTTACCAGGTCTGTCCAGAGTCTTCCCCCACCCCCTGACCCAACTCACCACCAGATGGTGATCAGTTGACAGCTCTGCCCCTCTCTTCACCCGAGTGTCCAAAACATACGGCCTCAGATCAGATGAAACGATTATAAAATCGATCATTGACCTTTGGCCTAGGGTGCTCTGGTACCACGTACACTTATGAGCCTCCCTATGTTCGAACATGGTGTTTGAGATGGACAATCCATGACTAGCACAGAAGTCCAACAACTGACAACCACTCTGGTTTAGATCAGGGAGGCCGTTCCTCCCAATCACGCCTCTCCAAGTATCTCCATCATTGCCCACGTGTGCATTGAAATCCCCAGCAGAACTATGGAGTCCCCTACTGGAGCCCCATACAGGACTCCATTCAAGGTCTCCAAGAAGGCCGAACACTCCGAACTCTTGTTTGGTGCATATGCACAAACAACAGTCAGAGTTTTCCCCCCATCACCCGCAGACGTAGGGAGGCGACCCTCTCGTCCACCGGGGTGAACTCCAACGCAGCGGCGCTCAGCCGGGGGCTTGTGAGTATCCCCACACCCGCCCGGCGCCTCACACCATGGGCAACTCCGGAGTAGGACAGAGTCCAACCCCTATCCAGGAGTACGGTTCCAGAACCGAGACTGTGTGTAGAGGTAAGCCCCACCAGATCTAACTGGTAGCGCTCCACCTCCTGCACAAGTTCCGGCTCCTTCCCCCAACAGAGAGGTGACATTCCACGTCCCCAGAGCCAGCCTCTGCCGCCCAGGTATGGTCCGTCGAAGCCCCTGACCTTCGCTGCCACCCATATAACAGCGCACCCGACCCCTTTGGATCCTCCCACAGGTGGTGGGCCCATGGGCTGGAGGGAGAAGTGCCACGTTGCTTCTTTGGGCTGTGCCCGACCGGGCTCCGTGGCAAACCCGGCCACCAGACGCTCGCTCACGAGCCCGTCGTCTGGTCCTTGCTCTAGACGGGGGCCCCGGGCTTCTTCCGGGCGGGGTCCCTCTATCCCTTCCTTGTTTTTCCATTAGAGTCTTTGAACAATTCTTTGTCTGGCCCCTCCCCTGAGACCTCTTTGCCATGGGAGACCCTACCAGGAGCACAAAGCTCCAGACAACACAGCCCTCAGGTTCATAGGGACACACAAACCTCTCCACCACGATAAGGTGATGGTTCCCGGAGAGGTCTGCCATATTGTATACGGTCATAAATCTCCTCACAGCAGGAGGGACAACTGTACTGTACGTTTACTAGTGAGCACACCACAATAATAAATTCAGTATTTACTCAGTGCCTTCCAAACTATTCGCTTCAGCAGTGACACTTGCAGTGTTTTGAGAAACTCTTTGAACAGTGTTGTGCAGAAAGCATGTATAATTAATAATATTTTTTCCATGTGTTTTGTTCTTCTCTCACCTTGCTGGTTGTGATCACTGACAGAAAGCATCAGCTTTTTGGGAATGCACATGTGCTGGAGACCACCTGCCGAGAGAGCTGCTGCCAACAGCTTCACACACATCTTTGAATGCCTGTGATGTAACCTCTACCCCTTCCTTGTCAAGGGAAATTATTTTATATAAATGTTTATGCAGGACAGTGAGGGTTACCGCCACCTCCTGTTTTCCCTTCTCTTTCAACAGAAAAAAAAATCCAGGACATTTAGGGTAGATCAAACTGCTTCCGATGTTTATTTCGGTCCTCCATGCACTCAGGGGTATTTGGTAGACTTTCAAAATAGTTTTTGATTAATTTAAAACATAATCGGTGTAACAGTGCTTCCATAAAAAAGGCTACATTTGTCACAATTGACAGATTCACTTCTTATTTAAAAAAAGTAACCTAATTGCATTCCTAATAGGGTTAGCTAGAGGTTTATCACACAACCTTGGGTCATAGTTGTCCAAAACTATCGTGACATCTTTGCAGGCTTACAGTTGTCTATGTTGCAGTTCACTCAACCCAACAAGAGAAACCTGCAGGCAGCATGAGGAGCTTGTCCTGACAGCTAGTCATGCTTAAGACAATCTGAAACTCTATGGACACTTCCAAACTACCCTCCAGTTTGATCATGACAAGCACCTGGAGCTCAACAATGGGGCCTTCAACCGTCGGTTCCAAACATGTTGAGTATGACTTTCAAATACTTGTAGTCAATTTCTCCAGAAGCATCATACTTTGTTGAGAATATTGGCAGTACAATAGTTATTGCAGACATCGACCCTCTAGGGAGGCAGACACAGCTAACCAAGCTACAGAAACAGGTGATTCTGGAGAAGTTTTCCATTTTTGGTTCTCACAATGCACTTTTTAGGAACACTGAACACAGGGAGTATTCTACTCTCTAGAAGGGATCTTTTAGACAGGAAATGAAAAATGAACAAGCATGTCATCAGTATAGTCTTGCTACACCACAGTTACATTCTGGGATAGGAGAAGGGTTCAAGTTAATTTTGCACCCTGCATAACAGCCCCGACTACTGTCACATAGCTGAGTTAGTAAGTAAGTAAGAGCATGATAATGTACTCACTGAGTCAAAAAGCTGACTTCTTGCTGGTTCTTGATGACAGGTTGAGGGTGGATCATGGCTGTAATCAAGCTGCCTTGTATAGTTAACAAGTGGTAAGTATGTAAGTTGTGCTAAAGCGGCATTTTATACACAGTATGTAACTTGTTTTATTGTGGGATGTGGATAAATCAAAGAGGTATAGTACTATATTTGCAAATGCCTTAGCTTGCTAATACAAAACTAACATTAGCTTACTAACAGCTAACTTGTCCTTTCTGGGAGACAAGGGTGCTAAATTAATAATTGTACATGCTTAAATCCCTACTGGAACATTGTGGAGTTTTCTGCCAGTTTGGCCAGGACTTAAATGCCCTCTCTCAATGGTAGGACGGAAGTGGGCCATAGTTAGATGTGATGGGCCAGTGTTCAGATGAGAGACAAACCACTGGGCCAGTCATGTGATCTCTCTTCTCTCTATGGACTGATAAAAAAAATTGTAGGAGGACATTCCACATTATTAAGCAGGTTTCAAGCAATATGGGAAAGAAAAAGGATCTCTCTGCTGCGGAAAAGCGTCAAATGAAAACATTAGATATTTCACAAAAACTTAAGCGTGATCATTGTACTGTAAAGAGATATGTGGCTGATTCAGAGCACAGACAGGTTCGTGCAGATAAAGGCATACTGAGGAAGGTTACTGCAAGACAAATTCATCGGATTAAGAGAGCAGCTGCTAAACTGCTATTACAAAACAGCAAACAGGTATTTGAAGCTGATGGTGCCTCTGGAGTCCCATGAACCTGAAGGTGTATGATCCTCCAGAGGCGGATTATTGCATAAACCTACTATTCGGCCACCCCTAACCAATGCTCACGAGAAGAAACGGTTGCAATGGGCCCAGAAATACACAAAGACTAATGTTCAATCTTGTTTACTGACGGTCCAGATGGATGGAGTAGTGGATGGTTGGTGGATGGCCACCATGTCCCAATAAGGCTGCAACTTCAGCAAGGAGGTGGCGGAGTCATGTTTTGGGCCGGAGTCATTGGGAGAGAGCTGGTAGGCCTCTTTAGGGTTCCTGAAGGTGTGAAAATGACCTAAGCAAAGTATATAGAGTTTCTGACCGACTACTTTCTTCCATGGTACAAAAAGAAGAACTGTGCCTTCCAAAATCATCTTCATGCATGACAATTCACCATCTCATGCTGCAAAGAATACTTCTGTGTCATTGGCTGCTATGGGCATAAAAGGAGAGAAAATCATGATGTGGCCCCCCTGACCTCAACCCTATTGAGAACCTTTGGAGCATCCGCAAGCAAAAGATCTATGAGGGTGGGAGGCAGTTTGCATCAAAACAGCAGCTCTGGGAGGCTATTCTGATATCCTGCAAAGTAATTCAAGCAGAAACTATTCATAAACTCAAAAGTTCAATGGATGCAAGAATTGTGAAGGTGATATTAAAGAAGGGGTATAACTTGCTTTGTTAAGATGTGTTTGATTGAAATAGCTTTTGATTTCAGTATATATGACCTCCTAATACTGCAAGTTAAACCAATGGCCATTTTCAGTTCGTTACAACCTATAACATTTTTTTGCAACTCTGTTGTGCATAATAATTTGAAACAGTGCATTTTGAGTTTTTATTTGAAAAATGTATTGTTTTTATTGGGTGGTTTGTTCAATGAAATTCGATTTATACTTTGACGGTTGATGACTTTTGCATCCACTATTTAGGAAAATCTGTGTAAAATATAATTTGCATAATAATTTGGAACACATACAGGAGAGTACTTGCTTGAAATCCAACCATGCATGCAACCATGCATCTATGAACCATATTCTGTTCATCCTCCTCAGAAAGAAGCAGTTGTTCACAAACACTGTCAATGTGGGTTCAGTACAGCAAAAGGCATGCATTTTCTTTTAAGCCATGGTACGCACGTTTGTCAAAGACATGTGGCCCGTGATAAAAATGAGGCAAAAAGTAATAAAACATCCATCTTTGCTATGGTTATGTTTTTAATAAGTAATCCTTAATCGTGTACAGTACATTTCTTTCATTTTCTTGACATTTAGCCAACTTCTCAGGCTTTATGGGACATGATGACAGAGTAACAAGCACAATAATGTCCTTATTTCCCTCTCTCCTTCCCTCCTTCTTCTTTCTTTCTCATTCTTTATTTGCGGCGTACATTTTCACTGTTAAATGGAATAATGATCAAAGAGTTTGTGGCTGCGTATTGTGTGTCCTAACGTTAGTCACACATCAGTGAGTTGAATTTTGATCTGCCTGGAGCGCCGCAGACTAAAAAGCAAGGCAGACGGAGGGAGCAGCGAGGACGTGGAGGAGGAGGGGGTTGGGTGTAAAGAAAGCGAAAATAGGAAACATGGCAAAGACCAAAAACAATGTACTCTGGTGCCAGGATCCTTTTTTTGTATACTGTATCACTGCCTCTCTCTACCACTCTCTATTTCTCTCTCTCTCTTACCATCTCTTTTCCTCTGTCTCCCTTGAAGCTTGTCAGTTAAAGCCTTGGCTGCCACCAAGGGAATTGAAGGGTCTAGGATGTGTGTGGAGCAGTGGAAGGAGGGTAACATACAGGGGGAATTGAGATGAAGAGAAAGACAGAGAGGAAGAGTCACGGGTGGGTTGAATAATGAGGTAATGTAATAATGATTGTTTTCTCTTTGTGATGACACTACTCAAATATCTCCCCACAAATGCTAAAATGTGCAAATTCTCCACTGTCACATGTGAAAATATCACCAAAATATTCCATTTGGTCAACCTTAAGTAAATTCATAAACACAGTATAATATGTAGTGTATATGCAGCCTTAGATGCAGTCCTGAAAATGTGTAACAAAATGCAAAAGCTCAACATAATTATATGTCTTCCTACCCTGTTATTGCTATACATAAAATGCTATATACAGTTTCATAAGCACCCACAATTTAAGAATTTTCTATGTATCTTTTTCTAGTTAACTGACAGATTGCATTGTCTCCCACACTTTAATAGAGATATGGAGATGATGACAAACAACACATCCACTAAATGCAAAAATGGAAAACTGAAGCTATTTTTTCCTGAATTTCCATCAAGTGCACTCTTTTGAAGATATGAGATTTCTGCAGGGCACTGACGATATTCAAATAGCGCTGTTTTGTGTAGACAGAAATTACACTTTTAGTCACAAATGCTCCTGTCACTGGCCCTTTGGCCCTCAAGGCTAATTATTATTAGCCTTGCCTCTGGTTTTAAAGCCACAGTGCTGCTGCTGAGCAAGAGGATGATATACTGTATCCATTAAACTGCTGTATGTTATTATTGCTACTGTATTGAATATGAGGTTCCGTTCTGTACGGGAAGTCTTTTTGATCCATTGCCTGTTTCATGATTTGTTTCTGTTGTCTTTTTTCTTGACAACTTTCCTTACTCACTGACACAGCAGATACTCTAAGTGCTCAGTTCCTCTCAAGCTTTTGTCTTTTGAGAGATTCAAGGGCTGATATATTACATCAGAAAACCCACAGCTGTCAGAAAGCTTGTGCTTATACAATAAAGGCTTACTAAAAAAGTTATTTGCAATAGTTGTGATGGATAACAATAACCATTTGTTTTCATATCAGATTGCTGTAACAAATGCACATACCATGCATACACAAGTTTTCTCACACACACACACACACACACACACACACACACACACACCACACACCACACACACACACACACACTTCACCTCTGCTTAACTCCCCTGAGGTTTACAGGTAGCCCCCAGAGGTGTGATGTTGAACCCCCTGTGAACTCATTAGTTTGCAAATGCCTGTGCAGTACGCCTGTGTTTGAATTTGCATTTGTGTGTGTGTGTGTGTGTGTGTGCGTGTGTGTGTCTGTATGGACATAACTCAGCTGAGTGATGGAAATATTTTTGAGGGATGTGAATAATGACAGTCTGTGTGTGCCTGCTTATGTGTGTTTTTTTCAGTATAAGCATCTTTGCTATGGCTAGTCCGTGACCCTCCACAGGACCACTCCTCCATCTTCTTCTCTTGAGGGTCTTGGCCTGGGGAAGATAATTGGGAGCCGTAAGACACCGGTAAGGTAAAGACAGAAATACCAAAGCAGTTAGTTGCAGTTTATTATGGCTCACAAAGGCCATATCACACACACACACACAGCAAACCAAACTCCAAAAAAATAAATAAGCATGGATTAGATCAATTCCTGGTCAGTTTGCATGATCAAAAATTGACTTTTTCCTTCTCTTACAGGTGGGGTAAGATAGCAACCATAGGCATACAATAATGTTTCTGCTGTAAATTGCTTTTCATCCAACAGCCTAACCTAGCCACAAGCAGACATATATCTCCTGCCTCATTGAAGCAGTACTGACCGGGACAACCTTCAGTGACACAACTACAACACACATGGGATCTTCACGTCTGTCCTAGAAGAAGGGAGTTCAGGGGTCTTGGCTCGGGAAAAATAATTGGGTAGCTGACAGACAGGCCACGGTCAAACCAGGCCAAATTTATCCAAGTAGCAGACAGACAGGCATAAACTAGGCAGTTAGTGAGTCCAGTGAGGCCAGAGCAGCACTGACCAGGGCAACCAATATGTTGACATGTTTTCACACCCAGAACACACCAGGGGATAGATATGGCTTGTGCTGCGAGATAGAGATGTGGAAGTGCTCTGAGGAGAGATGGTCTTTCAATCTGTGGGCTGTCACTGTTAGTTTATTTTATTTATTTATTTATTTTTTACAAAGGATACTTTTTATAAAGCAAATGAATTAAACCTTTTTACTTTTGTATTCGTGATGGCTTAAAATCATAACAATTTGTTTGTTTGAAAGGCCATCAAATACTTTCATTATGTCCGCTTCCAGTTCAGCGAAATTATCTATCATCTTGTATGGCAAAAATAAAAGGAAGACTGCTCTTGTGTCCTGAGCAGACTGAGGAATATGATTCAGAAGAAAATACATTTTCAACAAAATTGTGAGGCAATTTTCAACAGAGACAGTCCAATAATGACCACGAGATATACTGGCAGTGTTTTCATGGACATACTGTAAGTGCAGCAGCATTTATAAATAGCTTAAAGAAAAAAAGTCGGAAGACAATATTAGATTGAATTCTCTGGCAGGTAATTGTTTGCAAGATGTTTCAATTTCGTCAAATCTTTTTTCTTTTTCTTTCTTTTGGCCCAACAAGGGGTAATATAATTGAAACTGCAACATTTCTTATTGATCCTTTTTAAAAACAGTCAGCCAGAGGATTAATGAAAGTCATTAGACAGCCCCTTTATTTAGATTCTGTGGCCCAAAGTCAATGTGTATGCATCCTGGCCAAAGCTGCAGTAACTGACCAAGCCAGCCTGCCAGATGACATGCCCTCACTATGCCTTCACATCCACCACAACACACAGGGACAACTATGGGACCAGCCAGGGCAGACGGACAGAGACAGACTGCATTCTCACTGCAGTCACAGAGCTCTAATAATAATACTTTTGTTATTATTATTTTAATTGAGCATCAAATGTGTGAAATTAAAACCCATGGCAGATATACAGTATATTACCTCACCTAGTCATGTTAGGAAGATCATTTTAAGGGCGTTTTCACACCTATAGTTTGTTTGCTTTTGTCCGAATCATTGAAGTACTTAAGCAATTTCCCCTTGGGTTTGGTTTGGTTTCACACCTGGAAAAATCCAAAGCATACCAAAATACGTCATACAAATCACTCAAGAAATTCACTCCTCTTATTGGTTGGGTGTTTCAGTGGCGGGAGCATAGACGAGATATAAAGGCTTCAGGGATCGATTGATAACTCAAACTTGCCAAGAACCTAGTCACCCGTTTGATTAGATAGACTAAAACATTTTTAGTCTAATAAACATTTAACTTAACATAACTACCCCGATAACATGACGTGTATTTGTAAGTGATATCCATCGGTATGAATTTATATGTACACAATCATGCCGAGAACCAAGACACCACTTAATTACATTAGACTCGAGCGGTTGCAAGGTTGCATTTGGCCTTGTTCAGTAGCCTGGTGGGCGGTCTCCAATCTACAACTCTTCGGCTTGCGGTAGCTCATTTCCTGATTGATTCTACAACCACTCCAGCGAAGGCGCTAATGAGGTAAAAAACCGGAGTGACTCGGTTCTTTGACGTATGGCACTCAATTCTCCCGGTTCAGTGATATGAGTTGGGTTAATTAACCGGTTTGTCAACACTAGTGTATTTCTTGCATCTCCATGGTCAATTGATACTGTTCCATGCATTTCTTCTTAATGTCCTTTGAAGTGTGCTCTTCAAAGGACATTAAGAAGAAATGCATGGAACAGTATCAATTGTTCTTACAACAACAACAAAAACTATTTGAAAGGTTCAGTTGACCAGCACTTCACCCAAATATAGAGTAGCTAAGGAGATTCGGGCCAGGTATGAGACAGTGCATGTGCATGTGAGTGCATACAAATGTGTGAGTGTTTGTATGTGTGTTGGGTTAGTGTACACTATGTGTGTTGTTGGCCCCAGGGAGTCCGACTCAGACCAAATTACCTGTCAGGGGTTGACATCACCTACCCCACAGCCAACCATACACAGAGGACAACTGGGCCCTGCTCCAAGGCTCCTGCAATCTGTCAGCTCAACTAGCCTCTCCTTCTTTCTCTTTCCATCTATCTGAATATAAGTTATTTCTTTCCTTTCCTTTAACTGTTTTCAGTATAAATGTATAGGTCAGAAGAGTCAGGATGGTCTCTAAAAAAAGTGCCCAATGTCTCCCTCTGGTGCTAGTTATTATTGCAGCCTATTGACACTACAGCATAAGCACATGCCCCCTTACACACACCACATAGGGCTGCTAGACACATATAAATGCTAGTGTCTCTCTCTGTCAGACACACCTGGAGGTAGATGTGTCAGGGGTCTTTGCATCCTTTGGTCCTAAGGCTCCTGGCTGTCTCTCATCATGCCACTATCACCACTTGTGAATGGATGTCCCCAACACACAGATACTCATTCCGACACTGAGACACACCACAAATTGCCCCCAAACAAGCCGACACACATACATACACAAAACTGAAAATGAATGTCACCCATAAGCACAATACCCACACAGGATGATATGCAGTTCCCCCCCAGCTCTCTCTCTCTCTCTCTCTCTCTCTCTCTCTCTCTCTCTATGTATTTATCTATATATATTAGTGCCTGTATCTTTTTTTAACACATAAGCACAAACACGCACACACACACACACACACACACATATTTATACACACGCACACATGCACACAAGCACACAAGCACACGCATGCACACACACACACCCTATGACCCCCCATAGTCACTAGAGAGTGAGAAAATGGAGCCTGAACCAACATGTCTGATTGGGCTGCACTTGTCAAAACAGCAATAGGAGGCATTGAATGAAGCTGAATGTTCTCAAAACTGTTTGCTCAAGGTCACCGAGTTTCCAACTAGACTTCCTAAAGGGAAACGACTTGACTGACTACTGACTGCGCACATACAATATGTGATATGTATAATGTATTTTTATCACTATGGGCCAATGCTAAATACAGATGTTGTTCGTGGTGAATTCAACAATGTTTTTCAGTAGATGCATCCCTGAGCCATGGGTGCCCAAGAGTTGAATATTTTCACCCCAACCACAAACTGCAGAAACTCCTTTCAAGCATTACTAGTTACTAGTTGCAAAACTAAGCTACATGAAGTGCCTCTATTGTTCCTTAAGAAAAGTACTGTAAGCATGGTTACATGTGCCAGTCGTTGTAATTTTATTTGGATGTTAAAGTGCCCATATTATGAAAAAAAATCACTTTTTCTGGGATTTTCTTGTGTCTTTGGCGCTTCCACACGCATACAAACTTGAAAAAAACAACATCCATGCTGTTTTGAGTGAGATACTGGTTTTTGAATGTCCTCTGCCTTCAGTCTCCGGGTGAGCTGTTCAAAGTCTCCACGGCTTTCTACGTCACTAGCCGAGACAAGGTGGCTAACCGTACCATGCTAGCGCTAGCATGCTAGCTCTTTTCAATGGCAAAAGACTGCTACAACACACACCAGTTCACCATAGTCTACAAAAGAAAGAAGTGAGATGTCTCACTCTGTAGCTGAAACAGAGACCTAAACACACAAGGTGAAAACAGGATCCACAGCAATGTGCAGTACAACTAAAATATGGTGTTTTTTATAAATGAAACCATGTAAACCTATTCTGGTACAACCCCAAAATACAATTATGAACCTGAAAATTAGCATAATATGGGCACTTTAACCATCCTTGTGGCCCCGTGGTCATTCAAACAATTTCTGAGTATATATCTGGCTGGAGATATATTCTACATTACTCCTTCTCTATGCATTTCATATCACTCTCTTGTATAAACTCAAAACAAAATTATTTAAAATATCAAAAAGTTGTGCCATTGCATGTTTTATATGAAGGATGGGAAATCTTCAATGATATTTTTCACACATTGAAGCCAACTGTCCAGCACTGAAATATCACAGCATGAGTTTTAGTAAGTGAGAAGTTATGAAAAAGTAATGATAATTATACAGTACATATATGAGACCCGAATTTGATCATTTTTGGTTATTTGTAAACCGGTATGTTTGTTTGTATGATTGGTGAGCTGGTACAGTAAACATTTTAGTGTGTGAAATACTAAAATCCAGTTTGGTTCACACTCACAATAAACACTGCATATAAAGCACATGAGCACAATACAGCAAGTCTGCAGGGAAGAGCATAATAAGGCATTTGCTACAGTAATAATATAAATATTTTAAATCAAACTTTTTTTATAAAATAAAATAAAACTCGGCCTGAACTTAAACATGTAACATGTGTTATGTGACATCGTCTAAAAGGAAGAAAGATACCTTTTCAAGGCAGTAGACCAAAGGATAACAAACACCTAAGCTTAATAGGGGATTTTTGCAACCCCACTGATATTGCCGGATAAATCAGCTCCTGCATGCACACAGAAAAGCATCATCTGATTTATCCAACCACCGTGAAAGACTGGAATTGCTTTTTTCATGTGTACCAAAACTCCTG
The DNA here is from genome assembly GCA_026937815.1 of Etheostoma perlongum. Taxonomy (NCBI): domain Eukaryota; kingdom Metazoa; phylum Chordata; class Actinopteri; order Perciformes; family Percidae; genus Etheostoma; species Etheostoma perlongum. The sequence continues at coordinate 19,707,751 of CM049376.1, forward strand.
CTACATTCTTTTAAGACCTAGGAGCTTCATGCAGTTTTTCGATGTGTCAGGATTTCTATTCATTTGGTGTCCAGGCATGTAAAACCACCACAGACTCACTCACATGTAAATGCTCTCAGTACAACTAGACGTAAACCCATTTCCAGTAAGGGACAGCTGGACTTAAAGTTATTTAGTGATGCTGTCAGGCAATTTATTCGTACTTGGTTCAATTTACATGGAGCTTTCGCCGTCTTGAGCTATGCAGCTTCCTTGTTGAGATTGAATGTGTGTGGGGAAGATCCGTCCTCCAGACTGGAGTTTCAACATTGAGTCTAAGATTGACTAGCTGCCACCAGATATTGATTTCTACTCGCCTACTTAGTTCATAGCAATAAGCCAAGGGTAAATCCTGGGGCACCACACAATGCATGGAAAGGAGCCTGCAATTCACTAATGCAGTGTTTTGGTCTTATTTTTATCCTGCGATGTAAAATCCATGTTACACTAGGTAACTTCAAAACATTGTCCCAGCACTCAAAACACTCAAAACACCATCATTCTGCTTTTTATCGACGTGCATTCTGTTCAACTCAGGAAGTTATCAGGATAGAATTAATTTAGAAAAAACAAATATGCATGTTTCTTTTTTTCTCTCCAGAAAGAACAAACATGCCAACCAGAGACATAAAGAAGCTTTATAGCCTAAAGCAGGTTATACTTTAACAATTAAAGGTTTACTATTAAAATGCCATCAAGACAAACGAGACTTACAAGTTCCTGAATTACAATGTTGTGGTATTCATCAGCTGATTAGCGATCATGATTGTTACAATCGCAGTGGTTAATCAGCTCGCTAAAAGAATAATGAGAGGATGCTTGTTAGCAAGCCAAACACCTGCAAGGGGAAACACTCTATAGATGTGTGTATGTATGTGCGTGCGTGTTTGGTTGGACGTTGTCCAAGTGGAGTACTTATACCTGCACTTGTTGCCACTTTAATAAGAGAATCTGGCACAGACACCGCTCCACAACATCACCCACAGCAAACAGTAGAATTACATATCCCTAGTGCTTTTTCTGCTACTTTTTCTTTTCCTTTGATTTGTTTGTTCCTCTGCAAATTTCTCACATACTCACTCCACTCACATTATCTTAAGAAAAACTAAACAAAACCTTGTACACTAAAATCAATACTACAGAACAGAAAGGTAAATGGGCAAGAATGAGTGTGATAACACAACACATTGTATCTAACAGGACACTTTTTGTTCTGAATAATATTGTTTACTTAACAGCAAAATCCATGAAGCTGCTAGTTTATTATAATTATGCACACCTGGCTAAATGAAATGAAATTCAACAACACAACATAGTCCCTTTTTAGAAGCATACCAAGTTACATTTTATTTCTAAAATATTCCAGTATAAGGCGCCACAAACTACAGCCTCCATAACAAAAAAAAATCACATATAAAAAGGGAGCTAGATACAGTAGACAAAGAGAAAAAAATGCAATGTTTCACTGTTGTGGCAGTTCTGCAGGGGGGCAATTCTTTCTGCTAGTGTGAGCCAAGATAACTACATGTTACAAACAGTAGTATGTGTGTGTGTGTGTGTAGTAGATGTTGATTTTTGTGTTTGTGTGGTAGGGAGATAGTTATGTATGCAGGATCACTAAGTCATATCCAATAGATGTCTAGCCTCCTCCAGATCTCCTCAGCCAAAGCTGAGTAGCCTCTATCTATGAAGACCAGCAGTAGCCTATATGCATTGCCCAAGGAGAGACGCACAAGTCCCTCTTCACTTACAATTACATCTTGGCAACCGGGAATTCCCAACACACTGTCCACCCCAGTTAACCTTATTTTTTCCATTCACACAGACAGGACAGAATGGAAAGGTTCACAGGAAGGCAGCAATGCAAAAATGGTAAAGTTAGCAAAAATACACATTCATCATTTTGTGAGATTTGCTAAGCTTCTGTCATAAAAAAGCCTATGTCCGATCAGACTTGTTAGCAAGAAGGGAATGAAATAATCCAGTATCATTGTCAAATAAATCGTCCATTTCTAGATGTTTTTCTTTCCCCCTCTGATTATGATTGCCTCAAATGTTTTAACCTGACTACTTGAAGTTACCTGCTTGAGGATGATTTAAATGAAAGGAAATATTAAAAACTCAATTTAGTCGAACCTCCAACCTCCTGGAGCAGTGTTGGCAAAAGGATTCCTAAGGAAAACCCCTTTTCTTCATTATTTCGCAGTGGATGTCTCACCCGATTAGGGGCAATGCAGAGGGACAGTGGAGGGTGAAGGGGTGCGTTTGACATGCATCATGGACCGGGGTGGGCAGACCCCCTGCCGGGTGGCCTCAGCCATCGTAACCTTTAATTATAGCTACATTGACAGGGTTGCAGATGGTCCAGCTGGAAGGGGTTTACAGACACAGGATATTACACAGTCTCTGTGCATCTATCTCAATTTTGTTCTTCTTGTGTGTGTGCCTTTCTCTCTGTCCCACTATCCTTTATCCTTGAATATAAGGGTATATTGCCTTGTGCAACCTGCAAAGGCAATTATAGGATAACATGTGATGTTCATATAGTGATTTTAAAAGCAAGGTGGCTTGGTGTTGCTTTCAACACTGACATTATGGTTTTGCATGGCATCTTATACTTGTAGTTGATGTTGCAATTTTAACCCAATTTTCTCAAACTACTTCAACTGATGAAATTAGGGTTAAAAACCATATCCTAAATGAAGACAGTTTGAGCTCAAATAAAGAAGGAGCCACAAGCTGAAAGGATGTTGATTTGTTATAGTCTAGTGTGCCATTTGTCTTCTTCCTGTAGTAATACAAACCCTTGCATTCATTGTCTTGAAAGCCCATCTTCCCTTATTCATACAGACATTAGTTGTGCTTTTACTTTTGTGGGATGTTTGAAGAAAAAGCTCTCAGTAATTGATGTCATTACTATGCATTGCAGAGATTCACCTAAATGGCAGTGAGCAACAACAGTCTGGCTCGAGGAAGGTGGAACTAGACAATGGAGTGCACTTGGATAATGGTATGCATTTGTGCCTTTGAGTCTCACAGATGAAAGAATGAAGTACAGAAAGAGAAAGACACAGGACCGAAATAGAGAGGAAATGCTAATGAGAGAGAAAAGAGCAATCATTTCTTCAAGTGATTGCATAGATGAGGGATAATTTATTATGAATGTGTGCCTAGCTTCCTTTGACTTAGATGCATTAGCTTTGCCCCACAAATGATTCTCAATAGATCTCTGGAATCGCAATTTAGTCCCCCAGTATCATGCAAATGGCTGACTGTTGGCCAGCTCCTAATTCATAGATTGCACTCAGCGGCCCCTCGCCAAACCATTGTCTCATAATTAATGACTCACTCCCAGTTCTTCAGGTTAGATAAGGTTATTGCTGTTTACAGCTTAAACCTCTGAGGGGGAAGTGGAATCACAAGTTCATTAACACATAAAAACATTAAATAAGGAATCCAAAACTTTTAAACATGTTAATAATGTAATAAAAAAGTAACATACAATTCTAAAGACTGTTAATTAGCAGTGTTATGTCACTTATCATCTACACATAATGAACAACCCTGTGTAATAAACACAGCATGCATTCAACACAAATGAATAAGCAGTTGATGAAACGATGCATCCAAGCAAATTGAATTATACCATCTGTGGTTTATGTGGTTTTAAGCCTCAAGGGACAGCTTAGATTGCTATTGACATGTAGCCATTATGGTAACTACAGTATGTCTATATTGTTTTGTATTCATACATTTTAACACATTAACACACACAAGTCTGGCTTTTAATGATGGAAACATCAAGAATTTAGGGATTTGTTTTCATCGGTGTGATTCAACTTCATAAAACATGCAAGCACACATATATTGTAGGACTAGTTACAATGTAACACTGTGCACTGCACACCCACATGTTGGTTGGCATATTGGTAAACCAGTATTTATGTATGCTACTACAAGTCACATTTCCCCTATCAAAACACCTTCTATATGCCGGTATAAATCAAGTCTGGGCCAAAAGCCTGTGCTGTCTTACAAATTTGCAGAATCTCACTGGATTAAACAACATGGAGCCTACAGTAGGAAATGGTCCAGGCGGAAATCAAATGTGCCTCTCTGAATAAATATCATCTTGCCGTCTGAGGCACATCCCTGAAAGATAACCTGTCCACTGAATGCAGCTGCTTGACACACACAAAAAACAAAAGTTGTTGCGTTTACACACACACACACACACACACACACACACCCACACACACACACATACACAAGCTGGGTGAAAAATCAACTTTGAACATGACAAGAATGCAGACAGCCATGTGTAAAAATGCCCATCCATCCATTCATTCACCCATCCACTTATCCAACCATCCATTTGTTCATCCGTCCATCTGTCTGCCAATTTTGTTATCGGTCCATCGATCCCCACATCCATCTGTCTGCTCATCCATCCATCAAATGTGGTTCAGAGTTAAGGTCTGAGGCAGCAGCTCCAACCAAGAGGCCAGGCTGACATGGAGGGTTCTTGAAATGATTTAAGAGATGTGAATAAGGTAAAGGTATTGACGATTTACAAGTATGCTGTCATGTCAACTTAATTGTTGTAATAAATCTGGCTTGCTATGTCAATTCCACAGTGTCAGCATTAGATGGTTCAGATGTTGAAAGGTGTGCCTTAGTTGTGAGCTGAATTACTATTAGTATAGTTAAGGAAAGAAGAAGGAAAGGGAAGGAGAATACAAACAAATATCTTTTTTTATTATTAGGGCTAGAGCCATGTTACTTTTTGTACAACGTTAAGAACCAGGGTCACACATGAGGGGACCTGAAAAAACTGGACTGATGCCCCTCCAGTATTTATGAGTTGCAATGTTCAGATACAATGTGAAGTCACCGTAAACAGCCGCGGCAGCGTTGCTGGTATTGTTTTCAACCATGTGAGTCTTTGTGTCATCATGGCAACATGTGGTCCTGGAGACACCTACTATAGCTGGAACTACCACAGAGACAGTTTTTAGTACTTTGCCGTTTGTTTAAATGTCTGTCTGTCTGAAGCCAGATTTGGTTACTGCATACGCGTCATAACGGTGTAAGATTCAGTCACCAAACTGACAAAGTAAGGAGGTAGGAAACTTTATGCACCTGACCTGATTTGCCATCAGAGATGGTGTGACCTTATCGCAAGATGGGTCTCTAGTACGTTTGTTCTTAGTAAATTAGTAATTTTGCAGTGTTTATCTTTCAGCCACAAACAGTCAATGGACAAGTTGCCTGAATGACAGTATGGATATTTTATGTAATAACAAGCACAGACTGAGTGCTCAGAAAGACTTATTTAAATTAATTTACCAGGAACTCATGCATCTCTGATTTTCCTCAAATCTGTGTTTATGTATCACCACAACGTTTTGCTCAGCCTAAAACTTTTTAACTCAATGGGATCCAGTTTCACCTCAGTTAATAGATGCTACCTAGTGTAGCTCTGTGTTTGTTCTCCTACAGTATTTTTGCATTTGGAAGAACTGATTTTGGCCTCCAGCCAGCGAAATCACTTGAAAACTCCATACAAGTCAAAAGCAGAGTGACACAATCAAACACACTCACGCAGACACCTGCAGACAAAAAACAGTAAAATACATATTTAAAAGTAGGGTTGGATCCCCAGACCCAGTGATAATACGGCACAGGTGGATTAATGACCGGATTCTAACAGCTCGCATAGCAATGTGGATTTCCACACCTCATTACGGTGCGACTTAAATGTTCTGCTGGTCTCTGATGCTCCGAAAAAGACGTAAGAGGCAACAGCAGCATTGCCGCACGGGAAGCTAGTTAACATTAAACATGACAACAGGTAACGTTAGCCTAACATTAGCTAGTTGCTGGATAAAATATGGTTAAAATGCTGACAGCCAAACGGTTTAAAGTGTGACTGTTTTTCACATGGACATAACAGCTGCCATTGTCGGAAAAACAACACATATATGGTATGTTTACTTGAAACTCGCCTCGCCAGCCTTGTGGTGCATTCAAAGGTATTGTAGAAATACCCTTCATCCATTTAGTGGTTGTTTTTGGAATTTATCAGTAATTTACTGGTGAAATAAGTTACTGTTATTACATTTTTAATGAATCATTGAAATTTGACCATATGGCCTAAGTAATGACCAAGCCATTCTTAAATATCCTTGACTTTTCATTTTGTATATACTATACATACACAATATTAGGGGTGCATGATTCAGAAAGTGTCACGATTCGATTCAATATTGATTTTTAGGCTCAAGATTCGATAAAAAATTGATTTTGAGTCAAAAACGAATTTAAAAAATGATTCACAGTATGTAAATGTAGTTACTTTTCCCATGTGATAGTATACATGCCATTGCAAAACAAAAAAAGTGCATTTAAAAAAATGAATTGATTTTGAATCTGTAGACCTTGACCCCTGTGAAATGTATCGGTTCAGGCACCTGCACAGTTAAAAAAATCTTTTTAGCCCCAGTATTCGGAAAAAATCCAAACGATACCTAACCCTATTTAAAATCCCATTTATGTCAGACCAAAGACTGGGTGAGTGCAATGTCCTCTGTAATTCTGACTAGGCAATTTGGGTTATGCCACTCCGGACCAAAGGCCACTTTAGAATAGATTTAAATTCTCCATTTATCACTATGATTTCTACACATGCTTGATTCACCAAAATCTTTTGAAAATCTATTTGGTGCCATCTCAGTTCCTATGGGTGGCAATTTAGTTTTCCAGAAATAGTGAATTTGTATTATTATTAAATATTTTTTTCTTGATTTGATTCCACAGAAGCCCAAATGCATGTCATAGCCACTTTAGAGACACTTGAAAATACATGCTTTTCTCGCCTAAATGTTTTACCAAAAAAAAGTGTTACAGTTCCTATATACCTTGGCCCTCTGGGATGTGCCTGAGGTCATTGGGAAGTTAACAACCTCAAGTTTTTGTTCCAAGTGTCAGTGTGATTCTAGGCCTTACTGACACAGAGCCGATGAGGTTAGAATAGAGAATTTCTATTTCTGTCCAAGTAAAGCATCTGTAAAATGATTAAAAAACACTACTGTTAACATATCAGATGGGCTACACACAAAACTAGTACCCTAGCCACATGTCTATACTTAATACAGAAAAAATCCAGAAGAAAAACACTCAAAAAATTGATATTTTATGAAGTTAATTCTACAGATATGTATTTTTCTTATTTGAAATGGTGAAATGCAATAACTAAGGCCCTATTTTTGCTTTGACACAGCTGCAGCCATCACAGGGTTACATTTTTCTGGTCAAATTTGGTATCAATCAATTCGTCTTCTTAAAGTCAATGTGTCAGAGTTAGATAAACAGCCAATTCCACCATGTTTTTATTCACTCATATTTTTACAGGCCAATGACTAAAATGAATGGTCACACACATAATTGTTATTATAAGCCTATATGTTTACAGTTTGGAGAGAAGGTACATGATTACATGTTTGGATTACAATTTAGACTACAACAACATTTAATGTAGAATAGAAGATACAGATAACAATTATAAGTTTACGTCTAATATGCTAATACATATTTTGAAATAAGGCCTAATGTTGAGAAAAATATTACACTCAAGCTGGAAAAACATGTTTGTTTAACACTGAAGCGAGCTGCTGTAGTCAATCCCCATGGAAACCCAAACTATGATTATTTTGTGTTACATGTTATGGATTGCAATAGTTGAATGCAATAGCCTATTTGTAACCAATTATATCTGGAATGTGACCTGACCAATTCAGTTTGTAGCATGTTGACAGTTTGAAAGACTATATTTATGCTGACACTTACTATGCCTGTGGTGCCTACACCCTTCTTAGACAGACCAGCATTAGCACCGATGACAGGAGCCATTACGAATCAGACAAGTTCAGCCATGGCCCACCTACGCAACAACACACACCCACAAATAGTAATTTATTCTGCACACATGAAACATGTACACAATTATTATGTATGTGTGGCTGCAATAAAACATTTGTACACTTAAACATCTTGTATACTCATGCACACACATCACACACAACACACACACGCACACACACACAATAAGTAACCTGCCCACAGCCAAGGTCAAAGGACTGCAATATAGATGAGCATATTTGATCAAACTAGGAGAGGTTATGCAAATAGGATCCCCACAATTAAACCAAATTCATGCATAATAGATAAAGCCTCTGCACTGCTCTGGGCATGTGTATGTGTTTGTGTGTGTGTGTGTGTGTGTGTCTAAATGTCTGCCTGTAGTTTTATATCCTTGGGAAAAAAGGGGTGTGACCACTTCCTCCAAGTTTAGTATTGACCTGTCAGATGAATCATTTGCAAACCTGCCATGAACAAGCTGCGAATGCTTCCACTGTATGGTTTGGTTGGAAAGATGGTGATATTCTAATATCAAAATATTGACTGTAGCATTTTTTTTTCCATCAGTTCATCCACTTCCTTTTGAACATTTACCTGTATCTTATCATCTAATCATCAAGCATCAACTCAAGTATTCATGAACATTCCAAAAATCTTGCAATTCATTTTTGTTTATGTACCCTTTTAAATTACACTATTATTTTTTTCTATTACAATTTCTTCATTGCTTTTAAAAATGGATTTTATGTAAAGTATAAACCTAAAACACTTAATAATTAAATAATTATATAAACTTGCTTCCTGCTTCTTACAGTGCAGACGCTTTGCTGCTTGCTCCTGCCTCTGCTGGCATATTTTTTCTAATGATCTTGCTTATCCTCTGAGAAAAACTATGAGAAGCGGCTCTTGGATACTTATAAATCACTGGACTATACATTTTTGTAGACATAGTTGGCTATTGCCATAATTTAACATTTTTCTGTTTGAGCGTGACCTATTAATAGCTCAAGCTTGTCCTACTGGGACTGTAGCTAAAGCTTATTAGCAGCAAGATGCCTCCTTTCTCCATGGATGACCACTAAAAACTCCTTCAGAAAACTGCACTTCTGGAAACCAAGGTTCACTCTGATTAGAAGTGAACGTGGAAGTGAAAGGGTCATGTGGAAATGACACCACTTTACCATGGACCCAAAACAATGGACAAAAGCATGCTAACACACGGCTAATCAGCACCAACAAGACTACAAAGAAACAGGAGGGCTGTGGAATGGGTAATATATTAACAAGTGGTAGTCCTCCCAGGAACTCTTCTGGTGCGAAGCCTAAGAGTAAATAATTTTCCTGGGAAATGGGAGGACGACTAACAGGCTCACTTGATTGTCTCCAAGGGTCTGAATATTTCCAAGGTTGTGGTGACTGACATTGTTCTCTCTGATAATTCCTGTGTTTTCTTTAATCTCTGTTTTTTAAACAAAGTTAATCAGAAAGCAGTATATCACTGTCCTTCACCATTGAAACATTCATTCAGCTTTTCTCCTCCACATCCTCTCTGGGCTCTCAGTCACTGAGCTTGTAGATAATTTCAACTGTAAAATTACAAATGTTATTGATGCCATTGCTCCCACTAAGGTCAAAGCTGTCTCTGGTAAGAAAAGATCCCCATGGAGAAATGTCCTACTGGTGAGAACAGAACAAAGAAAATGTTGAAAAGCTGAACGAAGATGGCGAAAAACAAATCTCCTGGTCCATTATAACACCTATAAAGAGAGATTTCGCATTTCTAATTTGGAACTGAGGAATACAAGGAGGTCCTTCTTCTCTGACATTATCGCTAGAAACCATAATAATTCACGTGCTTTGTTTGCTACTGTTGACACGTTAACAAACCCTCCAGTTCCAGTAGCATCTGAACTTTTATGTACCAAGGCCTGCAATGACTTTACCTCCATCTTCAAAGACAAAATTCAGAAGATTAGACAAACATTCAGTGCCTCCATATCAAGTACAGGATATGTGTTGTCACAGTGTTCAGGCAAAACTCAGAACCAAACAGGGGGAAGCAGCATTCATTTTACTTTGACATTTGATGATACTGTATATGCACATACATTTAGTTATTTACACTGTGCTCTGCTAGGCCATCTCCTCCTCCTGCGCTCCGTAGCTGACAGCGTGACGGTGATACAACGCCAATTAAATATTTAAAAAATAATTTTTATTCAAGATTTTGTTATTCCCACATTTTCTTTCTGCAGTCTGACATCAGTTCACCACCTCACCGTCTGCGTTGCCAATTCCCTTTGTCTCCAAAATGTGCGTACGCATGGGTCAGAGTTTGCGTGGATGACCGCACATTCTCTCGTCATGTTTGTTTTTTACAAACCACAAAACAAAAAATTTGCACAAAACAAAAAAATTGTGCATACGCCACGTTTATAAATGAAACCCCAGGACATGTTCCATTCAATTGTCAAGCAAATTCTAAACTTTTAAAGTTTTGCAAAAACATCATTTTGGCGAGTTTCTGTCAACTGGTTTAGAGCGAATACACTAAGCTACGCAAAATGTAGTTTTGTCAGGAGTTGACGGTACAGGCTATGGTTTACGCATGGGTCTTATCTGCCAGGAAATGGCAAAGGAAAAGGTTGCAAACCGGAAACAAAACAAATCGACCTAGCCATCTTATCCATCTGCGAGAGAAATTTTGAGAGAGATTTTCAGGAATCTGTGTCACAGCAAGCTTAAAAACGTTTTTACGCAATTAGTAATTAAATTAATTAAAGTTTTGTCAAATTTTGTAATTTGCATAAAGCATTTGTCCTTTGTCCATACATAAAAATGTGCATAACAATATGTTTATAGAAACCTAGCTAGTGTCCATCTGGAAAACGATTCAAATACAAGTTTATTGGGGTTGTAAATATTTTGAATGAACACTACTGCTTGTTGGTTGTTGTTTTGTTTCATATAAATCTTGCACTGTCCGGATAACTATCTATTGCCCCACTTTTTTCTGTTACTCAACAGCAACCATAAAGTATGTGTCATAAATCTAGCTGAAAGTGTGCATCGTAAAAAGAAAAAGAAACGTGTTATAACACTAAATTTACCTGCTTTTATAAGGAGATCCCTATGCTTCCTGATGAAAGGTCTATGTCATAATTTAGTTAATAGTAAGAAAAGTTAGTATAATTTAGTATAATTTAGTATAATTTAGAAATTTTGTTCAGAGAGACATTTAGGTGGCACCGTAACAAGGCACCGAAATCCGCATTGCTATTCCGTCCGGTAGATACTGGGCATCGGTGCCATATTAACACCGCATTTTAACATGCGCTTTAAAGTCAACAGTTAATTGAGTAGCCTGTATCTTTTCACGGCACACGCGCATGTGTGGAAAGTGGTCGCACAACAGCTGAAATGTTGCACATGAACGTAGTGCAGAAACTTTACAGGGATAACCAAATAAAATATTGACTTCTTTTGAAATAAGATTTTTCAGTTTTGTAAGATTTATATTTGTTTTTATATAAAAAACAAATACACAAATATTAAACAGGTGGTTGTCTAAAGGGGCAACCAGAGGCCACAAAATGGTTGCCAATTGACTTAATCTTGTTGCCAAGGGCAACGCTTACAGTCGAGCCCTGGTCATATGCTTGTCAGAACATTTCGAGGCAGCCAAAATAAAGCTTAGATTTCCCTAGCATAACAGACAATCTGAGACAGTGAGACGGCTGCTCTAGGTGCTGATTGCAAAATCAAGCGGAGCTTGGTGGGCATGAGTAGGTGAGGTGATGAGAGGAGATTGATAACTCACCAGTGATGGCTAGTGGACAGGTGCGGAACAGCAGGTCTGGAAAGACAAGGTGTTCACCAGGTCAACTACATGCAGAGGAGGGCAGATGGAGTGACGATGACAGAAACTGAGGATGACAGAAATATTTTTTTATTTTTATTATTACTATTTAGGTAGTTTTGATTAAGTAATGCACATTTCAATATCCTGTTTGAGTTCAGATACAGAGATTACTTAGATCAGGATCATTTCGAGAATTTCGTGGTTTCGATTAGGTAGATTTATAAAAACACAGCACGATTCTGATATTAATGCTTGATTATTTAATTCCCTTTTGTTTACAAGGATAGAAAAAAGTCCCACTTGTTTACTTTGAAATACAGTATATGCCTTATCATTACATTGTCCAAATACTGTCTATGTAAAAAGATATCGGTGTAACGTGTCTTTCTACTGCAAACCGATTCCAAATCAAACAGATGGGGAAGTGAAAGATGGTCAGGTGATTTCAACAGAAAAGAGTCTCTTACTGTAATCAGTAATCATTGTTTTATATGCATTTTGTTTTAACATATACAGTGAGGAAATAAGTATTTGAACACCCTGCTATTTTGCAAGTTCTCCCACTTAGAAATCATGGAGGGGTCTGAAATTATCATCGTAGGTGCATGTCCACTGTGAGAGACATAATCTAAAAAAAAATCCAGAAATCACAATGTACGATTTTTTAACTATTTATTTGTATGATACAGCTGCAAATAAGTGTTTGAACACCTGTCTGTCAGCTACCTGTATTTATATGCTTTTCTAGTCTCGACTACTCAAAGCGCTTTTACATAGTGAAACCACCATTCACACACATTCATACACTGTGGCCGAGGCTTACAAGGTGCCATCTGCTCATCAGATAAACATCAAATGTCCACAGGGGTTCAAAATGTCCACCTCCTCCTTTTAGTGTTTTCCTGGGAAATTGAACCACCAACCTTCCAATTGGCAGGTAACAGCGCTTGTTTGAGCCACAGCCGCCCCAGACCCCTAAAGACCTGTTAGTCTGCCTTCAAAATGTCCACCTCCACTCCTTTTATTTTCCTAAATTAGATGTACTTGTTTGAGGTAGTTAGCTGCATAAAGACACCTGTCCACCCCATACAATCAGTAAGAATCCAACTACTAACATGGCCAAGACCAAAGAGCTGTCCAAAGACACTAGAGACAAAATTGTTAACCTCCACAAGGCTGGAAAGGGCTACGAGGAAATTGCCAAGCAGCTTGGTGAAAAAAGGTCCACTGTTGGAGCAATCATTAGAAAATGGAAGAAGCTAAACATGACTGTCAATCTCCCTCGGACTGGGGCTCCATGCAAGATCTGACCTCGTGGGGTCTCAATGATCCTGAGAAAGATGAGAAATCAGCCCAGAACTACACGGGAGGAGCTGGTCAATGACCTGAAAAGAGCTGGCACCACCGTTTCCAAGGTTACTGTTGGTAATACACTAAGACGCCATGGTTTGAAATCATGCATGGCACGGAAGGTTCCCCTGCTTAAACCAGCATGTCAAGGCCCGTCTTAAATTTGCCAATGACCATTTGGATGATCCAGAGGAGTCATGGGAGAAAGTCATGTGGTCAGATGAGACCAAAATAGAACTTTTTGGTCATAATTCCACTAACCGTGTTTGGAGGAAGAAGAATGATGAGTACCATCCCAAGAACACCATCCCTACTGTGAAGCATGGGGGTGGTAGCATCATGCTTTGGGGGTGTTTTTCTTCACATGGGACAGGGCGACTGCACTGAATTAAGGAGAAGATGACTGGGGCCATGTATTGCGAGATTTTGGGGAACAACCTCCTTCCCTCAGTTAGAGCATTGAAGATGGGCCGAGGCTGGGTCTTCCAACATGACAATGACCCGAAGCACACAGCCAGGATAACCAAGGAGTGGCTCTGTAAGAAGCATATCAAGGTTCTGGTGTGGCCTAGCCAGTCTCCAGACCTAAACCCAATTGAGAATCTTTGGAGGGAGCTCAAACTCTGTGTTTCTCAGCGACAGCCCAGAAACCTGACTGATCTAGAGAAGATCTGTGTGGAGGAGTGGGCCAAAATCCCTTCTGCAGTATGTGCAAACCTGGTGAAAAACTACAGGAAACGTTTGACCTCTGGAATTGCAAACAAAGGCTACTGTACATTAACATTGATTTTTTCAGGTGTTCAAATACTTATTTGCAGCTGTATCATACAAAGAAATAGTTCACAAATCATACATTGTGATTTCTGGATTTCTTTTTTTAAATGTCTCTCACAGTGGACATGCACCTACGATGACAATTTCAGACCCCTCCATGATGTCTAAGTGAGAGAACTTGCAAATTAGCAGTGTGTTCAAATACTTATTGTCCTCACTGTATATCCTACCTTGGGTGAGTGCTCAGAGCAGGCCATATGCTGTGCTTAATCAGCTGAAAATCCATTTTATTGCACTGAAGACATGCCAAGATGAGACAACTTTTTAGCTCATTTTTTTGCAGGTCCTTTTAACACTTTAGAGTGGTTTTGTTCTGAATAGACCACAACAATAAAAAAACTATCATATGCATTCATGTAATAAAGTGATTCTACAGCATGGTGTTGCTGAAAAAAAAAACAGTATGATAAACAAGAGAACCATGCCTTCCAAATGTTAAAATACTTTCAAATGATGTGAAAACTTTTGATGCCACACTGAAAAAACCCTAGTTAAAATAATGGATAAAATACAATAATTTAAGAAAAATGTTTTCTAGATTACAGATATAAAATATAGTTCATAACATACTACACAACAAACAAATTGATTTTCAGTGGGTATAAAATATGTTTCAGACATTAAATTCTAGACAGACTGTTAACAGTATCTGTCTGGCTGGGACACTTGCTTACAGACCTCACCCTTCCCTGCCTGTCTATCTGACTGTAATTATGCTTATCCTCTTTTGGGGTGACCCCCACTCTCCCAAATCCATTTGCCCCTGAAATCTTTATGGATCCTGAGGCGGTAGTCATGGAAACAAGGAGTACGCCAGGCACATGCCCCCCTGAATACAATTAATATGCAGCCAGATTTATTCCTTTTTTTAAGAGGGGTGCCGAAACGTGGTAGATGGGAGGGGGGGGTGGTGGTGGGGGGGGGGCGGGTTGAGTTGTGTCTAGTAATTGGGGTAAGAAAAAAAAAGGGAGGGACAAGGGAAATGAAATTAGCAGTTTTTCAAATGCATCTGAATTTTAGGGTGTGAAGCTGTATGAGGACGGGAGGATGGATGGACTGATGAGTAGGGATAAAAGAGGATAAGGAAGTGGAATGAGATGATTTAAAATCAATCTTTAGCTTAGCTGCGAAACAGTTTTTCGCCCTTTCATTTTGGGTTTGTGACAGTTGGGACAATGTAAGGATGGGTGGGCCGATGGATGGGTGTAGGACAGACTGAAAGAGGAATTATGAGTTGTCAGCCATCTGTATAGCTTCTACAAAATGTGATATTTTATCCATGGCTTGAAATTTGTATGTGTAGCCATAGAAATAACAGGACACATGCAAATTAAGGAGGATAAAAAGATTTAGTCAGTCAGTTTTTTAAAAAGGCAGAGAGAGAAAATGAGGGATGCTTATCCTTGCTATGGTTAGCTTGAAATAGGGTTTATGGGAAAACATTGAAATATTTTTTGTATGTACAGTATGTGTTGTACGTATGTATACATATGTATTGTATTTAAGTATTTCTATGTTTTTGTCCATCTATGTCTCTCCTCTGTCTCCTCTATAGGCTATATCCATCAACTGCAACAGCACACATTATCTTCCCTCATTAGATACAACGTGAGTGTGCTTCAGCTGCAGCAGAGGGCTTGATCTTACAAGGGGACCACGACACACAGAGAGAGAGAGAGAGAAAGAGACAGTGGAAGGAGAAGAAAAAAGGAACATAAGGACAAGTGCAAATGAGTGAAAAGGTGAGATGGGGAGATGAGGGAGGGGTTTAAGAAAGAGGGAGAGAGACAGAGGAGGGAGGGGTAAGACAGAGAGAAGAGAGAGAGAGAGAGAGAGAGAAAGAGAGAGAGAAGCGGGAGCGGGATCCAGGTGACAGCTACACAGAAGCAGTTGGGTAGAAAGGGCCAAATGCTGCAGCCAATTAATTCCCTCCACATGTTTTGAGACAAAAGCCTCTGCACTTGACCCTCCTGTGAGCTGAGAGAAGAGAGGGATGGGCGTAGACATTGGGGGGAGGGGGAGACAGAGGGGGGTTATAAACTGAACGAAGGAGTAAGAGGATCAAGGGGCTAGAAGAGAACGATGGAAGAGGAAGATAAACAAATGGAAAAGGGAGCAAGACAGAGGCAGTGTGCTGGTGAAGGGGGTATGGGTGAGAGAAGGTGAGGCAGAGGGGGAGAAAACATAAGCATGGAAGAAGACAAGATAGGCAGAACTAATATAGGGTATAGAGTGAGCAAGGCAGAGGACAGCAATAAATAAAGTTAGGAAATCAGGTGCAAACTGTACTGTAGGATTTAGAAAAGGTCTTTGTAATAAGGTTGTTTTTGCAGTCTGTTTTTCTTTTGTTGTAAATGTTACAGCTTGGTCATATTTATTCTTCTTCTGTGTCCCAAAATGGGATGTACTATAATAATAATAACAATAATAATAATAATAATAATAATAATAATAATAATAATAAATGTATACTTTATTAATCCCACAAAGGGAAATTACAATGTTTTAGGGCGGTATGTGGGCATACATGTTGCACATGGCAATGTGGCTCTAAGAGGTTAAAAAAGTGTGTATTGTGTGCCAACTAAAACCTTGGAACTTGGACATTGTGTTATTTTCCGGCTGCTAGACACTGGGCAGCCTTCACCAAAAGCTACCTCCACTTGCAGTCAGTTCAAGTGTGGATTCTGGTGTTTTAAAGGTCCCATGGCATGGTCCCTGCCTATGGTCCCCCAGTGGTGAGAAAAGGCAATAGGTGTAAACACCAAGCCCTGGGTATCCTGCCTTACCTTTGAGAAAATGAATGCTCAGATGGGCCGATCTGGAATCTTGCCCCTTATGAGGTCATAAGTGGCAAAGTTTCCCCCCCTTTCTCTGCTTTGCCTGCCCAGAGAATTTGGCCCACCCATGAGAAAGAGACATCATGGCTTTCAAACAAGCAAAGTGGCAGTTGGTCAAGCCCCCCCTCCTCAAAAGCTACAGAATCAGAAATGGCACATACTAAGGAAAGCTCATTGTGGGACTGGCTCTAGTGGCTGTAATTCTGTTCCAAGGCTGAATTTTGGGAAATAGATATGGTATTAGGGGACCACTAACATCTATATAAAAGCATCCAAAGAGCACCATGTCATGGGATCTTTAAAGAAGAGTTAATATACTACTGCAGGAACATTAGAATTGTAAATAACTGTAATGACATGGTAGTTTATATAGCACTGTTTGTAAAAGGGGATGGAGCAGTTGTTCACGCAGCCAATTGCATTGGTGTGGCCATGTTGCTACAGGTATCAGTGACAGGATTAAATTTAAACCAGGCCATGGCAAAGCAGTTCAAACGCTCATTTAAAGCAACATTTGACAACTCTAATAAGCTATTGTGGCTGCAATTATTTGCTCAATGGTCTTGATTCTAGAAGCTACACATGGCAACGTTTATACATAGGACGTGGAAGAGGTAGCTACTTTTTATTTTTGGGACAGTGCTGTTGTTGAATGTTACCTTGACATGGGCCATTAGAAAAGGCATGGGATAATCCAATACTATTTACAATGACAACGCCGTCTTTCATGTTCAAGCAAAAAGCATCATCATATTATAAGACATATAGGCTATGTGTGTCCAGAGAAACAGAGTCCAAGCAAAAATACCAAAATCAAGGAACCAGGAAAAACAAAAACCGGACCACTGGGGCAGGGGAAACTCACGGGGAAAGAAACTCACGGGGAAGGTAAAGAGCAGGGAAGACGTCTGATGGGGAAACGGGCAGGAACACATGACACGCCGACAGGAACAAAGATCTGACACAAGACAAAGAAAGCACAAAGACTAAATATGAGGTAAAGAGGCAGTTGACAAGAGGGTTGCAAAACAGGTGGAAAACATCAAGGAATCACAAGAGCGGGAAGATACAGGAAGTAAAACTAAAGGCAGGATGAGACAAAAATCTGACTTCAAAATAATTCAGGAAACAGAACATGCAGACATTGAGGGGAAACTGGAGGGGAACAAGACACAAACACAAGACCAGGGAACACGGGGAAAGGGAAAACACGAAGAGGGAAAGGAAATGAAAATTACTTGATTTAAAATCAAACAATACTAAAGCAAGTCCTCCAAATGTTTGTTAATGTCTCCAGAACTACAGATATATTGTCTGATGTCACGCACCAATCTGAGGTGCACAACATCAGTAGTTTGTGCATTCCACAACCACTACAAATCACTTTTTAATCAACTGTATGATGTGTTATTTGTGTTAAGGTTTGGTTAGGGAAAGAACATTTCTGAGGGATGGTAGGTAACACTTGCTTCAGCTCAGATAACCATAACCTGCCAGTTTATCAGCTATGACTTTATACCCACACTCCTTACCCCGTCTTCAATGAAATGAGCAGAGGTGGGTAGAGTAGCCAAAAATTGTACTCAAGTAAAAGTACTGTTACTTCACAATAATATGACTCAAGTAAAAGTAAAAGTAGTCATCCAAATAATTACTTGAGTAAGTGTAAAAAAGTCCTTGATGAAAAAACTACTCAAGTAGTGAGTAACTGTTGAGTAACGTCTGATTTATTTCTTAACACAAGCATTAATCAGACAGACAAAAATATACAGTAATCATCTTTAGGCAAATTATAGTTCATCCAATCAATAGAATAAATTAAAATGAATTTATTAATTAAAAAAATAGCTTAAGTGAAGAGACTTAAACATCAAATTTTGATGGATAATATATATATATATATATATATATATATATATATATATATATATTTTTTTTTTTTGCAAGTTTTCCCACTTAGAAATCATGGAGGGGTCTGAAATTGTCATCGTAGGTGCATGTCCACTGTGAGAGACATAATCTAAAAAAAAATCCAGAAATCACAATGTATGATTTTTTAACTATTTATTTGTATGATACAGCTGCAAATAAGTAATTGAATACCTGTCTATCAGCTAGAATTCTGACCCTCAAAGACCTGTTAGTCTGCCTTCAAAATGTCCACCTCCACTCCATTTATTATCCTAAATTAGATGCACCTGTTTGAGGTCGTTAGCTGCATAAAGACACCTGTCCACCCCATACAATCAGTAAGAATCCAACTACTAACATGGCCAAGACCAAAGAGCTTTCCAAAGACACTGGAGACAAAATTGTACACATCCACAAGGCTGGAAAGGGATACGGGGAAAATGCCAAGCAGCTTTGTGAAAAAAGGTCCACTGTTGGAGCAATCATTAGAAAATGAAGAAGCTAAACATGACTGTCAATCTCCCTCGGACTGGGGCTTCATGCAAGATCTCACCTTGTGGGGTCTCAATGATCCTAAGAAAGGTGAGAAGAAAGAAACGTGAGCCCAGAACTACATGGGAGGAGTTGGTCAATGACCTGAAAAGAGCTGGGGTTTCCAAGGACCTGGAGCCGTTTCCAAGGTTACTGTTGGTAATACACTAAGACGTCATGGTTTGAAATCATGCATGGCACGGAAGGTTCCCCTGCTTAAACCAGCACATGTCAAGGCCCGCCGTAAGTTTGCCAATGACCATTTGGATGATCCAGAGGAGTCATGGGAGAAAGTCATGTGGTCAGATGAGACCAAAATAGAACTTTTTGGTCATAATTCCACTAACCGTGTTTGGAGGAAGAAGAATGATGAGTACCAACCAATAACACCATCCCTACTGTGAAGCATGGGGGTGGTAGCATCCTGCTTTGGGGGTGTTTTTCTTCACATGGGACAGGGCGACTGCACTGAATTAAGCCCAGAAACCTGACTGATCTAGAGAAGATCTGTGTGGAGGAGTGGGCCAAAATCCCTTCTGCAGTGTGTGCAAACATCGTGAAAAACTACCGGAAACATTTGACTTCTGGAATTGCAAACAAAGGCTACTGTACCAATTATTAACATTGATTTATATAAGGTGTTCCAATACTTATTTGCAGCTGTAGCATATAAATAAATAGTAAAAAAATCATACATTGTGATTTCTGGATTTTTTTTTTTAGATTATGTCTCTCACAGTGGACATGCACCTACGATGACAATTTCAGACCCCTCCAAGATTTCTAAGTGGGAGAACTTGCAAAATAGCAGGGTGTTCAAATACTTATTTTCCTCATTGTATATATATATATATATATATATATATATATATATATATATATATATATATATATAGGAAATGTTCAAAACATGTGTAAAAGTCAAACATTCGCCTATCCACAGCAAAAACAAAAATAACTGCTACATGTTTTCTCAAGTTAGATGTTGAGTTGTTGGACGCTGAAATGTCCTCTTTGTTTTGTTCGACACAGAAGGCGCCGCATAATCTAGCTTCTGTTTCGCACTTTTATTAAAAGGTAAACATGCTTTCACTATGAGGCCGAGGGTGTTCCTCCTCGTCTGTGTCTGCATTGCCGACGGTTGATTCTAACATTTGTTTTGCTACGACTGTCAAGCTAACATGTCCCGCGGCCGCCGCTGAGATTGAGTATGGTCGTGACGTGATTGCACAACGCCGTTGGATTGGTGAAGCACAGTCACGTGGTAGAGCCTTTAGCGGAAGTCTCTCTCTCTGTCAAAATAGAATAATAGAACATGTCAAAATAGAACATTAAAATGAGACGTACACGGGGGATAAAAACAATGACGCGTAGAATACCAAAGAGGTAAAAACAAAAGTAACAAGCTCATGGTAGCCTAATGTAGCGGAGTAAGAGTACAGTTTCTTCTTCACTAATCTACTCAAGTAAAAGTAAAAGTATAGTGATTTAAAACTACTCCTAGAAGTACAATTTTTTCAAAAACTTACTCAAGTAAATGTAATGGAGTAAATGTAACTCGTTACTACCCACCTCTGGAAATGAGTGTATCAAGTTGTGTGCTCATGGTCACGTATGAACAAATCACTATGCAGCACATTAATTTGGTTCAATTACAAGTCAAACAAATTAGTTTGAACTGGATTAAAATCTGTTCCTATTGCTACGTGGCAACAGCTCAAGCATTCTGACTAGGTGTAGAAATTCTGTACTCAAATCTGCACTGGCTCTCGGAGTAACATACTGACGCAAAGTCACGAACGTGGGACTGCTGTGATTTGTTAAAGTTGCAGGAAAATCCGGTTATTGCGGTAATGTTGCGGTGATTGGTAAAAATTGCAAGTCGCACCGAATTCACTTGTGTTTGATTGAATTTGCGTGAATTGTTGTGATCGCGACATGGCAAAATCCTAGAGTGACTGAGTATGTATTGTTGGATGTTGTGTCTGAATCTGCCTGACCACAAATGAAGTTCCCTCACGGTAAAAATAAAGGTCTTTTAATTTTTTTTAATTTGACTTTTTGGTTTACACTTTACCAAAGTTGATTGAAACATTATGGTCACCTAAAAATGTCTTGTTTTAGCATTCAGTGGCACCACCAACCAAAGCTAGCTAGCTAGAACTAGCATTAGCTGTTAACTGCTGAGTTTAGCGCCATTGAAACCACGGACAACAGTAGCTCACCCGTGTCATCCTCCACAGCTCTACCCTCTAGTCCAAAAATGGTTACGTCTGTTTTTTAAAAACAAAAAAACAAGATGGTGAGAGCCTAAAAGATGTAGGCCTACAGTTCTGTTTACCTCTTTGCCCTACTTCCATCCTCATCCTCATTATTTTATCATGGCTTGTGTTTCCGATGCAACCGGTAGGAACTGAAAATTCCTGCCACATGCATCCTGGAGAAGTTGTTGCTGAAAGGAAACAGCCTAAGACTTTAGTCATAGTTTTTTATGTGGCATTGCATTAGCTGAAACAGTAGGCACAAGTGCTAGTTAATGATATATAACAGGAATGGTTACATTCTGCCACATTTTTCAGGCAGCATCACTTTTACTGTACTCTTAGAGAGGAGGGACGAGCAACTGTGGGACCCCTCGCTCACCATTTTGTGTTCAGTATTCCTCTGCTGGTTACTAAACGTCCGGAACGCATCAGATATGAGACATTTCTGCACACATGGAGGTAGTTAGATAGACTTACATTTAAAAAAAATTTTTAAGTTTTTTTAAAAGAAATTATAGGTAAGCTGGAGGAAGGACCTCTTACGTATGATAGTGCAAGTACTGAGCCATGTTGGAGCTAAATCCTGCTCCATTCTCAGGGTTCATTCAATTAGTAGTCAAAATCTCAGATGTTGAAATGTGAATCCATTTTATTACATAGGATATCCTAGAGACAAAGTTACCTGGATCAAGCTCTCGCAGCTCTCCCCTTCCTTTGTCTGACTCTTTTTCCTCAGACCCCCAGTATTATCTCACAAAGGGTGGGGTCTTGTGCTTATTCCTTATCTTTTAGTTGGGATGTGACTGAGGGTTTATGACCCTCAGAGACTTGCAAAGCAACAGAGCAGTTGGGCCATAAAGGTTGACTGAAACCAGAAACAGGATGTCTCTAACATCATCAATTCAACTTCTAACACATTTGTAGAGCTGGGTTATAACAAAATGTACCAGAACATCTTATATTATAAAACAAAAGTATTGCTAAACAACTTAATGCAACAAACAACAAACTATAAACTTATAACAACAAACTTAATGCATGACCCACATGTCTTCATTTATGTTGAAATAATGCTTTTACCTTTTAGCTTGAATGTATAATGCAAATCACCCACAATGTTTAAGCACATATAAAATTTTAAATTCCAACAGCCACCAGGCGTTGCTGGTTATAGATAAGACTTATTGGTATTTAGATCTGTGAAAAGGAGAAATGAAAGACAAGCAGCTTGAAAATTACTTATCCAAAAAAGGGACAAATACTCTTTGTGGACCTGATGGCAAAGGACAAATGGACAATTTAATTTTTTTGCAATCTCTATTCTTTCCCTTCTCTTTGCAGCACCAAAACCCAGAGAAGAAAGACACACTATCAGAAATGATTGAGAGAAAAGAGAAAATCCTATCATTTGATTGACTTGAAAGACCGCCTCCCACCACCTCCACATGCTCAACACCCCACGTTAGGAACATCTCTCTGGGACAATAGACTGAAACAAGTGCTCTAGCCGGGGAGGCAATCGGTTGCTAGAGATGTCATTAAAGGGGACCTAAGAGCAAGCGATTGAGCAGAGAGTGCTTCCTTGGAGAGCCGTCTAGAGTCTGTTCTTTCACTGAGATTCCCACTTATCACCCCCCTTTTCTGTTTTTCTTCTTGCTTGTTTCTGTCAAATATGGGTTGTCCTTACTGATATAAGAATATATATTTTAGCAATAATATTTCACACTGTAGTAACTTTTTGAAAATGGAGGCTGTAGAGAAAATGTTTTCTGCACTTCTGTAACATTAAAGGAGAAATATGTTATATATGTACTGAGTAAAAAATGACCATATTTAATATTATCAAAACAACCATGTTGCCTAATTAACATTCTTACAGGTGACGCTGCAGTGTATGGTATGTTACATTATTATTGGGCTACCCCTGCCAGGTTCACAGATATGAAATGTTGAACAGTATGATTCCCACTGCTCTAAACTGGCATGCAATCTGTTGTCACGAAAATCATCATGTGCCAAAAATCCCCCCCACCACAACCCCCTTCTTATCAGTGGCCATTGCAGTTAAGTTTATCCAACAAAAGGTGACTGTGAACTGGGTACAGACCACTACAAAGTCAGTCTTTTTTTACTGTTAACATAGCCAGTATCTAGCTGCTTTTTGATGCTTTTTTGACGATTGATGTCTTGAGATGTTTGGTACAGCGTTCTCAACCTGGTAACTCACATGCCTTATGCAATTTGTGTGCTGGAATTTGGCCCGACTTAGTCAGACAGACTGAAACTGAAGCCTATAGAAACCGTGAGCAACACTGGAAAAAATGGGGTGCTATTTTGGTACAAGGAATCCAGTTGTCTTAATATTTCACATCTATTGATATTTCCACCAAGCTTAAGGTTTGAGGGAATCATGCGTTCAGTCGTGTGTGTTTGTATAGACTGCTCTGTTTATACGGATTCATTCTTCTTTGTTTGGGAGGGGAACATAAGACACACTTGAATAAGATCTGCACTGTACTGAATGCACTTTTTAAATTAATCCTGACACAGCAACTGAATACACCATCCTATTACAAGAAATTTGATTGCAATATTATCACCATATTAACTGTTACCATATGAACCATCATCTTTATCATGATAATTACACAGTAAGATTTATTAATTTTTATACAGGCCTATAAAGCTTTTTGTATCTTGTAATTTATGTAAAATAAAGTCAGTGCAGTCTACCTTAACAATCATTATTATCCATAACTGAAGTTTAAAATACATGTCCAAACACATACATCACTATCAATTTTCAATGCCATATGATAATTCCTGTGTGATAATGTCTTCAAATGAATGCTGAGCATTTGATTAAGGACCAGATGGTGTATACCTCAACCATAACACAGCTTTTTATTACTGTCCACTCTTCTAAGAAAAGGTTAAGTGGAGAGAGCAGTCACTGCACACTCTAGACTGTGTCCCCTATGGGAGACAGTCAGCCAGTCAGGGGCCAGAATACTGGCTGATTTGACTGCTCTCTAACAAGGCAATATGTCAATGTGTCACCATAAAATTGAGGCTCTTATTATCACAGTATGTAGCTGGGCGAACACTCACAATATTAACAAGAATTACATGATATTTAATTAGCAGGTAAACACAACAAAATATCTGTTTAAAACTAATGCAAACATTAAAAGAACACACAAACCTAAGATAAATAAGTCAGGTCATCAGATCGTGGCATCATTAGAAACGCAGGCCTGACCTACGTGGCTATGTGGCCACACACACACACACACACACATACCTACCCCAATACACACACACACAAACACATGTATACACACACCTACCTCAACACACACCCACAAACCCACATATATATTTACACATACACCCACACACATATCATATCATAGAGAATACAATGCAAGGAAGAGGGGTTTAAACAGAAAACTGGAAAGCTAGGATAGGAATTGAACAGCAGATGAGATTACAGGAAAAAGGAATGATGTTACTACTTATTATTTGAATAGGCAGGGTGTGCCCTCTTATAAAATATGAAGATGAATAAGATACAAAAACAACATTTGTTATTTGACCAGGGTTCAAGTTAAATAAGCAGTTATCAATCATGCTCTGCAAAACATTATAAAAAGGAATTGCTCTCAACGCACGCATGCAAATATCAACTGCTTCCAGGAGACGCGATAGCTTACAGGTAGGTGGTTAGTAGAATTACTGATCAACTTTATTCTGTACTAACTTTAGATTTTACATATATATCTGTAGAAAGTGAACTATATCAAATACCACTTTACATTACAACTTGTAAATGACCAGGTTTGACCATCATATATGTGTGAAAATGATAGATAGAAATGATAATGTGCATCAGAGCATGGGTTAAGCTTACAAAAGATTCAGCTTTACACAATTCAGCAGGAAGAGTACAAATAAGAGTTTGATCTTGAACTGTAAAATAACAATATATAAATACAACATGACTAATGTGTATGTGCATTTTACTAATGTTGAAGTTATTACACTGTTTATCATTGTGATGTTTTCTCTCTTTTCTTTTTCATTAATCTTTATTCATATTTGGGACCTTGACGTCTGGATCAGGACAGATATCCTATCCTGATATAAGGGTAAGTAAGATCCAACATTGTGTTAGTTAAATGTTCCGTCTGAAATTGTTCTAAATGGGATAGAGATTATTTCAGAAAACATGGGATTCAATGTATTTAAAATAAAACATAAAACAACAAAGAAACAGACAGTCAATGTCGAATTGTCGGCAGGAGACATCATTTTATGTACATTCCTATGTACAGAATGCTTATGCGTATTTCAATTTTGGGCCGTGTGGACCCCACGACCAACTATTAAAAATAGCATACAGACAAACAGAACTTTAACTATAAGTACCGTAATTGAATTAATTTAATTTAATTAATTGTGAATTAAAGATTCACAACGTGTGGTAGAAAAAAACTGATTATCTAATCTGCTCTGAACCGATCCACCATTTTCTGCCCCACTACCACTCCCTACATCTTGACAAAATTTAACACAAACTCATAACTCAGTCAAATAACAATACATAGACCCATCCTCAATAAAGTTTTTAATCAGTTTTCACCAGATTAGTTGTCAATGTCTTCTTTAAAAAAATTCTCAACGGCCCCTTTTAATAGCTTGTGTTTTGTGACAGATTTTCTCATTTAATAATATATACCTATGTTGACTGGCTTGGTTTGAATTTCCAAACGGAGGGTTGAACCCTGATCAGACAACCCCAGTGAAACCTTGTTCATTGGTCTGAGAGGTGCATAATGGGGAGGCCATCTGTATATCCCATTGTCAGACCTATCTCCACAACAACACAGTGTACATAGCTTGCAGCGTGAGTACTGGCTGTACTAAAAAAAAAGCTGATGCTGTGTAAAATGTAAGCGTTTGCAGTGGTGGTTTAACTGGGACATGAACTTTCAGTTTTGTTGTGGCATTTTGGTAGAATAAGTCAGCTCTTCGTGCTTTGCGTTAGACAATGTTTGTGCCACGCTGTGTGATGCGCTCTGATGCAGGCATCGAGTAACTGAGTTAATTACAACACACCTGTGCACGACAATAAATGAAAATGACACGTTAGCCGTGGAGCTGCGGCCCCTTCATCAAGGACAGATCCTCTACCACTAGGCCAACCAGGGGCACATGACCAATGAAGAACCGTGTGTGTGTGTGTGTGTGTGTGTGTGTGTGTGTGTGTGTGTGTGTGTGTGTGTGTGTACATTAACTGTAATGTTTTGCCAATGTTCATATTACTGTCTGTAGTTGCAATTTGACTGTCTGGCGAAAATGCTTCGTCATGCTTACTAATCAGTGGGGGCGGAGATCCCTTTGATCTCTGTAATCAACTAGCGACCATATCACCTGCTAGGTGGCATAAGTAAAATCACCTCATCGTGAGCGCCAGAAACTTTACGAAACGTTTTGCTATACAATTTTTATAGAAAAAAATAAAAAACTAATCAGAAATAACAGTTTCAAAATATTTTGCGTTTGCGTTTTGGCTCAAGAGTGGATGAGAATGAATAACATTACCGTCAATGAAAGATCCACTGACCGTCTTGTCCCTCTGAGAAAGCTCATTTAAAAACTATAAGTCCTATATCTTACTTCAGCACATTGGCTGAAACTAGACAATAATAGCTACATTGTAAAATATAAATCATGTATGACAAGTAAAAAGTGTGAGCGTGAGAGCAATTTATAGAGAAGGGACTAAGATGATTTTTTTAAGGCTTCCTGCTCTAGCAATGCCATCATCCACTGTAAGTCACGCAATATACACCCATTATAAACTCAGAAAAATTCTGAAATGAAGACTAATTTTAGTGATTTGATATAGAGTAGATAGAGTACGTTTGTGTGCATATAATGTATGCCTAGCCTTTATATTTGTATAGTTCTTTTCATACATACATTTGTAGTGTTTTACACTAATATACTATATACACATGCACACTATGTAGGTGATAGACTATTAGAAATATATAAGCCTATGCATGTGTGTCTGTGTGTGTGAGTGAGAGTGTGTGTGTGTTAAAAACTCAGGGCTCTATCTTGCACCCGGCGCAGTGCAGAGCAAAGCCCAACGCAAGTGTCTTTGCTATTTTAAGACCGACGCAGTTGTTAATTTCACATCCTGCGCCCACGTTGTTTAAATAGCAAATGCACCTGTGCCCATGGGCATGCTGGTCTTACAGGGAGGTGTGTTCAGGTGAATTGTATTGCATATTGCTATCTTGCGGCAGCAGAAGGTGATCGCGACATTGACAAACAAAAACCTGGTCTAAAGTCAGTATCACATTTCATTGTTATTTTGCCAGCACATTAGTAAAATGTGCCTAGGCTTGTGTACTGTGTGGCCACTATGCTTGTTACATACACACAGGGAAGTGCAGCAGCACACACACGCAAAAGATTACAAATAAAAATGTGGTAGGTCCCATAGACTGTTAATATTTATGGACACAGCATGTGTGATGTCACCCATTGGTTTGTGGAGCTCTGCTATGAGTCGCCAAGTTTGCCATTACAGGCGCAGCCTTCTTGGTTGCGAATATGAAAATTTTAGACGCGAGGGAGGAGGGAGGGAGGAGCCATAGACTGTTGGGGTGTGTGTGACGGTGACGTTGGCTGAGAGTTGGCAACGCTGCTTACACTCTATGTTACACACTTTCACTGGCAATCTGGATGCAACTGCTGCTGAAAGCTACCCTACAACATTTGAGATAAGAGTTAGCTTTGTTATGTTTTAAATATATCTTTGTCCCATAGTTATATTACATATAAGACAGGCTACGAACTGTCAATCTCATCATAGTCACACCCTAAAACACCCCCTGCTTTATTTAGACCATTATTCAATAAATGATCATCATGCTGTGTTGCAGAAGACTTAAACCTAGTGATTGAGACCATAAACCCATTATGAAAATGTTTACTGAGGTAAAAAATAAAGTGAGAAGTGGGTCACTTTGTCATAGACTTCTACAGAAACCAACCTCCTTTTGCAACCACACATGTTGTCACCTGCTGGGTTAAGATAGAATGCAGGTTTAAGGAACTTCCACATTCAGAATCCGAATCATTTGCAGTTCTTTGCCATACCAGATTGTTTGCCCATTGAAATTAACAGTCTATGATTAAATACAAATAAAAATGTATAACCTGTGTACATTCTGATCCACATTGTGAAATTAATTCAAAGTCAATATATAGAGGTTGTCATGAACACTTATGCTTCTCTGACAGAGATCATAAAATGCAGCGTATGACAAAACAATAGATAGCTGATGCAGTGGTGCTGCTCAACATATTTGATTGACGTACTGTATATGTTTATGTATGAGTGTTTAAAAACAAAAATGCTTAGGTATTTTATTTAATGTTCAATACCATTTTATGAGTATTAATATCCTCCACAGGATGATGACTTCAACTGTGGTCTTTGTATTGTTGGCTATTCTACGACAGACAAATGGCCATTTTGGTGAGATTATTCTTTAATTGGTTGAATCAAATTATTGATATTTCCCCAATGAATTTACATTTTCGGATATAATGGATATATTTAATATGTGTGCCCATCTATCTATCTTCAGTAATCATACTCCATGATTAAACACTGCCCCAACTGGTGATTTGTACCATATAACATGTCCAATTGATGACTTTGAGCAGACAGTCACATTCAAAGTTCTGTCAAATACTGTATGCTCACTGCCTGTTCTCTGGTGGCAAGTATGGTCAGATCAACACATAAAATACGTACAGTATGTCCCTTCCATATATATTTTAATAAAACATTGTGTAAATTTCTCCAGATCCAGGTCCTAATATTGCTAAAGGTGGAAACGTGATTCAGTCCTCCCTGGGGTGGAATGGCGTCCCTGAGAGGGCCATTGATGGAAATCGTGCTAGCCTTTATGGACAGGATTCCTGTACTCACACACAAAGCGATGTTAAGCCATGGTGGAGACTGGACCTTCTGAAGACATATAAAATCAACACTGTCACCATCACCAACAGAAAAGATTGTTGCAGTGAAAGACTCAATGGTGCTGAGATCCACATTGGTAATTCCCTCAATGACAATGGCAACGGTAATCCCAGGTAACAGCACTTTCTGTTTTATACTATAATTCCAAATTTAACATTGGTTGTATAAATTATAGGAAATTAGTGCACTGGATATCTAAATAACTCCCTAATGTAAAGCCAGATTTTCCACAGAAATAGCATGATCAGTATTTGAATACAACCACTGGTAAGGTTTACGTGTAGTCTTTGTTGAGTAAACAAGTTTTAATCATAATTCTGTTTTATTTTATTATTCGTCAGATGTGCTGTTATCTCGTCTATCACAGCTGGGAGCTCCGACACCTTCACGTGTAATGGAATGGAAGGTCGTTATGTAAACATTGTGATTCCTGGTAGAGCAGAATACCTGACACTGTGTGAGGTGGAAGTCACTGGTCAACCTTCAGGGAACACTGCTCCAACTGGTGATTTATACTATATATTGTGACCAATAGATTACTTGGAGCAGACAGTCATTTTCAAAATACAATCAAATATGCTCACTGCTTGTTCATTGGCAGCACATTTCTTTAATACGTTGCATCAAAGTATTGATATTTCCCCAATGAATTTACATTTTTGAATTTAATGGATATATTTAATACGTGTGCCCATCTATCTATGTTCAGTTTTCATACTCCATAAATAAACCCTGCCCCAACTGGTGATTTATACCATATAACATGTCCAATTGATGACTTAAGCAGGCAGTCACATTCAAAGGTCTTTCAAATACTGTATGCTCACTGCCTGTTCTCTGGTGGCAAGTATGGTCAGATCAACACATATATGTAAAGTATGTGCCTTCCATATATATTTTAATAACAATTTTGTAAATTTCTCCAGATCCAGGTCCTAATATTGCTAAAAGTGGGGATGTGATTCAGTCCTCCCTGGGGTGGAATGGCGTCCCTGAGAGGGCCATTGATGGAAATCGTGCTAGCCTTTATGGACAGGATTCCTGTACTCACACACTAAACGATGTAAAACCATGGTGGAGACTGGACCTTCTGAAGACATATAAAATCAACACTGTCACCATCACCAACAGAAAAGATTGTTGCAGTGAAAGACTCAATGGTGCTGAGATCCACATTGGTAATTCCCTCAATGACAATGGCAACGGTAATCCCAGGTAACAGCACTTTCTGTTTTATACTATAATTCCAAATTTAACATTGGTTGTATAAATTATAGGAAATTAGTGCACTGGATATCTAAATAACTCCCTAATGTAAAGCCAGATTTTCCACAGAAATGGCATGATCAGTGTTTAAACACAACCATTGGTAAGATTTACGTGTAGTCTTTGTCGAGTAAACCAATTTTACTCATAATTCTGTTTTATTTTATTGTTCGCCAGATGTGCTGTTATCTCGTCTATCGCAGCTGGGAGCTCCGACACCTTCACGTGTAATGGAATGGAAGGTCGTTATGTAAACATTGTGATTCCTGGTAGAGCAGAATACCTGACACTGTGTGAGGTGGAAGTCACTGGTCAACCTTCAGGGAACACTGCTCCAACTGGTGATTTATACTATATATTGTGACCAATAGATTACTTGGAGCAGACAGTCATATTCAAAGTACAATGAAATATGCTCACTGCCTGTTTATTGGCGGCACATTTCTTTAATATGTTGCATCAAAGTATTGATATTTCCCCAATGAATTTACATTTTCGAATTTAATGTATATATGTAATATGTGTGCCCATCTATCTATCTTCAGTTATCATACTCCATGATTAAACACTGCCCCAACTGGTGATTTGTACCATATAACATGTCCAATTGATGACTTTGAGCAGACAGAAACATTCAAAGTTCTATCAAATACTGTATACTCACTGCCTGTTCTAAGGTGGCAAGTATGGTCGGATCAACACATAAAATACGTACAGTATGTGCCTTCGATATATATTTTAATAACACATTTTGTAAATTTCTCCAGATCCAGGTCCTAATATTGCTAAAAGTGGGGATGTGATTCAGTCCTCCCTGGGGTGGAATGGCGTCCCTGAAAGGGCCATTGATGGAAATCGTGCTAGCATTTATGGACAGGATTCCTGTACTCACACACAAAACGATGTAAAACCATGGTGGAGACTGGACCTTCTGAAGACATATAAAATCAACACTGTCACCATCACCAACAGAAAAGATTGTTGCAGTGAAAGACTCAATGGTGCTGAGATCCACATTGGAAATTCCCTCAATGACCATGGCAACGGTAATCCCAGGTAACAGCACTGTTGGTTGTATAACATTAATTGTATAAATTACAGGGAATCAGTGCACTGGATATCTAAATAACTCCCTAATGTAAAGCCAGATTTTCCACAGAAATAGCATGATCAGTGTTTGAACACAACCATTGGTAAGATTTACGTGTAGTCTTTGTCGAGT
Organism: Etheostoma perlongum; assembly: GCA_026937815.1. Classification (NCBI taxonomy): domain Eukaryota; kingdom Metazoa; phylum Chordata; class Actinopteri; order Perciformes; family Percidae; genus Etheostoma; species Etheostoma perlongum. The sequence continues at coordinate 19,739,861 of CM049376.1, forward strand.
AAACCAATTTTACTCATAATTCTGTTTTATTTTATTGTTCGCCAGATGTGCTGTTATCTCGTCTATCACAGCTGGGAGCTCCGACACCTTCACGTGTAATGGAATGGAAGGTCGTTATGTAAACATTGTGATTCCTGGTAGAGCAGAATACCTGACACTGTGTGAGGTGGAAGTCACTGGTCAGCCTTCAGGGAACACTGCTCCAACTGGTGATTTATACTATATATTGTGACCAATAGATTACTTGGAGCAGACAGTCATATTCAAAGTACAATGAAATATGCTCACTGCCTGTTCATTGGCGGCACATTTCTTTAATATGTTGCATCAAAGTATTGATATTTCCCCAATGAATTTACATTTTCGAATTTAATGGATATATGTAATATGTGTGGCCATCTATCTATCTTCAGTTATCATACTCCATGATTAAACACTGCCCCAACTGGTGATTTGTACCATATAACATGTCCAATGGATGACTTTGAGCAGACAGAAACATTCAAAGTTCTATCAAATACTGTATACTCACTGCCTGTTCTCTGGTGGCAATTATGGTCAGATCAACACATAGTTGTACAGTATGTGCCTTCCATATATATTTTAATAACAATTTTGTAAATTTCTCCAGATCCAGGTCCTAATATTGCTAAAGTTGGGGACGTGATTCAGTCCTCCCTGGGGTGGAATGGCGTCCCTGAAAGGGCCATTGATGGAAACCGCGCTAGCCTTTATGTACAGGATTCCTGTACTCACACACAAAACGATGTAAAGCCATGGTGGAGACTGGACCTTCTGAAGACATATAAAATCAACACTGTCACCATCACCAACAGAAAAGATTGTTGCAGTGAAAGACTCAATGGTGCTGAGATCCGCATTGGTAATTCCCTCAAAGACAATGGCAACGATAATCCCAGGTAACAGCACTTTCTGTCTTATACTATAATTCCAAATTCAACATTGGTTGTATAAATTACAGGAAATTAGTGCACTGGATATCTAAATAACTCCCTAATGTAAAGCCAGATTTTCCAAAAAAAATAGCATGATCAGTATTTGAATACAATCATTGGTAAGGTTTACGTGTAGTCTTTGTTGAGTAAACCAGTTTTAATCATAATTCTGTTTTATTTTATTGTTCGTCAGATGTGCTGTTATCTCGTCTATCACAGCTGGGAGCTCCGACACCTTCACGTGTAATGGCATGGAAGGTCGTTATGTAAACATTGTGATTCCTGGTAGAGCAGAATACCTGACACTGTGTGAGGTGGAAGTCACTGGTCAGCCTTCAGGAAACACTGCTCCAACTGGTGATTTATACTATATATTGTGACCAATAGATTACTTGGAGCAGACAGTCATATTCAAAGTACAATCAAATATGCTCACTGCCTGTTCATTGGTGGCATATTTGGTCAGATAAACACATTTAATATGCCTGTGCCTTTCATAAACAATCTTTAATGACACATTTTGTATTTTTGTCCAGATCTCAATATTGCTAAAGGTGGAAACGTGATTCAGTCCTCCCTGGGGTGGAATGGCGTCCCTGAAAGGGCCATTGATGGAAATCGTGCTAGCATTTATGGACAGGATTCCTGTACTCACACACAAAACGATGTAAAACCATGGTGGAGACTGGACCTTCTGAAGACATATAAAATCAACACTGTCACCATCACCAACAGAAAAGATTGTTGCAGTGAAAGACTCAATGGTGCTGAGATCCACATTGGAAATTCCCTCAATGACCATGGCAACGGTAATCCCAGGTAACAGCACTGTTGGTTGTATAACATTAATTGTATAAATTACAGGGAATCAGTGCACTGGATATCTAAATAACTCCCTAATGTAAAGCCAGATTTTCCACAGAAATAGCATGATCAGTGTTTGAACACAACCATTGGTAAGATTTACGTGTAGTCTTTGTCGAGTAAACCAATTTTACTCATAATTCTGTTTTATTTTATTGTTCGCCAGATGTGCTGTTATCTCGTCTATCACAGCTGGGAGCTCCGACACCTTCACGTGTAATGGAATGGAAGGTCGTTATGTAAACATTGTGATTCCTGGTAGAGCAGAATACCTGACACTGTGTGAGGTGGAAGTCACTGGTCAGCCTTCAGGGAACACTGCTCCAACTGGTGATTTATACTATATATTGTGACCAATAGATTACTTGGAGCAGACAGTCATATTCAAAGTACAATGAAATATGCTCACTGCCTGTTCATTGGCGGCACATTTCTTTAATATGTTGCATCAAAGTATTGATATTTCCCCAATGAATTTACATTTTCGAATTTAATGGATATATGTAATATGTGTGGCCATCTATCTATCTTCAGTTATCATACTCCATGATTAAACACTGCCCCAACTGGTGATTTGTACCATATAACATGTCCAATGGATGACTTTGAGCAGACAGAAACATTCAAAGTTCTATCAAATACTGTATACTCACTGCCTGTTCTCTGGTGGCAATTATGGTCAGATCAACACATAGTTGTACAGTATGTGCCTTCCATATATATTTTAATAACAATTTTGTAAATTTCTCCAGATCCAGGTCCTAATATTGCTAAAGTTGGGGACGTGATTCAGTCCTCCCTGGGGTGGAATGGCGTCCCTGAAAGGGCCATTGATGGAAACCGCGCTAGCCTTTATGTACAGGATTCCTGTACTCACACACAAAACGATGTAAAACCATGGTGGAGACTGGACCTTCTGAAGACATATAAAATCAACACTGTCACCATCACCAACAGAAAAGATTGTTGCAGTGAAAGACTCAATGGTGCTGAGATCCGCATTGGTAATTCCCTCAAAGACAATGGCAACGATAATCCCAGGTAACAGCACTTTCTGTCTTATACTATAATTCCAAATTCAACATTGGTTGTATAAATTACAGGGAATTAGTGCACTGGATATCTAAATAACTCCCTAATGTAAAGCCAGATTTTCCAAAAAAAATAGCATGATCAGTATTTGAATACAACCATTGGTAAGGTTTACGTGTAGTCTTTGTTGAGTAAACCAGTTTTAATCATAATTCTGTTTTATTTTATTGTTCGTCAGATGTGCTGTTATCTCGTCTATCACAGCTGGGAGCTCCGACACCTTCACGTGTAATGGCATGGAAGGTCGTTATGTAAACATTGTGATTCCTGGTAGAGCAGAATACCTGACACTGTGTGAGGTGGAAGTCACTGGTCAGCCTTCAGGGAACACTGCTCCAACTGGTGATTTATACTATATATTGTGACCAATAGATTACTTGGAGCAGACAGTCATATTCAAAGTACAATCAAATATGCTCACTGCCTGTTCATTGGTGGCATATTTGGTCAGATAAACACATTTAATATGCCTGTGCCTTTCATAAACAATCTTTAATGACACATTTTGTATTTTTGTCCAGATCTCAATATTGCTAAAGGTGGAAACGTGATTCAGTCCTCCCTGGGGTGGAATGGCGTCCCTGAAAGGGCCATTGATGGAAATCGTGCTAGCATTTATGGACAGGATTCCTGTACCCACACACTAAACGATGTTAAGCCATGGTGGAGACTGGACCTTCTGAAGACATATAAAATCAACACTGTCACCATCACCAACAGAAAAGATTGTTGCAACGATAGAATCAATGGTGCTGAGATCCGCATTGGAAATTCTCTCAATGACAATGGCAACAATAATCCCAGGTAACAGCACTTTCTGTCTTATATTAGATTTGAACATTTAACATTGGTTGTGTAAATTATTGCACTGAATATCTAAATTTCCACAGAAATAGCATGATCAGTATTTGAATACAACCATTGATAAGATTTACGTGTAGTCTTTGTCTGGTAAACCAGTTCTACTCATAATTCTGTTTTATTTTATTGTTTGTCAGATGTGCTGTTATCTCGTCTATCGCAGCTGGGAGCTCCGACACCTTCACGTGTAATGGAATGGAAGGTCGTTATGTAAACATTGTGATTCCTGGTAGAGCAGAATACCTGACACTGTGTGAGGTGGAAGTCACTGGGATAAATACAGATGATTCCATTGAATATGTCTGTGGCTGAGTCTGAAGTAATTCTTCAGTTCATCTCCACTTCATTTTAACGCTATCTTTTCAAGTTTCTACTTCTTTTGCTTCAATAGAATATTTATAGTTATGCTCAATGACATTATATCTTTTCCATCAATAAAATATTCATACATCGAGTCAAAGACCATTATAGCAAGGTTGACATCAAGAGGGTTTTTTTGCCTTACAGTACCAGGAATTTAACATAACTTGTGCTTATATTCACAGCATTATCGGTGCTGTTATACAGTTGTTTGAGGTCTTCCAATGTGAATTGTATTAACTGTAAAGTTTATGGTTTGTGTACTTTTATGAAATTTTTCAACATTTTGGGAAACAATAATTTTTGCTTTCTTGCCAAGACTCAAATGAGATTATTTGAATTGAACAATATATTAACGTTTTAAAGTACTTAAATATATAATAAGTAAACCTAAGTCACCTAACACACAACTACAGTAATTTATCAATAACTAACAGTAACACAATTAACAAGTAACAACACAATAAATATTGAGTTGGTATGCTAACAAAACCATCTTCAAATATTACCATATTTGCCTTCTCTGGCAAGATACGACACTTCTCCTGACTTATGGCTTGTCCTGCACAGGGGAAAACTCTCTCAGATGGTGTTGGGGAGAAAGAAAACAGACCCGAAGCGACAAAGGAAAAATATTCTCTTTTTCTCTTTGAAAAAGAAATAACAAACATAAAGCCAAAGTGTGGGTCTCAATTACAGCAGCAACAGGCAGGTTCAGTCGGGTCTTTCGAAAAGCAGAGGTACAGGCTGAGTTTGAATCCCAATTTTAGGTCTGTGAAGAACTCTCACAATTACTTTTCTGTTACAAGTAAAAAAAAATATTGAACAACATTGAATATTCATAATACAAATGTATGAAATGACATTGTAGCAAGGGGTAAAAGGGATATGAACCTACAAATAATTAGCACCAGAATTATTTAGTTGTACGGCAATTTCACAATTTTCATAATTCACTCTGACTGCCCTTAGACAGTTAGTGACTGATGGGCAGACAGAGGAGCCAACATACCCGCACAGCAAAACGACAAATTGACACATTTTAAACAAAGAAATAAAAAAAAACATAGATAGTGTTTCACAAAATTTCCTCTAACTCAACAACTCAAAAACCTATGCATTTTTATAAGTCTTCAGTCTCTCATGGATTCTGTTGCTGATCCTATGCCACTGTTCCCATTGGGAAAAACAGCAAAAATAGTTATCTTGGCTGTGTCTAGCATTGTATTTTTTTCTTGGCCTTGTCTATATCTACTGCACTTGCAAAATAAACATAATTTTCCTCCCACAAAACAACACTCATTGTTTGTTAAGACATTATTGGTTCTCTTTTCAAATGGTTAACATTTTTGGGTAATAAAAGCACAGCATACAGACAAAAACAACAGCATATAGTTGACAGGCCTATTCATGTTTCATGTTTAAATGTTTCCCTACATCTTGAGAGAAAGCAGCAACATAGCTCTTTTGGATGCAAGTCATGCATCATATCCATTTAATTTTGATGGGAAACTGTATGGATCTGTACACACATTTCTACTGGGCCACAAACAGTATACTCATTAGGGGAAGTGTGTCTCAAAAGATGCAAAAGACATAGAGAATATTTCCATTTGATGACATATTTGGTTTGAATATTTGACTGAATGAAGAACTTGAACCAGTTGATAAACAATTCATATGCGATCATGTCAGACAAAGGGTTATTTCTTTCTTAAGGTGAAATGTGAGGGCAACATATGGGTTTATGCTGTTAAAAATATGTGAATAATAACTATAACACATGCAGCTAACCAGGAACTAAGTCTGGGAAACAAAATTAACAAACAGTGGCTTTAACATTTGCTTCCTGATGGTGACTAATGTTTTACTAAACAGAATCCTGAGTGCTTAGCATTCAATAGTGAATTGGCTAAATCTCAGACATTTTTACAATTAATATCCTACACAAACACCTGTTTGATTGATCTGCGGTGTTCTGTAATTATATTGGCATGTCATTTCAGTTATTTTCATTAATACGGTAAACAATGTATAAAACTGATGCTGTATTTGATGCCTCCATCTGCAGCATAAAGTTTTAAAATCGTTATCATATGCGAAATCAATTGTGTTTATTAGTATGACTTTTTTTTGTTTAATATTAAATGTTTTCATACCCATCAAATTGATGGGTATGAAAAGGCATGCCGACACAATGCGTAATTAAGCACCATGGCTTATCTTGCACTGTTAGAAGATGTAGCAAATGGGAGTCACGTGCTCGGCTGGACAGCTCAAAGTGTAGCTCCCGGCCCAACTTTGCCAAATAGTTGTTACTACGAGTTACTTAAAGCAGAATGGTAAACAAGGGCAGAGCCCAAAGCAGCAATACTGATGCTATTGCAAAGGAATTACTGGAGAAATGTTACTTTGAACAGGTGGGGATCGACAATGATGAAAAGCTAACTGCTATCGTTGCTCAACAAGCATCTCGGAGTGCAAGCCTTGGCTCTATCAGTGCTGACACAACCTAAAAAGTACTGAGGAAAGCAACTCAAGTATTGTTGACAGCCATGGCCGTGCTTTTCAAGAGCTGCAGGTGAAGCTAGCAGATATGGAAGACAGAAACCTAAGATGCAATATCCTCATCGTCGGGCTGAAAGAGGTGTTAGAAGGTGCTAATGCTATTCAGTTTCTCTCACGTTCCTTGCCTAAGTCCGAATTTAGCAGATGTTCAGATCAAGATTATCAGAAGCCAGCCAGATTTACAGTGATAGCCCAAAGAAGATTACCACTACTAATCACACGTTGATCTTCAACTTGCTTAGCTACTCAACCAGGCATGCAATCCTACAGGTTGTGCGGAAATCTCCTCTCACTTACGGTGGCCGGAAAATTTGCTTCTCCCTGCATTACAGTCACTACACGGTCAAACGACGACAAGCTTTCTATCAAATAATGGATTCTGCCTGATGAACATGGACCACTGGTTTGTCTTGCTCTCTTAATGTGTCCTGGTTGTATTACACTGTTATCTGATATGATTACCGTGTTTCTGAATGCTATGTTGATCTAGTTTAATATGACCTACTTTCTATAGCTGGGCCACTGCTAGATATTCCTTTCCAATGTACTGGCTATTTTGTGCTTTTTGTTTCTTGTTTTTGTTTACGAGAAATGTGTTTATGTTTATGTTAATTTAGTATGGAAGCAGTTGCTGTTGCAACCAGGTAATTATGGGAAGTGTTCCTTTCTGCTGCCCCATATCCAATCTTAATCACAGACCTACTTTGAGTGTCGTCTGGCTATGTCCCCCCCCCTCACTTTTCCTTTTGTGTCACTGTATCGTATGTTCTTGTTCTGTGTTTTACATGTTCTGTATGTTGAGGGACTTAACTTTGGATGCACTATTGTAAGGATTTAAGGAAATGAAAGGCAGTAGCAATATCCACATGTACTTTAATTTAGAATACAGCTTTTTTGATAATTTTTAGTTTGGAATTGTGGCGGACTGAATGTTCCTCATAAACAAGCCAACACTCTAGGCTTACTAAAAAAGAGAAATGTTGACATTGCATTACAGGAGATGCATTTTCTGCAGGCGGGTAGCGTCCGTTTAGGCAATAGATTCTATCATAGACTTCTATCTTCATCTTATGCGCCATATGTTTGTTTCTATAATACGGGTATCAATCAAATCCTGGAGTCAACGGACTGTTCTTTTATTGTTGGTGCAGATTTCAATGCTGTGTGGGACCCAGAAATTGATCAGTCGAATGCAAAGGTCACTGGGGACCAGGATCAGGCCACAAATGCACTGAAATCATGGGCCAGCAGCTTGGGGCTTATAGATATTTGGTGTGCAGTTAATCCCACCTGTAAGGATTATTCCTTTTTCTCAGCTAGACTTAATTTGTTTTCCTGAATAGATTTTCTTTTTGCATCCCTTCAGTTATTTCATTCAACTGATAAAGCGGTGTTACTTCTAATGGCCTTTTCTGACCATAAAGGGGTCCTTTGCGCCACCACCCTAGGCCAATTGGTCTAGCATCGTCAGCATGTTGAATGGGCGCTTCATAACACACCGGTTGAATTGAGCCCGATCGAGAAGGGTCTCATTCCACCCGTCTTTTCCGGTGTGAGAAGTAACGTGAATAGAAACATTCATTCTTTTCTCCTGGAGGGACACTGTCTCCCCTGAGATGACACAGTTGTTTCCAACACACCGTCGAAAAGAGGTGGAGGGCTGGTAAACTGGGGCATACTACTATCACAATACAGCCTTTTGTGATAGTCCTTGACAGCCATGCATTCATGGGTAGCAAGTTAACAACTCAATAGCACAGTCATATGGTCTATGGGGTGGCAAAGATAAAGCTTTTTCCTGGCTGAACACCTCAGCAAGGTCCTGGTATTCCTTATGAACAGACAACAGATCGGGCAGTTTCTCGGGGTAGTAGGGGTACTCACAGTGGGAGGAATAGCTGAATTGAAACAAAGCGAATGGCAATGGCTATTCCCACTGGGAATAGTTTGATTTTGCCAATCTATCTGGGGATTATGGAGACTAAGCCAGGGAAAACCGAGGGTGAGTGGGGTGGAGGAAGCCGACACTACCTTAAAACAGATTTTCTCATGGTTATTACCAGATAGAATTCGAGTTCCGGGGAAAGTTTGATGAGTAATTTTAGTTAGAATGTGACCATCTATAGCTGTAACACAGAGAGGGGAAGGAAGTGGTTTGATGGGAATGCCAGCTTGCCTAACCAGCTTAAGGTCAAGGAAGTTATCCTTAAAAAATTAAATGTTAAAAATTACATAAACACAATGCAGCAACACTGATATTAATGTCTTAGTCCATGTTATTTATTTTTTCCTTTGTGGTACTGTCCCATTTTGTTCATGTTTGTTTATGTGGGTTTATATTTGAGACCATGATGTCTTAATCAAGACAGGAATCGTACAAGGGTAAATTAGTGTTTAAATTAGTTAAGTTTTTTGTCTGAAACTATTATAGGTGGGTTGGAGATTACTTCAGAGTAAAGACATGAGATAGTGGGAAACTGTACAGACACCCTGATTGGCAAGGTGAAAAAGATATTGGGGCCAATGTTGTTGCTGCAAATCTGATGTCATCAGACTACATTTGACTATTTTTCGCTGTTGTTTAAGAACCATGACAGCGCAGTTTACTTTCTGTAGGGGCCGTGTGTGTGTGCTATCCATAGCGTCAACATGTTCTCACGAACGGCTCCGTATGATATGGTACAGAAATGTATGCACACTAATATGTAGGATTTTGTGTGAAAATAGGCGGCCGCCGGCTAGTCACGTGACGACGGCCATAGAGCACACATGCATGTGCATATGGATTCTGTGCAAATCACAGCTGCTACCAATGGGTTGGAAAGCTTGCAGGTAGGTCTTTGGTAGAATTACTGATCAACTTTAATCATATAACAGTAGTTATACAATAGTCTTCATATGACAGTAGTTCAACAATAGTCTTTCTTTTTCCATATATCCCATATGCAATTTTGTCAGTACAAATAGAACAAATCAAGTATCACCTTACACTAAAGCTTTGTAATGACAAGGTAATAATCATAATTAAGAAAAAAATCAAGAGCTGAAGGTTTGTAAGATGATCCTTGACATTCCTAACATTGATAAAAACAAGCTTCCAGAATATATACATATCAACACTACAGAAGTAACTAGGCAACCGCCGGCTGATCACGCCTGCTGCAGAGCTCCATGACTCCAAGCAGCAATTGCTGGTGGTTTTCAGCGTGACAACACGCACCTGTTTGCCATCCCGTCATCACCTCCCCTGGCATGCACACCTGCCAGTCATCTACAGTCAAGCTCTGTATAGAACACCCTGACCAACTTACCATCTTTGCTTGATTGTTGTCTCAGCAAGTGACTCTCACTCTAAGCTCCCAGAGAAAAATCCTCTACTTACTTGTCTCAGCTCAACCCTCTCTTTTCTTTGTTTTCCCTGCAGTCATCTTCAACCTTCCCTTGGTCTCTAATCAGCTGGCTCCAGCATCCAGTCTCTGCCCGCACAGCTCCCTGCTCCATTCCATCTCCAACTTCCTTTCCAGCCCTTCCCCACTACAGTTCCTTGGATCCCTGGATTCCAGTGCCTCTCCCTCAGCTTCTGGCCCCAGTTTCCCCGCGCTCCCTTTGGTTCCCTTGGTATCCTACCCTGCCAATCAGTCTCTCGCCATCCTACCTTGGCCCTCTTGCCGCCTCAAGATCTATCATTCGCTGTGGCCTCCCAGGGAGTGTTGCTCGGCAATTACCCCTCAACCATTCTGAACATGGTGGAGGCGCTTCGCACCTGGCCGGGTAGATCAGGCACATCGGTTATCAGCCTTGTCACCTTGACCCCTCGATTTCTCCGTTAATGTCCTCTGCCCGCTTCCCCATCTTAGACTTCCACTACCAATTTGGCTCCACTAGCTGTCACCCCTTCTTCCCTCGAGTTCCCTGAGTGTGCTGGGAACCAGCGAGGGTTTATTGTGCAGTGTGACCTAGTGTTTAGGAAGCAGACAGCAACCTTCCTCTCCGATGAGGCCAGAGTGTGCTTGGTCGCCGGGTTACTCTGTGGCTTCCTGGCTCATGTCTCTCCGACGGTGGCATTGCAGTATCACAGAGTACTTGGTTGACTTCTGTATTTTTGCCACTAGATTGGGCTCTACCCCTCTCTATTGCCCACTGCACCCATCCACTCCATCTCCTTACCTCCGGCAACCATCATGAGTCCATTTCCTTTCACCTCATCTCCTCTCCTGCATCCCCAATTGTCCTTGGTCTCCCCTGGCTCACCACCCACAACAACCAACGTGGAGTGGGCACGGGGGGAGATCAGAAATTGGAGCAATCATTGCCGTGCGTCCTGTCTGTTGTTTACGCCTTCCCTCGGTAAGCCTACTCAGTTCTCTGTTCCTTCTATTTCCCCTGATTTTACTCCCATTCCCACTGAATACCATGACCTCGTCCTGGTGTTCAGCATAGAGCAGGCTCTGTCCTTGACCCCCCACTGCCCCTATGACAGCTCCATAGCCCTTCTCCCCGACACTCCTCTCCCTTCCAGCCGGCTTTTTAATCTGTCATGTCCGGAGAGAGAGGCTATGGAGCAGTACATCAAAGACTCCCTTACCGGCATCATAATTTGCCCCTCCTCGGCATCTCTAGGCATGGGTTTCTTTTTCGTAGCCAAGAAAGACAAATCCCTTCGGCTGTGCATAGATTACTGGGGACTCAATGCCATAACCATTAAAAATAAGTATCCGCTCCCACTTATGGATTTTTTGCACCACTTCATTTTTATTTATATTGACGCTATTCTAATCTTCTCCCGTGACCCAGTCCAAAAAACAGAGCATGTCCGGTGAGTGCTGCAATGGCTCCTAGAGAAATGCTAGTTTGATGTCTCTTCCATACAGTTTCTGGGGTTCATTATTGAGAGTGGGTGGCTTTGGGCAGACCCAACTGTAATAGACCGGCACACCCCCACTTCCGCTAAACAGCTGCAGCGTTTTTTGATTTTTGACAACTTTTACCGCCGGTTTATTCGCACTTACAGGAGTATTGGTGTTCCCACCTCCCTTGGGTTGAGTACACCCACAACTCCATTGTCAGCGCTGCGACTGGGATGTCTCCATACATGTGTGCCATGGGATTCCAGCCTCCACTCTTCCCAGCCCTGGAAGAAGAAGTGTCGGCCCCTTCTGTCCAGACCCATCTGCAGCAGATGAGTGTGGAGGGAGGCCAGGGAGGCCCTTCAGCGCACCGCTGCCTGGAATAAGGGTTTGGCAGAACAACATTGTATTCCAGCTCCCACCTACCGGCCAGGCCAGAGGATGTGGCTCTCCTTGCAGGACCTCCCTCTCCAGACTACCTCCAAGAAGCTTGGCCCCAAGCTTGTGGGCCCGTTGAGCCTGTCCTGAACCGTACAGCTGTCAGACTCACGCTCCCGTCTCACCTGAAGATCCACCCAGTCTTCCATGTCTCCCAGGTCAAGCCGGTCTCCATCAGCCCGCTCTTCGCCCCAGTGGCAGCGCCCACCCAGCCTATATGGTACACCAACATCCTAACCTGCCTATCAGTCCCTCGCCATCCTACCTCTTCCCTCCTGGCCTTGCTCCTGTCCCTGGCATCTGCCTCAGCAGTTTCTCCCCTTCGAACATTATTTAAATAAAACTTTGTTTTATGAGCCTTGCATTTGGGTCCGTTCCGTCTCAGTCATGAGAATTGTGGTGCAAACAGCAAAAGAGAACATGAATAATATTGTGAATTTGCTCCACAGGATGATGACTCCAGTCGTGGTTCATGTGTTGTTGTCTGTTCTAGGACTGACAAGTAGCCAATCTTGTGAGATTATTCTTTTGATTTGTTTTCCCTAATGAATTCAACTTTTTAGTATGTAATGGGCATCTGCAGTATTTGGTTCTTTCTTAATGTATTTTCTAAATCACATTTCATAACTTGACACTGCATCAACTCATGATTTTTGCAATGTAATGTTACATGACAGTCAGTAAAAGTTCAATCAAATATGACTGCTTGTTCTTTGGCAGTTTTGGTCAGATCAACATTAAGTAATTATCTGTGGCTTCCACAAACTATCTTTAATGACACATTTCATATCTTTGTCCAGTTCCCAGTATCGCTCAATGTTGAACTGTGATTGAGTCCTCCGTGCATGATAATGCCGGCCCTGAAAGGGCCATTGATTGAAATAGTGCTAGTGACTGGGGACAGGAATCCTGTAGCCACACAGGAAACGATTATGAACCATGGTGGAGACTGGACCTCCTCAAGACATTTAATGTCAACACTGTCACCATCACCAACAGAAGAGATTCTGTCTCCGAAAGACTCAATGGTGCTGAGATCCGCATTGGAAATTCCCTCAGTAACAATGGCAACAATAATCCTAGGTATTGAACATTTACTATTGGTTGTGGAAGTTACAGGAAATTAGTGCACTGGATATCTACACAATTCCCAAACAAAAAGACATATTTTACACAGCAATAACATTATCAGAATATAAATACAACTGTGGTAAGATTTATGCTTAGTTTGTGTCTGGTAAACCAGTTTTACTCATAATTCTGTTTTATTATATTTTGTTGGTCAGATGTGATGTTATCGCACCTGGAGCCTCCGAAATCTTTACATGTAATAGAATGGGAGGTCTTTATGTAAACATTGTGAATCCTGGAAAACAAGAATACCTGACACTGTGTGAGGTGGTAGTCACTTGTCAGCCTTCAGAAATAACTGCTCCAACTGGTGATTTATGCCATATAACATGACCAATAGATTACTTTGAGCAGACAGTCACATTGAAAGTTCAATCAAAAATGCTGAGACAACTTTCGTCAGATCAACACATGTAATATGTCTGGGCCTAACTTTAATAACACAGTTTGTAAATCTGTACAGATCTTAATATTGCTAAAGGTGGAGAAGTGACAGTCCTCATTGAAAGACAATGGCGTCCCTGAAAGGGCCATTGATGAAAATCGTGCTAGCGACTGGGAGCATGGATCGTGTACCCACACAGGATACGATGTAAAACCATCGTGGAGACTGAACCTCCTGAACACATATAAAATTAACACTGTCACCATCACCAAACGAAGAGATGCTGTCTCCGAAAGTATCAATGGTGCTGAGATACGCATTGGAAATTCCATCAATGACAAAACAATAATCCCAGGTAACATAAATTTCTGTTTTCACAGCAATAGCATCATCAGTATCTTAATACAGCTACTGTTGATATCATTATTTCACCTGGAAACATAGTTTCTCATAATGTTTCTTTTCATCTTTTCCATCAGATGTGCTGTTATCTCGTCTATTGCAGCTGGGACCTCCAAAACCTTTAATTGTAATGGAATGGAAGGTCAATATGTAAACATTGTGATTCCTGGAAAACAACAATAACTGACACTGTGTGAGGTGGAAGTCACTGGTCCCTGTTGCTGAGTCTGAAACAATTCATAAGTTTATGTCCACTTTATTCAGGTGTAGGGCTAAAATGGGGACACAAGGAGGCACCCGCTCCCCCATTTGAAATATGTTTTGGTAGAAAATGTGTATTGTATATGGATATACAATTTGTTTACCATTAAAACACGTGGAATTAATAAAGAATGTGTTTTATTTAGCAGCATTACATTGTGTTGTTCTATCCAATATTTCAAATAGTATTTCTAAGCACTTTTTTAATGCCTTATTCTGATAAACTATTTCCATGTGTTGTGCAACCAGTAAATGAAAAGTCTGTTGTTGACAGTCCCTTTGGTGGCATGTGTGACTCTCACGACTTAACAGCTTGATCAGACAGAGACTTTACCTTGCTCCATCTTTTCAGCTCTGTCTTCCTAATGTTGTGGTGGAAACTTACTTCCATAATGTGGAAAACAATCTTGTGTTTGATTATTATTTAATAATCAGTTATAGAATATATTTAATTTCAATACATATTACATGGCTGTGGCCTGCTATAACACTCTGCTTTGGAACAATGCTAAGTAAACAAAACACAGTCTGAGTCAACGGGACAGTTGGATTTGTAATTGGATAGGACAATCCTGTAATTGCTTAGCTGGCAGCCTAGGGAAAAAAAGTTCCCACTGTTGAGAACAATCTACAGGGTCAGGGACAATTGATAAAATCATAGGGTGAGGTGTAAAGGAAGGAACACCACTGGTAGAAAGTGCTCATATTATGTTTTTTTTTGGCTTTATCCCTTTCCTTCATCGTGATATATGTCTTTTTATGCATGTTATAGGTGTCCACCCCAAAGGGACTTACCATCTCCAACAGAAAACACTGTTCCCAAATAGCTCCAAAACAGCTCTACTGTAGTTCCGCCTTTGCTTCTGTGATAAACTCTCTGTAAGATGAGCGGTGAGAGAGGAACCAACATTTTGTCAGGCTGCAAAACTGCTTTGGCCCAGGGGAGGTACTTTTTTATTGCTAAAGGTAGAAAGTTCCCACTGTTGATTTTCACTTCAGGTTGTTTTAGTGAGGACAAAACAATCTCCTTACATAAAACACAGCAAATATAGACTTTTTAAGCTGACTACTTCTCAAGGCAATCAGTTGACACCTGCTTCCCTTTTTGTCTCTTTTGTCCCATATACATTTTTACAAGATAGACATGCTAATTTCATGCACACTGAAATTTGCATTCAACAATCTCCATTATCAGGGTCAAATTCACTTAGTAGTTTTCCCCACAACTTTAGGAATATTGCTAAGAGCAAATTGTAATTATTTTCACTTGAGTCCCCATTTTAGTTGTTTTGTTCTCATGTCAATCGTCCGCAATTTTTCTGTAGATTTCCATGTCTTCTCCTCTAAATACTTCACCCACAGCTAGTGTTGAAAATACTCTCTTTTAAAGGACAATTCCCGGCGCAAAATTAACATAGGGGTTAATAACATGTGTAACTAGTCGCTCTCTGGGATATGTTTTCATGCTAATTGAATGTGTCTCTAGCTTGAAACAAGCATCCCCCTTTGTACCCTTTGCATCCTAGGAAGAGACCTGGACCTGGTGGAGGAGTACAGATACATGGGTGTCGACATCGACAGCAGGCTGAACTGGAAAATCAACAGCACTGCTGTTTAGAAGAAGGGAAGGAGCAGACTCTATTTCTTGAGGAAGCTGAGATCCTTCAACATGTGCAGCAAAATGTTGGAGATGTTCTACCAGTCTGTTGTGGCCAGCGCTCTGTTCTCCTCCGCCATCTGCTGGGGCAGCAGCATCGGAGCCAGCGACACAAACAGACTGAACACACTGATCAGGATGGGTGGCTCCGTTATTGGCTGCAAACAGAACACTTTTGAAGCTGTGGTGGAGAGGAGGTCACTGAACAAACTGTAATCTATCATGGATAACCCCGACCACCCTCTCCACCCCCCACACTGGTCCAACAGAGGAGCACCTTCTTTAAGAGGCTCCGAAAGCTTTGTTGTCATACGGACCGTTACAAGAAATCATTCCAACCACAGGCAATACAACTTTTTAAGACTTCATCACTGGGTGCAAGAAAAGACTGAGACGTCACACGACTTGTACACTAGGTTCATCTACATATTTATCATTACAAACTTGTATATATTAAAATATTTGATCTTGTATTCTATCCTACTATTATTTGATGTATATTGTATGTATGTATATTGTATCCTAGTATTTCATTTATATATACACTCACCGGCCACTTTATTAGGTACACCTGTCCAACTGCTCGTTAACACTTAATTTCTAAGCAGCCAATCACATGGCGGCAACTCAGTGCATTTAGGCATGTAGACATGGTCAAGACAATCTCCTGCAGTTCAAACCGAGCATCAGTATGGGGAAGAAAGGTGATTTGAGTGACTTTGAACGTGGCATGATTGTTCGTGCCAGAAGGGCTGGTCTGAGTATTTCAGAAACTGCTAATCTACTGGGATTTTCACGCACAACCATCTCTAGGGTTTACAGAGAATGGTCCGAAAAAGAAAAAACATCCAGTGAGCGGCAGTTCTGTGGGCGGAAATGCCTTGTTGATGCCAGAGGTCAGAGGAGAATGGCCAGACTGGTTCGAGCTGATAGAAGGGCAACAGTGACTCAAATTACCACCCGTTACAACCAAGGTGGGCAGAAGAGTATCTCTGAACGCACAGTACGTCGAACTTTGAGGCGGATGGGCTACAGCAGCAGAAGACTACACCGGGTGCCACTCCTTTCAGCTAAGAACAGGAAAGTGAGGCTACAATTTGCACAAGCTCATCGAAATTGGACAATAGAAGATTGGAAAAACGTTGCCTGGTCTGATGAGTCTCGATTTCTGCTGCGACGTTCGGATGGTAGGGTCAGAATTTGGCGTCTACAACATGAAAGCATGGATCCATCCTGCCTTGTATCAACGGTTCAGGCTGGTGGTGTTGGTGTCATGGTGTGGGGAATATTTTCTTGGCACTCTTTGGGCCCCTTGGTACCAATTGACCATCGTTGCAACGCCACAGCCTACCTGAGTATTGTTGCTGACCATGTCCATCCCTTTATGACCACAATGTACCCAACTTCTGATGGCTACTTTCAGCAGGATAATGCGCCATGTCATAAAGCTGGAATCATCTCAGACTGGTTTCTTGAACATGACAATGAGTTCGCTGTACTCAAATGGCCTCCACAGTCACCAGATCTCAATCCAATAGAGCATCTTTGGGATGTGGTGGAACGGGAGATTCGCATCATGGATGTGCAGCCGACAAATCTGCGGCAACTGTGTGATGCCATCATGTCAATATGGACCAAACTCCCTGAGGAATGCTTCCAGCACCTTGTTGAATCTATGTCACGAAGAATTGAGGCAGTTCTGAAGGCAAAAGGGGGTCCAACCTGTTACTAGCATGGGGTACCTAATAAAGTGGCCGGTGAGTGTATATTCTGTGCTGTGTGACTGATATTTTGCTGCTGTAACACTATAATTTCTCATTTTGTTGAGATCATTAAATATCTATCTATCTATCTATCTAAGCTAGCACAAACTGGTGATTAGCTTCTAACGCTAGCTTTTGGGGCACAAGGTTAATCCCTATTTCATACCACTATCAAGGCTCAAAATAGCACCACAATTAGTAACGTTAGTAAACAGTAGCATAATGAGTGTCCCTACATGTAAACCGAAAGCATTGAGAAGTTTGTAAGTGTACAGACAGTTTATTATTTTTTTTAAAAATATTTTTAAAATACAATTAAAATACTTTATAAAGACAGTAGCGTTCATGTTTACATGCACCATCTTGGAAAATAGTCATGATCAGTCGAACGACGAATGCTGTGCAACCAGTAACCAGTAACATAGCACAAACAATGCGTAACAATAACAATTTACCCTCTGCCCCAAAATCTAGTGTAAGACGCTAGCTTGTTTTAAGCTAGAGCCACATTTGATTAGCATATTAGCACACTTTTATAGACATGTAGTGTACAGCAAATCCTGGCACCACCATTTTAATCTAAAACCTCTCAGAAATCTCTACCATTGCAGCTTGCATGCACAATATCCACAAAGGAAATGATGTCATTACAAATTCATTAAGTAATTACAGCCATCCTTGATAAACGGTTAGCCGGCTCTTGTGCCCTCTGCTGCCAATGCTTGTTTTCTTGTTGCTGCATCTCATTCCTAGAACTAGTCCCATCCCTGCTTTTGCAGTTGAGCAAGAGGGAGTAGGGATGCATACCTTGACACTGATCCAACATAACAGAGCATGAAAGAGTAGAAAAAATAATTACATAACATTTAAACATTAATTTATTTTAGAACTGACTTTTGTAATTTCTATGATAAAAAAGAAAATTGTATCATTTGGATACAGGGATGGGAGTAGGATGGTAATCTGTTTGAATCACACTAAAAAAACTCGACTTTGAAATCCCCCCCAGTAATTTGACGGTAAAACTCTTATACTCCAAGTCTCTTTTAAACTGATTGACTGAGTTATGTTGTTATGTTGTTTCAATGTGCTTTATCATAGAACAGTGGTACATTTAACTGGCTTTGTGGCTCATCATAGCCCTCCTGTGTAAAAGGTGGTGCATAGGTGGTAGGCTGACTATATTCAGTACATGAAAATAGCGTTTGGTTGATGTAACCTTCTGTCACTTGTCTCACTTTTTGATCCACTTGATCATGAGGAGGAGGCATTAGGGGAAATCTCCCCTCTAACCATGAGTGTTTCATGCTCCACCTAGCATTTAATCACTCCATAGAAGACTAGACACCATCAGAATACATCTTGGTTTTGTATGTGCCTATGGCTGTGCATGGTTATTTTGGATGTGAATTTACGCATTTTCTTTTTTTTTTCATGTTGATAACATGCATGTTTGTTTGTGTGTATTGTATTCATGAAGTGGCTATAGGTCTGCTTGTGTGTGTTTGTGCTCCATTGTTTATTGTGGCTGCCAGTTGAGTGGTGCTTGCCTGTACAATAAATCTGGATGGTTTTATTGTGTGCAATTTACACTTTGATCACTTAAAGTGTAAATTGGCTATTTTCAACCTGAATCATATTTTTCATGCATTTGTGTCTAAGACTAATGTGAACAAAAAGCTTTGAAATTTAAGCAAGAATGTCATAACCCATAGTCATGAACCAAGCTGCAATGTAAATCTATAGGGCAAAAGCGCACCCTCAATGCACATCCACTAAAAGAGGGTGTTTTTGCAACTGACAGGCTCAGATTGTTATTATAAGTGTCCGACAACATTATGGGAAGATGGAGACATTTCCATTATCCTGCAATGCCTTTGTGTGGAACTTACTGTTGCCAGGGCAACACTGTGTTGTAAGAGCATTAACTTACCTCCGTTCTGTCTGCAGCTCTCCACATTTTTCTTGAGGAAAATCGGCTTTGGTATAAAGTTTCTTCTTCTCTTTGGCTGGCAGTAGTCATCTTTGGTCAAAACGGTCACTGCAGACCCAATAGTCTGCAAGGCAAAGTGCTAGCACAACTAGCTTCAACTTCAGCATGTCAGTATCCAAAGGAAACGTCTATGAAAAATGTGCAATATTTTGCAAGCAGAATTTATATATGTGCAATTGAAAGTCTTTAAGATAACACAAAACTATGCTGCATGCCAACAAACATCGCCCGAACTTCTATCCATACTTGTGTTCCACACTAGACACATCCTTGGTTCTCACCACTATCTTTTGGCAAGTTACTTCAGGATCATTTCAGAATGAGACTTGATCCTCTTCCTATTAGACACTTACAGTATAATAACAATCTGAGCCTGGCAAAAACAAAACAAGCACTCTTATTGAATGTACATTGATGGTGCACATTTGACCTATAGGATTACATTTCAGCCTGTTTCTCGGCTGCCGGCTACAGTGCTCTCACTCAATACTGCATCAATTTTAAAGATTTTTGTTCACATGATTAGTCACTTACTCTCTAAGACCAATGTACCTCACACATGTTGTGCAGCACTTTTATGGTTCATTAAGTGATTAGGACAGTAAAAAAACCTTGAGACAAACACATTTTGGTAAAAATAATGTAAGTTAGGAAATCACAAAGAGAAAGAGAGGGAGAAAGATGACAAACATGCTTCATGAAGGGTTAATACTTAATACAGAAACTACACATATTGGTCCCAAATGCATAGGCTTATAAGAACCAACACAATCCATACTCATACAAAGTCCTTAACCTACAAAAGTGGTGTGCTTATGTTTTCATTGGACACAAAATACACAAAGGAAACATGCACTCATAACACACACACACACACACACACACACACACACACACACACACACACACACACACACACACACACACACACACACACATCAGAGCAAGGTCAAGCCTGACAGCAAGCAGATGAGCTACTTAGGAGACCTGTCTCTTGTCTTTATCCTGTGCCTCCCCTCTGAGAGCTCTGTGCTCAAAGAGTCTATTGATAGGAAATAAACGATGAAGTCATAGTTGCTCTCAATGTCAAAAGGAAGATAAATTAATTGAATAAGTGTTAAGGTACAGTAAAAAAGTAGAACAAAATTGTGTAAAATTACAATTAATCCCATAATTAGTGGAGACTTAATCATGTTGGGTGTCTTTGGGGGATGATGTCTCATCAAAGTGCCATAAACCATCTTGCAGACATAAGTAATTCTAGTATAACCACCTCATGACTTGTCTACCCGTGTGTGGACCCTTTCTATCTATAGTATATATGGAACTCCCTACGGTACGCATTCATGGAGCGCTAGGAAGGACTTGGCTGAGCATCGCCGAAGCTTTGAGGTCCGGGCTGTAGCCTTGTTCTACAGTCTTTGCTTTAACTTGTGTAAGTGTGTGGTCCCTTGTCTTGTATCTGTCTGTGTATGTGTCTTTTTCTGCATGTGTTGTTTTGCCTCCATTCCTCCCATCTATTGTCTATATGTCTTTTGGTCCTGGGATGCGTTCCCAGTCTCAGTGTATTGTTTGTAATTGTTTGTCACTGTTTGTAATTTCTAAATGTTTAAAAAATATAAAAATTGATCACAAAAAAGTAATGCAAGTATGAAGACATCACGTCTAATGGCATGCAGAACAAATATAAACTGTAGAGTGCAATAGGCAATAACATATGATTGTATGTAATATTGTGCGCCAAATGCATACAATGCAGAAACAGCAGCACAATGGAGTACATAAACTATATTAAATTAGATTTAGAGAATAAAACTGAAACGAGAAGAAAGAATAGATAATGCTTGCCCACAACATGAAACCAACCTTCCAGCACACCCAAGGTACACAACGCCCCAACAAACCAGAGTAGGAAATGAATGCTTCACATCATCAGAGCTTAGAAGAGGGATTGTAGAGTCTGTATATGTTCAATATTGTTGATTCTGCTCCACCAAGCAGGCCTATCACCTCTGAAGACACTGGAGACCCAATATACAAATTATAAATATGCATGGAAATCAATACATATTTGGCAGTGGGGGAGAGAAACATTGAGAAAAACACAGGAAGAGAGCAGATGCCCTGGAATGTTCATCTTCATTTATTACAGTCATTTATTCTCTCTCTCTCTTCCCTCTGCTGCACACACACACATGCATGCATCCACAGCAGGAGGGGGAGAGAAAGAATATGTACAGATCAGCAAAATAACCATTCTTTTCTCTTCGACCAACCCTGTGGGGCTGTGCAGTGTGTAATAGCAAGTACACTCCTCTGACGATTAGCCAGACTGTATATTTGTCATTGACGGTCCAACGGAGGCCAGGGACCTCTCTGTAACACAAGTTCATTCATCCATTGACTTCCATCCTACATAGTATAAAGTACACAAGTCAACACAATTTAGATTTTTTTTTTGATAATTTTGTAAAATACAAACTATCGAAGAGGGGTTACACAATTATTAAAGGATCGTACAATAAATAAGAATGTTTTACTTGCAGTGTGCCATCTTGAGCTGCAGATGTAACAAGACCTTAGCCAGGAGCAATTTGTAACCGAGGTCCAGTGGCAGCAGTAGGGTTTGTGGAGAGATCTTTTTTTTTAATGAATTTCCTGCATTCCAGAGTAGTAGCTTCCATCTACTCCTAAAACATCATCCTACTCTGTCTCTGCATCATTTCCTTTTAGTCTAAAGGCTCTGACACACCAATCCGACGGCCGACCGTCGTCAGAGGAGGCAGTCGGATCATTCTGCTCCCGTTGGTCCAAAACGTGCCTCGTAACACGCCAAAGCAACGCCGACTTGAACTTACGTTCTGCGTGTGCACGAGACATAACACATCTCCATAAAAGCAGGCGGCGCTAATCTGTATTGTCGCCAAAAAAATTAACGGAAATAACGAACGTATCACGTAGGTCTGGCTTCTCCCGAATTTGAAAGCCGAATAGCTGCTCATTTGATATACATGTTTTTTGAAAACATTTAAAGTGGGAAAAACGCCATACAGTTGCTGAAGCTGTCTGTTTTTTTGATTGACAAAGGTCCTTTTGAAAGATTTTTGTCAGATTTTGAGAAGCATTCATTACGCTCATCCCCATTTCTAGTAAGTGTTTTAACAGAAGTGCACTGATTTGCTAGTCAAGGGCTAACACTCCACCAATCAACTGCCCACTGGCCGATTCAACAAGTCAATTTCTGAATTGAATCCCATAAATGAAACGTCTTTGATATTGACTACTGTGACACTGAAGTCTTGAAGCAGAGAAAGTGATTTTTCTACACCCCCAGTTGCGTTAATAACATTTTGTGTTTTGTGTTTAAAACATTTTAAAATTCAGTTTTAACTTGAGATATTGCAGCGATAGTCTTGGCCCAAAAGGACTCATCTCAGCTTTTGAAAATTAAACCAGGTAAACCTATTCTGGTACAACCTCTCAAATACAATTATGAACCTGAAAATTAGCATAATATGAGCACTTTAACATTGCTGTTATTTGCTGACATCAAAGTTGGAGAGGAGAGTTAAAGTTCAAAATTATAAATATTAAAGAGTTGTGTTTTATTTAATTGTTTTTCTTGCCTAGAAGGATAGTTCTATTTTGTATAGGCTTCGCCCTCTGAGGGCTACGCTATTGGGTTTTGGCCTGATCATGGTGGCGATGTCCAGGGTCATGGCTTGGCAGACTGTGGCCCAGCGAAACACCTGGATCCACATGCATGTCTCAGCTGCCCGCGGCAGTTAGACGCTAGATATGCGTCTGTACGGCCCCATAGCTCCAGACGGGCTTTTTTGGGCCCGGTCCCCCTCCGCAGGGACAGCCGGCAGGCTGCATGATGTCGGAGAACCATGAGAGCGGCCCCCACCTGTTTGAGGGCCACTCCCTTCCATCTTAACAGCCGTTTTTCCCCTCAACCATACAGCCCTTGTTTGCTCTGAACAACGCGCTGTTATGACAGTCGTTCCCCACACAAGCACAGACCGTGGCCGCACGCGGAGCGCCACAGCCTCCTCGTTATGCCGGCAGCGGGAATGTGCGGCCACCCATTGTCGATGACGCCGCTCAATCAACCACCTCCCCACGGCGATGCCGGCGGGACGTGGGACACATTAACCCAGTGGCCGCTCCAGCCCCACACGGCGGTGACCGGCCACTGCCCTTTTCGAAAAGCCCTACCACGGGCTGGCCAAGATGAGTGATGTTGCCCAGCGATGTCGCCCAGCGATGGGGTGGGCTCTGCGGTCCCCGCTAGCCATGCCGGTGAACAACACTCAGACATGTGCTATCAGAGTGCGGCGCAGGATGGACTGGCTTGACACACATCGACTCATGGATGTCAAAGCCGATAACACGAGGTTACACACTCCAGTTCACCTCCCCCCGCCTCATTTTCGCGAGTTTGTTGGAGGCGACGGTATCATAGCACAGTCAGACGTGATGACGTCAGAGCTAGAAGGGTTGCTGACAAGCGGAGCCATTTCCCGCGTCCTTCCAGGGGAGGAGAACGAGGGTCTTTTACTCTCGCTACTTTCTCACCCCAAAGGGGTCAGGAGGACTGCGTCCCATCCTTGACCTGTCACAGTTCAATCGATACATTACGGAGCGCCCTTTTCCCACATGCTCACCATCAGGCACGTCTTGGAATGTGTGCACCACCACGAATGGTTTACGTCAGTGGATCTGAAAGAAGCTTACTTTCACGTCTAAATCATTCCCGGGAACAGGAAACCCCTGCGGTTCTCCTTCCAAGGGGCCCGTTTCCGTTCAGGTACTCACTACCCCCTCGCAGAGGGGGCATCAGAGTCCTTTTTTATTTGGACGATCTGCTCATTCTAGCCCCCTCTCGTGGGCAAGCGGCGCTGCAGACTATAGAGGTCTTGCGGCTGCAAACGCTGGGTTTTGCCATAATTTGGCGAAAGACCGCTCTGGTCCCCGCATAATCGATAGGTTATCCGGGCGTGGACATAAACTCGATCACCATGAGGGCCAGGTTGTCAGCACCAAGACAGGACGCCCTAACCTCTCTGTTGTCCCGCTTCAGGCCACGCAAGACAGTGTCATCGCTGTCAGTGATGCGGCTCCTGGGCATAATGTCTGCGGGATAAACGGTGGTTCCCCTGGGTCTTTTCCACATAAGGAAAGTCCAAAGGTAGTTTCTTCGCCAACAACTCGATCACATTCACCACAAATGGCGAATGCTGTCCATCGCTCATTCCCTCCTGTCAGACCTGGCATACTGAGGGAACCCCCGGACCCTGTCTTCCGGGGTTCCCCAGGGCAGAGTCGCAGTCTGACACACTTCTCTGCTCCTCCATTCCTGGAGTTACCTAGTCAAAACCCCATAGTGACGGTGTCTGCCCCCCGACCATTGAAATTATTTAAATCAAAGGTAAACAGAAGAGGAGCTGGGCATGAAAACCTCATAACAATTAAAACCACAAGTGCAATAGTGCAAAAGAATAGGATAATTAAATGTGGACTCTTAAACATCAGATCTCTCTCTTCGAAAGGTGTACTAGTAAATTAATTAATATCAGATTCTAACATTGATTTATTTTGTCTTACTGAAACCTGGCTGGGTGATGGAGAATATGTTAGTCTAAATGAATCTGAACCCCCCCAGTCATATTAATACTCACATTCCTCGAGGCACAGGCCGAGGAGGTGGAGTGGCAGCTATCTTCGATTCTAGTCTAATAATCAGCTCTAAACCTAAACTAAATTATAACTCATTTGAAAGTCTTGTTCTTAGTCTTTCACACCCAAGTTGGAAATCACTGCAGCCAGTTCTATTTGTTATAGTGTACCGAGCACCTGGTCCATACTCTGAATTCTTATCTGAATTTGCAGAGTTTTTGTCAAATTTATTGCTAAAAACGGACAGTTTTTATTATAGAAGATTTTAATATTCACGTGGACGATGAGAATGATAGCCTTAGTACTGTGTTTATCTCTCTATTAGATTCTATTGGCTTCTCTCAAAGTGTTCATAAACCGACTCACCGTTTTGGCCACACCCTCGATCTTGTTCTGGTATATGGTGTTGAAATTGAACATTTAATAGTGTTCCCACAGAATCCCTTTCTATCTGACCACTGTTTGATAACTTTTGAGTTTATACTGCTGAACTACACGCCATTAGGCAAAAACTTCTATACAAGATGTCTATCTGATAGTGCTGTAGCTTTATTTAATTTAAGGATGTGATTCCATTAGCATTTAATTCATTACCAAGTCACAAAGTAACGGAGGACTCCTATGCTAATTTCAGTCCCTCCCAAATCGATCATTTTGTTGATATTGCAGCAGGCTCGCTGCAAACGACACTCGACTCTGTTGCCCCTCTAAAAAAGAAGATAATAAAACAAAGACGGTTAGCTCCATGGTATAACACTGGAACTCGCAAATTAATGCAAACATCGCGGAAACTTGAGAAGATTTGGCTTTCCACCAAATTGGAAAATTCTCGGTTAATCTGGCAAGATAGTCTTAAAACTTATAGGAAGGCCCTCCGTAATGCCAGAGCAGCGTACTACTCGTCATTAATAGAGGAAAATAGGAACAACCCCAGGCTTCTTTTCAGCACTGTAGCCAGGCTAACGGAAGGTCACAGCTCTACTGAGCCAAGTATTCCCATAGCTCTTAGTAGTAACGACTTCATGAGATTCTTCAATGATAAAATTATAACTATTAGAAGCAAAATTCACCAAGACCTGCCTTTAACTCAGGAACCTTAGAAACAGTTGTAAAACCAGATATATGTTTAGACTGCTTTGCTTCACTTGATCAATTTAATTCAATTATTTCTTCATCTAAACCATCAACCTGCCTCTTAGACCCCATCCCGACTAGGCTACTTAAAGAAGTTTTACCCTTAGTCAACACTTCTCTACTAGATATAACCAATCTGTCTTTATTTAACAGTATATGTACCACAGCACTTTAAATTAGCTGTAATTAAACCTCTTCTGAAAAAGCCCAACCTTGATCCAGAGGTTTTAGCCAACTATAGACCTATATCCAATCTTCCATTTCTCTCTAAGATTCTTGAGAAGGCAGTCGCTAAACAGCTATGTGACTTTCTGCACAGCAACAGCTTATTTGAGGATTTTCAGTCAGGATTTAGAGTTAATCATAGCACAGAGACAGCACTTGTGAAAATTACTAACAACCTCCTAATTGCATCAGACAAAGGACTTATCTCTGTACTGGTGTTATTAGATCTTAGTATTGCATTTGATACCATTGATTATCATATCTTATTACAGAGATTGGAACATTTAATTGACATTTAATTGGACTGCTGTAAGCTGGTTTAAGTATTACTTATCAGATCAAGCTCAGTTTGTTCATGTCTGCGCACGCCAACGTTAGTCATGTAGTCCCACAAGGATCTGTGCTCGGTCCAATCCTGTTCACTTTATATATGCTTCCTTTAGGCAACATTATCAGGAAGCACTCCATAAACCTTCATTGTTATGCAGATGATACTCAATTATATCTATCAATCAAGCCGGATGAAACTAATCAGTTAGCTAAACTTCAAATGTGCCTTCAGGATATTAAAACCTGGATGAGCTGTAATTTTGTAATGTTAAACTCAGATAAAACTGAATATTGCTCTGGGACCCAAGCACCTCCTTGACGCATTATCCAAAGAGATAGTTACTCTGGATGGCATCACCCTGACTGAATACTCACAAGCCCCCGGCTGAGCGCCGCTGCGTTGGAGTTTATCCCGGTGGACGAGAGGGTCGCCTCCCTACGCCTGCGGGTGATGGGGGGAAAAACTCTGACTGTTGTTTGTGCATATGCACCAAACAAGAGTTCGGAGTATTCGGCCTTCTTGGAGACCTTGAATGGAGTCCTGTATGGGGCTCCAGTAGGGGACTCCATAGTTCTGCTGGGGGACTTTAACGCACACGTGGGCAATGATGGAGATACTTGGAGAGGCGTGATTGGGAGGAACGGCCTCCCTGATCTGAACCAGAGTGGTTGTCTGTTGTTGGACTTCTGTGCTAGTCATGGATTGTCCATAATAAACACCATGTTCGAACATAGGGATGCTCATAAGTGTACGTGGTACCAGAGCACCCTAGGCCAAAGATCAATGATCGATTTTATAATCGTTTCATCTGATCTGAGGCCGTATGTTTTGGACACTGGGATGAAGAGAGGGGCAGAGCTGTCAACTGATCACCATTTGGTGGTGAGTTGGGTCAGGGGATGGGGGGAGGACTCTGGACAGACCTGGTAAGCCCAAACGCGTAGTGCGGGTAAAATGGGAACGTCTGGAGGAGGAAAAAAAAAAAGAATGGCGAATAAGCACTTAACTGCAAACTTAGCAAATTTAGCATCCATTCCTCGTCTGCCACAGCCTGTCCCAAAAAATGAAAACACACTAACACTAGCTTTACTAAACGTCAGGTCTTTGGCAGGAAAATCATTTTTAATCAACGATTTTATTATTAACCACAATCTAGATTTTATGTTTTTAACAGAAACCTGGTTAGACCTTAATAACAGCAATGCTGTTCTCATCGAGTCAGCTCTCCCCCTAACTTCAGTTTTATGAGCGAGAATAGGGTGAATAAGAAAGGAGGTGGAGTCGCCATTTTGTTTAATGACTCATTCCACTGTACGCAAATATGTTATGGAAATTTTGCTTCGTTTGAATATGTGGCTCTTCAGTTAAGGTCCTCCCCTCAAGCGATATTTCTAAACATCTACAGGCCACCTAAATATTGTGCAACCTTCATTGATGACTTCACTGAACTACTGTCTATAATGTGCATTAACTTTGATTGTGTAATCATTGTGGGTGATTTTAACATTCATGTCGACAACCCCCAGGACAGGGGGACCAAAGAACTGTGTTTTTGAGAACTATGGACTGACTCAGCATGTGACAGAGCCCACGCACAATAAGGGACACACTCTTGACCTGATTGTCTCCAAGGGTCTGAACATTTCCAAGGTTGTGGTGACTGACGTTGCTCTCTCTGATCATTCCTGTGTTTTCTTCAGCGGCACTATCTCTGTGCCCAAAAGTGTTCAAACAAAGATAATCAGAAAACGGTATATCACTGAAAACACTAGTGAAACATTTATTCAACTTTTTTCTTCCACACCAGCCCTCTCTGGGCTCTCAGTCACTGAGCTTGTAGATAATTTCAACTGTAAAATTACAAATGTTATTGATGCCATTGCTCCCACTAAGGTCAAAGTTGTCTCTGGTAAGAAAAGATCTCCATGGAGAAATGTCCCACTGGTGAGAACAGAAAAAAGAGAGTGTCGAAAAGCTGAACGAAGGTGGCGAAAAACAAACCTCCTGGTCCATTATAACACCTATAAAGAGAGACTTCGCATTTATAATTTGGAACTGAGGAATGCAAGGAGGTCTTTCTTCTCTGATATTATCTCTAGAAACAATAATAATGCACGTGCTTTGTTTGCTACTGTTGATAGGTTAACAACCCCTCCAGTACCAGTAGCATCTGAACTGTTATCTACCAAGGCCTGCAATGACTTTGCCTCCTTCTTCAAAGACAAAATTCACAAGATTAGGCAAACAGTCAGTGCCTCCATATCAAGTACAGGATATGTGCTGTCACAGTGTTCAAACAAAACTAGTTCCAATATGACAGAATTTCATACGATCAACCATAAAAACCTGGAGGACATTATACAACATCTGAAATCCTCCTCCTGTTGCCTTTATATTCTAACAACCGGTGTTTTCAAAAATGTTTCGAATTGTTTGGCCTCTGATCTTCTACAGATTGTGAACACGTCTCTTCTTTCAGGAATCTTTCCACAGGCCCTGAAAACTGCAGTAATCAAGCCACTCTTAAAAAAGAACAATCTAGACACGTCACTAATGAGCAACTATAGGCCAATATCAAACCTTCCGTTTCTAAGTAAAATCATTGAAAAAGCGGTTTTTCAACAACTCAACCATTTCTTGTCACTAAGCAACAGTTTTGATACCTTTCAGTCGGGTTTCCGACCACACCACAGCACTGAGACGGCTCTTGTCAAAGTCTTTAATGACATCCACCTTAACACAGATAATGGCAAAATTTCAGTCTTAGTATTACTTGATCTCAGTGCTGCATTTGACACGGTTGACCACGAAATATTACTAGACCGATTGGAAAACTGGGTTGGCCTTTCTGGCTCAGTACTAAACTGGTTTGAATCCTACCTGCAGAATAGGGATTGCTTTGTGTCAATAGGTAATTATACATCTGAGCATACAAATATGACGTGCGGAGTTCCCCAAGGCTCCATTCTGGGGCCTCTTCTGTTTAACATCTACATGCTTCCACTGGCCCAGATTATGGAAAACAACAAAATAAGTTACCATAGTTATGCGGACGACACACAAATTTACATAACCTTATCGCCAGGGGACTATAGTCCAATACAAAAACTGACTAAGTGCATCGAACAAATTAATGACTGGATGTGCCAGAACTTTCTTAAATTAAATGAAGGAAAAACTGAGGTGGTTGTTTTTGGAGCAAAAGAGGAACGATTAAAAGTCTGCGCTCAGCTTCAAACAACAATATTAAAAACAACAGACAAAGCCAGAAATCTTGGTGTAGTCATGGACTCTGACCTGAATTTAACAGCCACATTAAGACAATTACAAAGTCAGCCTATTATCACCTTAAGAATATATCAAGGGTTAAAGGACTCATGTGTCAACAGGATTTGGAAAAACTCCATGCTTTTATCTTCAGTAGACTTGACTACTGTAACGGGGTTTTTACAGGTCTCACTAAAAAATCAATCAGACAGCTGCAGCTGATTCAGAACGCTGCTGCTCGGGTCCTCACTAAGACAAAGAGACTGGATCACATCACTCCAGTCCTGAAGTCTTTACACTGGCTTCCTGTGTCTCAAAGAATTGATTTCAAAGTACTTTTGCAAGTTTATAAATCACTAAATGGTTTAGGGCCAAAATACATTTCTGATCTGCTACTACACTACGACCCCCCCAGACCTCTCAGGTCATCTGGGACAGGTCTGCTTTCTGTCCCCAGAGTTAGAACTAAACAGGGTGAAGCAGCATTCAGTTTCTATGCTCCTCATATCTGGAACAAACTCCCAGAAACCTGCAGATCCGCTGCTACTCTCAGTTCTTTTAAATCAAAGTTGAAGACCTTTCTTTTTGATGTTGCATTTCTTTAAATTATGTTAATTTCTTATACTGCACTGTAACTTTTATTCTTATGTTTTATCTGTTTTTATTTTTTATTTTTAACTGTTTATTCTTGTGTTTTATCTGTTTTTATTTTTTGTGTAAAGCACTTTGAATTGCCCTGTTGCTGAAATGTGCTATACAAATAAAGCTGCCTTGCCTTGCCTTGCCTTACAGCCCGATCCGGTTGGGGAGAGTTCTAGCCTGACCAGGGTCCTCTCTTTACCCTGTCTCTCTTAGTGTTGGAGCTAAATCCTGCTCCATTCTCAGGGTTCATTCAATTAGTAGTCAAAATCTCAGATGTTGAAATGTGAATCCATTTTATTACATAGGATATCCTAGAGACAAAGTTACCTGGATCAAGCTCTCGCAGCTCTCCCCTTCCTTTGTCTGACTCTTTTTCTCTCAGACCCCAAGTATTATCTCACAAAGGGTGGGGTCTTGTGCTTATTCCTTATCTTTTAGTTGGGATGTGACTGAGGGTTTATGACCCTCAGAGACTTGGAAAGCAACAGAGCAGTTGGGCCATAAAGGGTGACTGAAACCAGAGACAGGGTGTCTCTAACATCATCAATTCAGCTTATGACACATTTGTAGAGCTGGGTTATAACAAAATATACCAGAACATCTTATATTATAAAACAGAAGTATTGCAAAACAACTTAATGCGACAAACAACAAACTATATATTTATAACAACATACTTAATGCATGACCCAAAAGTCTTCATTTATGTTGAAATAATGCTTTTACCTTTTAGCTTGAATGTATAAAGCAAATCACACACAATGTTTAAGCACATATAAAATTTTAAATCCCAACATTAGTTATGCTGTAATAGTTTTAGACAGTTTTAGACACACTGAGCTCTCTCCTATCTTTCTATCTTCCTATTTTGTGTGCATCTATGTCCCAGAAATGCTTGTTACTAATCTAGCTCTGGGGAGTCATTCCCCGTAATCCTTTTGTTCTTTTTCTCCCAGCATGTTTCCTCAGATCAGGGAGGCTCCAAAATCATGGTTGCAGCTGTCGCCATGGTCCCGCTACACGTTCCCTTCCCTGTCACGTCCTGCTGTGCCTTGTAATGCTGCACAGTGCCCTGCTATGCCATGAACTACTACAAAGAACTACTACAAACTACTATTTTTTTTGGGACTGTTATTGCCACTCTTCATTCTAACCCCAACCAGTCGTCAGACACCGCCTACCAAGAGCCTGGGTCTGTCCGAGGTTTCTTCCCAAAGGGGAGTTTTTCCTTGCCACTGTCGCACTGTTGCTTGCTCTGGAGGAAACTACTAGAACTGTTGGGTCCTTATAAATTCTGTAGTATGGTCTATACCTACTCTATCTGTAAAGTGTCTTGAGATAACTATTGTTATGAATTGATACTATAAATAAAATTGAATTGAATTGAATTGAATTGAATAAAGCGCCAGAGCGACATATGCTCAGCCCAGCTGTTGGAAATAGCTTGATGCCTCCCGCCGTGGACGCACAGTCACCTGCTGTCTCTCAAAGCAGTGTAGGCCTATAACCCGATGTTTTTTTGAAACGGGTGGCCGACCTGATGTCGAGGTGGGGGCCCACAACGAGTGGAGATTGAATCCCACTATTGTTCAAATGTTATGGAGCAGGTTCGGGGAAGCGGAGGTGGATCTGTTCGCTCCACGAGAAAAACACACGGTGCACTAGGTGTTTTTTTCCTCTTGGCGTAGACGCCTTCTCCCACCAGCCCTGGCACAGCCCCCCCGATATGCTTTTCCTCCGATCCCTCGATTCCTGGAGCGCATCCAGGAGGAGTATCTGTCAATGGCTCTGGTGGCACCGGAGCGCACGAGCGCGTCCTGTGTCCCGACCCTCGTTCAGCTGCTGGTGGCTCCCCCCTAGCAAATTTCGTGGCAGGGAGACGCACTGTCGCAGCTGAACAGCGCGATCTGTCATCACCCAGTGATAACCCAGAGACTTTGGGGCTTGTTTTATTATTTTGATTTATTTGATTTATTTTTTAGGGACTGTTATTGCCACTCTTCATTCTAACCCCAACCGGTCGTCAGACACCGCCTACCAAGAGCCTGGGTCTGTCCGAGGTTTCTTCCCAAAGGGGAGTTTTTCCTTGCCACTGTTGCTTGCTCTGGAGGAAACTACTAGAACTGTTGGGTCCTTGTAAAGTGTCTTGAGATAACTCTTGTTATGAATTGATACTATAAATAAAATTGAATTGAATTGAATTGTTGCTGAGCGGTAACGCTTACAGAGATTAGGCTTTCCCCCTGCCGTGGTGCGCACCATCCAGGGCTCCAGAGCCCCTTCTAACACAGCATGTTACGCAGTGCGCTGGTCTGCCTTCCAGCGCTGGTCTGCCTCCCAGCGCTGGCGCACAGGGAGGGATGCGGATCCCACACGTGTCCCCTGCCTCTCGTGTTGACGTATCGCCAAACTCTGGTGGATAGCGGTTTGGCTCCATCTACAGTCAAAGCATACGCAGCAGCCCTCTCCTGCCAGGAAGGCTAGGGTAAGAGGGAAGTTTTTGCCTATGCGCTGGTGAAGCGTTTTCTGAAGGGGGTTAGGCGTCAAAAACCGTCTGTTCGCCCCCTCACCCCCCAGGGGACCTAGCTCTGGTGCTCCGGGCTCTGTGGAAGCCCCCCTTTGAGCCTCTGGCACAGGCTTCTCTCAGAATGCTGTCACTAAAACGGCGCCTTTCTTTGCCCTAACGTCAGCCAAAAGAGTGAGTGATTTATGTGCACTGTTGGTTTCTCCGTCCTGCCTCTCCATTAGAGGGGACGGGAGCGCAGCCACATTACAGCCAAATCCCTCCTTCACACCGAAGATTCTAACTAGTTTTTTTCGGTCGAGAGTGTTTTTTCCCCCCGCCTCGTCAACGATGCGGAGGTGGCTTCCCACCGGTTGTGTCCGGTGTGTGCCCTGTCTCAATACATTTTACGCACGGCAAATATCAGAAAAACACAACAGCTGGTTGTGCATTATAGAGTACACTCCCGAGGGTCAGCCCTCTCAAAACAGCGTCTGTCTCACTGGCTGTGAGGGCCTCCTGGGCTTCCCCGTGCCCTTTCATCCGCTTCTATGTGCGAGATATGTCTGAACATGTGTATATGTTCTGTCCACAATCAACAACGTGTAATGCTTTGTTGGATGTGCGTTATGAGGACAAGAAGCAGATGCCCGATTGTTACCAATCTCAGGCACCTAGTGCGTGCCGCTGCAGTCACACACTGCTGTCTTCACCTCACCTGTTTTAGGCACATTGTGAGACGCAGTTTCTTGTAGTTTCATAAGCATGTTACTTCCAGGCTCTCCTATGCCACGTAAGTGGTGCCGCAGCAACCTTGCTCTGCTGTCTCACCTCTCCTGTTTTTGGAGTATTTTTGTGAGACGCAGTTCTTAATGTCATACATTGTCATATCATGTTACATGCACGGAGATGATGATATCACTCCATTGCATGCGTGATTTTTTCGCCCGCATACAGTCCTCCCTCCGGCGTCCCTTGCAGGGTCAATCAGGCACAATTCCCATTACTCATTGAACTACTGCCATCATATTGCGGGCCTTATGAACTTTTCAGGACACAACGTTAGCATGACTTTATCAGAAGAATGACTCTGATTGAGCCTCTGTACATTGTTGTTGGGAAAATGTGGTCTATGTTCAGCTTGTGGGCCCTGTGCAGGTGGCATTGACTACATCAGCTTCGCCCTAACCCAATAGCGTAGCCCTTAGAGGGCGAAGCCTATACAAAATAGAATGATAGTTACGTAGGTAACTCCAGATTCTATGAGTATAGGCGTAGCCCTCTAAGGTCCGGGCCACCTGCTCCTAGAACATTAGTTGAAGAAAAAGCTGATGTTTTGGGAGACGAACGGGTCCGCTGTGTACATATACAGTAAATGCGGACGTAGTTGAGGCCCGCGCTGGACGCTTGGGCGGGAAAGAAAATCTTCACGACTGCGCATGCGCGAAGGGATAAACCCAATACTCATATAATGCCTATACTCATGGAATCTGAAGTTACCTACGTAACTATCGTTCTGCTTCATCTTCTCAAAGTTGTTTCCCCCACTACGAGGGGGAAGCGGGCCCCATGCGTAATTGGCGGTCGTCTACACACTTGCATTGTGAGTGTAGGGTCTCTGCCTGGCTTTGTTTAAAGTTCTCTTGTGGAATTGTTCAAGAGTTCTTGGGGGTCTTCTGCTGGCTACAGGGACTGAATAGGCATTTAATTTGCTTATCGGCCGGCTTTGTATCCATAACCACATCAAACCATTCATCTCTGAACATAGTGATACTGCTAAGCCAAGTCTCACCAAACAAACATGCTGTACACATATTTTACTTCATTCAAGCTGTATCACATATAACACAAACCACCAATACAACAGACAACACCAGATGCAAGCTGGATAAATAGTATAGAATATTAATGTCATAATAATAAGCATTGATATTTAACATTGACTTACCCTTTGAAGTGTCTACTCCTGCTTATTTCTTGGCAGCAAAATAGTTAAGGTATTTTTTTTATTGCCGCTCTGACGTGGACAGGTCAGCATGTACAGTAAGTAAGCATGAACAATGTCATCAATGGAATCTCCCCATTTGCAGGGTCAGTCTTGTATGGATCATCTGGTCTTGTGTCTACAGCAACTACCGTACTCTCAGTGTCATCTTCTGCAGGCTCTCCACTTTGCTGGTGAGGGGCTGAAGCTGCCCTTCGGCCAACATATGTACTTGTTTAACTCAGAGACTCTTCCCAACTGGTGTTTGCAATACCGAGATCTGCTTGTTGGCTTCCAACCCTAACCCTAACGTCACTCTATTGACACACAATGCTAGCGTTGGCGCTAGTTGCTGCAGAGTTGTTCAGGTAGCTGAGTCACTGGGTATTGTCTAATGGTTCTCTACCCCTATATAGATATACAGTGGGTACGGAAAGTATTCAGACCCCTTTACATTTTTCACTCTTTGTTTCATTGCAGCCTTTTTCCAAAAATCAAAAAAGTTCATTTTATGACAGAGAAATTCGTTTTTATCTCTGTAGTAGTGTCTTAGAATATTATACCTTGCATGCTTAAATTCATGTTCATATCATAATCACTGCTTTCATGCTTATCATATATTCATATCTTGCTTGACGTATATTCATACATGCTTTTATATTTTATAATCTTATATGCACATTTAACCAACTATGTTTTCCTTAAAGCACCGCCATGAAGTCTACTCTGTTGTAAATCCTTTAGATAGTCTTAGTTTCGAGGTCAGGCACTCTGCCCTCCTTTTTCTGTGTAGATAGACTCAACAACTGTAAATCTTTTGTGTGTGTGCTTTAATAAAAAAGCCTATGCTTTTGTAACTAGGTGTTGAAGCAACTCTGGCAGGCAGATTGCAGTCACGGATCTAGCCCTTTGCAAAAAGCTTTTCAACTACACATTTTGCCGTCTGCGTCTCGTTTCCTTGCTTGACCATGTTTATTTAGTAAGATAAAGTGTCCTGAACCTGACATTTTCTGGTGCCGAAACCCGGGAGTCAACAGCTGAGGAGTCCAGGACCGCGCCCGATCAAGGCCAGATGATCTGTTAACAGCCGTCCACCTCTTCGTAGGACGGGGCCATAGGTTGGTCCGGTGCCGCCCTGCACCCTTGGTGACGACTCCCATGGTCAAGCGGCATCACAAGGTGGTGTGTGTGCGCTTATTGGTACTATGTGTTGCACCTTTATCCCAGATAATGACAAAGATACTAGTGTCATTCAGAAAGCCATTCTTAATTTGACTGCTCTTAGAGATGCTGCTGAGGCAGATAATGTAGTTAGCGGAGATTTCCTCTCCTGGTTAACTTCAGGACCTTGGTATGGATTATTGCTTTGAATTGTTACTTTCCTTGTAGCAGTACTTGTAATATTTTTCATACACTGATACAACTGACCAACTATGCACATGTCCAGTTTCATCAGCTCTCTGCTAAATCTGATAAGTAATGTTAAATGTGTCCCAAGCCCACACAATGATGTATTAAAGCACACATAAACTTTTGAACTCATTTTGGCCAACAGGGTGATCGCTCCCTAAGGGAGGGTCGAGAAGGAATTTTTCCTTTCTAACAGACGGAAAGGGTTTTTTGCCTTCTCCCTAATGAGAGTAAAAACTGTCCTATTTGAGTACATGTAAAGACGTAATTATTGACAACCGCAACCCGGAGAGATAATTGCTGATGTTTGTTAAATGTACAACAGGAGGGAAATGACAGAGAAATTCGTTTTTATCTCTGTAGTAGTGTCTTAGAATATTATACCTTGCATGCTTAAATTCATGTTCATATCATAATCACTGCTTTCATGCTTATCATATATTCATATCTTGCTTGACGTATATTCATACATGCTTTTATATTTTATAATCTTATATGCACATTTAACCAACTATGTTTTCCTTAAAGCACCGCCATGAAGTCTACTCTGTTGTAAATCCTTTAGATAGTCTTAGTTTCGAGGTCAGGCACTCTGCCCTCCTTTTTCTGTGTAGATAGACTCAACAACTGTAAATCTTTTTGTGTGTGCTTTAATAAAAAGCCTATGCTTTTGTAACTAGGTGTCTGTTCCGGAAGCAACTCTGGCAGGCAGATTGCAGTCACGGATCTAGCCCTTTGCAAAAGCTTTTCAACTACACATTTTGCCGTCTGCGTCTCGTTTCCTTGCTTGACCATGTTTATTTAGTAAGATAAAGTGTCCTGAACCTGACATTTTATTTCTCAGTAATGTACACTCAGCAACCCATCTTGACAGAAAAAAACAGAAATTTAGAAATTTTTGCATATTTATTAAAAAACAAAAACTGAAATATCACATGGTCATAAGTATTCAGACCCTTTGTTCAGTATTTAGTAGAAGCACCCTTTTGATCTAATACAGCCATGAGTCGTTTTGGGAAAGATGCAACAAGTTTCTCACATCTGGATTTGGGTATCCTCTGCCATTCCTCCTTGCAGATCCTCTCCAGTTCTGTCAGGTTGGATGGTAAACGTTGGTGGACAGTCATTTTCAGGTCTCTCCAGAGATGCTCAATTGGGTTTAAGTCAGGGCTCTGGCTGGGCCATTCAAGAACAGCCACAGAGTTGTTGTGAAGCCACTCCTTCGTTATTTTAGCGGTGTGCTTAGGGTCATTGTCTTGTTGGAAGGTAAACCTTCGGCCCAGTCTGAGGTCCAGAGCACTCTGGAAAAGGTTTTCGTCCAGGATATCCCTGTACTTGGCCGCATTCATCTTTCCCTCGATTGCAACCAGTCGTCCTGTCCCTGCAGCTGAAAAACACCCCCACAGCATGATGCTGCCACCACCATGCTTCACTGTTGAGACTGTATTGGACAGGTGATGAGCAGTGCCTGGTTTTCTCCACACATACCGCTTAGAATTAAGGCCAAAAAGTTCTATCTTGGTCTCATCAGACCAGAGGATTTTATTTATCACCATCTTGGAGTCCTTCAGGTGTTTTTTAGCAAACTCCATGCGGGCTTTCATGTGTCTTGCACTGAGGAGAGGCTTCCTTCGGGCCACTCTGCCATAAAGCCCCGACTGGTGGATTGCTGCAGTGATGGTTGACTTACTACAACTTTCTCCCATCTCCCGACTGCATCTCTGGAGCTTAGCCACAGTGACCATTGGGTTCTTCTTTGCCTCTCTCACCAAGGCTCTTCTCCCCCGATAGCTCAGTTTGGCCGGACGGCCAGCTCTAGGAAGGGTTCTGGTCGTCCCAAACGTCTTCCATTTGAGGATTATGGAGGCCACTGTGCTCTTAGGAACCTTAAGTGCAGCAGAAATTTTTTTTTGTAACCTTGACCAGATCTGTGCCTTGCCACAATTCTGTCTCTGAGCTCTTCAGGCAGTTCCTTTGACCTCATGATTGTCATTTGCTCTGACATGCACTGTGAGCTGTAAGGTCTTATATAGACAGGTGTGTGGCTTTCCTAATCAAGTCCAATCAGTATAATCAAACACAGCTGGACTCCAATGAAGGTGTAGAACCATCTCAAGGATGATCAGAAGAAATAGACAGCACCTGAGTTACATATGAGGGTCACGGCAAAGGGTCTGAATACATATGACCATGTGATATTTCAGTTTTTGTTTTTTAATAAATATGCTAAAATTTCTAAATTTCTGTTTTTTTCTGTCAAGATGGGTTGCTGAGTGTACATTACTGAGAAATAAAATGAACTTTTTTGATTTTTGGAAAAAGGCTGCAATGAAACAAAGAGTGAAAAATTTAAAGGGGTCTGAATACTTTCCGTACCCACTGTACAAAATATTCGTCTTTTGCCAAGAGTAGCAGTGGTTAGGACATTTACTCACTTTGTGTCTTGTTAAAATTAATATAAACACTACCACTAGTTAACAAGAGAAAATACTGTCTCTATTAATGGCAATGGTTGTAAGGACATCTTTTCATTATGGGAAATAAATGTGTCTCCAGATTATAATTTATTGTGAACCCTGCTCTGTAATGGACATTAATTTATATTAATTTATTTACACACACACATAAAAAAAAAAAAATCCCCCTCTCACCCCTTGTGGGGTGGTATGTGTCATCCTCAAGCTCGGGTCCTCTACCAGAGGCCTGGGAGTTTGAGGGTTCTGCACAGTATCTTAGCTGTTCCTAGGACTGCACTCTTCTGGACAGAGACCTCTGATGTTTTACCTGGAATCTGCTGGAGCCACTCTCCCAGTTTGGGGGTCACAGCCCCCAGTGCTCCAATTACCACTGGCACCACTGTTGCTCTTACTTTCCACATCTTTTCTAGCTCCTCTTTCAGCCCTTGGTATTTCTCGATCTTCTCGTTCTCCTTCTTCTTGATGTTGCTGTCGCTTGGGATTGCCACATCTATCACTACTGCCTTCTTCTGCTGTTTGTCCATCAACACGATATCTGGTTGGTTAGCCATCACCAGTTTGTCAGTCTGGATCTTGAAGTCCCACAGGATCTTAGCTCGGTCATTCTCGACTACCTTAGGTGGTGTCTTCCATTTTGACCTTGGAACTTCCAGCCCATACTCGTGGCAGATGTTCCTGTACACTATGACAGCTACCTGGTTATGGCGTTCCATGTACGCACTTCCTGCCTGCATCTTACACCCTGCTGTTATGTGCTGTACTGTCTCAGGGGCATCCTTGCACAGTCTGCACCTGGAGTCCTGCCTGGTGTGGTAGACCCCGGCCTCTATTGATCTTGTACTGAGAGCCTGTTCTTGTGCTGCCATGATTAGTGCCTCTGTGCTGTCCTTCAGTCCAGCCTTTTACAGCCACTGGTAGGAATTCTTGATATCAGCCACTTCTTCTATTTGTCTGTGGTACACGCCGTGCAGCGGCTTGTCCCTCCATGACGGTTCTTCCTCTTCCTTGTCCTCACCTTCGGGTTTCTGCTGCCTGAGGTATTCACCAAGCCCTTCATCTTTGGGGGCCATCTTTTCGATGTACTCCTGGATCTTCGTCGTTTCATCCTGGACAGTGGTCTTGACACTCACTAGCCCTCGGCCTCCCTCGCTACGCTTGGTGTACAGTCTCAGGGTGCTGGACTTGGGGTGAAACCCTCCATGCATTGTGAGGAGCTTTCTGGTCTTGATGTCAGTAGCCTCTATCTCCTCCTTCGGCCAGTTTATTATACCAGAGGGGTATCTGATGACTGGCAGGGCGTATGTGTTGATGGCTCGGATCTTGTTTTTCCCGTTCAGCTGACTTTTCAGGACCTGCCTCACTCTTTGTAGGTATTTGGCTGTGGCGGTCTTCCATGCTGCCTCCGCATGGTTTCCGTTAGCCTGTGGCACCCCAAGGTATTTGTAACTATCCTGAACATCTGCAATGTGGCCTTCTGGTAGTTCAATCCCCTCAGTTCTGATCATCTTCCCTCTTTTTGATACCATGCGACCACACTTGTCCAGTCCGAACGACATTCCAATGTCATTGCTGTAGATCCTGGTAGTGTGGATCAGTGAGTCGATGTCTCGCTCATTTCTGGCATACAGCTTGATGTCATCCATGTAGAGGAAGTGACTGATGATTGTTCCGCTTCGGAATCGGTATCCGATATCAGCTGTTTGTGGCTGATCTGGATTCTCCTGTGTTGTGTGCAGTTGTTTATCGCCCACCAAAATTCAACAAGGATTTTATTTGGGAATTTTCTGAGTTCTTAGCGGATGTTGTGCCTAAATACGACAAGCTCCTGGTTTGTGGGGATTTTAATATCCATGTGTGTTGTCCCTCAAACCCACTTGCTCATGATTTTAAATCACTTTTGAACTCTTTTGGTCTTAACCAATGTGTGGAAGGGCCGACACATCATCTAGGCCACACCCTGGATCTCATCATCTCCTTTGGGCTCTCAGTTTCACTTGGAAAAATAATTGAAACTGGTATCTCAGATCACTTCCCCATCAGGTTTGAGATCAGTGATCCACCTCCTGCTATTAAGCCTGTCTCCTCAGCTTCTAGGCGCCGCTGCATCACCTCTTCTTCAGCTGGAGAGTTTGCATCTGTGTTTGTGGGCTCACAGTTTTATGTAAAGAATGGTCTGGTCTCTCCTTCTTCCCCGGATAACATTCTCTCTGTGTTCCATTCCACATGCACTGACATCTTAGACTCTATTGCCCCTCATCGGATTAAATCTGTTAAACCTAAGGCGGACCCCTGGCTAAATGACACCACAAGAGCCCTTAGGCAACACTGCAGACAAGCTGAACGAAGATGGAAGAAAGACAATTTACACGTGTCCCTGGGTGCATTAAGAAACAGTCTAGCCGCATACCAAAATGGTGTGAAGGTGGCAAAGATGCAGCATCTCTCTTCTGTCATCGCTAGCAGTTGCCATGAACCGAGAGTGTTATTTAATACTATCAACTCAGTCATAAATCCATGCTCCTCTGCTCCAACAGATGTGTCAATCAGTACATGCGAGAAATTTCTCGGGTTATTTTATTGACAAAGTAGCATCTATTAGGAAAATCACCAGTGCTAATTTTAAGGTGTTTGTACCTGCTTCTCCTACACACTCAGCTGTGT
This sequence comes from Etheostoma perlongum, assembly GCA_026937815.1. Taxonomy (NCBI): domain Eukaryota; kingdom Metazoa; phylum Chordata; class Actinopteri; order Perciformes; family Percidae; genus Etheostoma; species Etheostoma perlongum. The sequence continues at coordinate 19,781,755 of CM049376.1, forward strand.
TTGAGGAATTTAAGCCAGTTTCTCTGACGTTACTTAGTGAGGTTGTACAACACATGAAACCTACCAACTGTCCCTCAGACATTGTCCCCGCCAAAATGGTGAAGGAGGTTTTAATACCATTGGGGCGAGTCTTCTTACTTTTTTTAATTCCTGTCTTACTTTAGGTTCCGTCCCAGCTGCCTTTAAACATGCTGTGGTCAGGCCCCTACTTAAGAAGCCTAATCTTGACCCTACAGTGTTGTCCAATTTTAGACCAGTATCTCATCTGCCTTTTCTTTCAAAGGTTTTAGAAAAAATTGTTTTTATACAGTTACAAGTCTTTTTACAACTGAACTGTGTTTTTGAAAAATTTCAATCTGGTTTTAGATCACGTCACAGCACTGAGTCTGCACTGTTGAGGGTACATAATGATATTGTTGTCTGTAGATGCCGGGAATCCTACTGTTTTAGTCCTTTTGGACCTCACAGCGGCGTTTGATACAGTGGACCATGCAGTCCTCCTCTCACGCCTTGAGAACTGCGTAGGCATCAGAGGTTTGGCACTCAAATGGTTCAGCTCCTATCTGTCAAATAGGAGCTTTTCTGTTATGATTGGGGACCTCTCCTCGTCAGTTGCTCCTCTCTCTCTTGGGGGTACCACAGGGATCCATTCTTGGCCCTATTCTGTTTTCTTTATATATGCTGCCTTTAGGGGCAATTATAGGAAAGCACAACCTGTCATTTCATTGTTACGCAGACGATTTGCAAATCTATTTGCCTATGAAAGCAAATGACAGTGTTGCACTAAACTCCCTGCTAAGCTGTATTGCTGATATTAAGTTGTGGCTTTCAGACAATTTTCTTAATTTGAACGAGAGTAAAACAGAGTGCATTATTTTTAGTACTCCAGGCATGCAGAATGGCCCAGCTTTGAGTTTGGGAGGTCTGGCATCTTGCACGAGATCTGTTGTCAAAAACTTGGGGGTTACTTTTGATTGCAGCATGAAATTTGATAAGCAGCTCAGTAATGTGGTTAAAATGAGCTTTTTCCAGCTTCGCCTGCTGGCTAAAGTTAAGCCTTTTCTGAGCAGGCACGACCTAGAAAAGGCCATTCATGCTTTTATCAGTTCAAGGTTGGACTACTGTAATGCCCTCTATGTTGGTCTGAATCAGACCTCCATCTCACGTCTTCAACTTGTTCAAAATGCTGCTGCTCGCTTTTTAACAAATACATCTAGACGTGCACACATCACTCCCGTTCTCTACACCCTGCATTGGCTCCCGGTGCGTTTTAGAATAGATTTTAAGATTTTATTGTTTGTATTTAAGGCTTTAAACGGTCTCGCCCCAGAGTATTTGTCTGAAATTGTAACTGTGCGGGAGCACAACCGGTCATTGCGGTCTTCAAACCAGCTGGTTTTAGAAGTCCCAAGGTCCAGGTATAAACGGTGGGGTGATCAGGCTTTTGCAGTTGCTGCCCCGAGACTCTGGAACAAGTTACCCCCTGATATACGTACTGTTACAGATGTCGTTCTTTTCAGGTCCAAACTCAAAACATATCTGTTCAGTCTTGCTTTTAATACGTAGCAGTGGTGTGACAATTTCCCTTATTTGTTTCTTTGTGACCTTTTCTGATTTTACTGTTTTCTATTTCACTATTACTATTGTATGTTGTGATTTTACTTATTTTGTTAAGCACTTTGGATACCTGCTGGTAGTTGTAAAGTGCTATATAAATAAATTTTGATTGATTGATTGAAATTTTTGATCCGTAGCCAGTCTTTGTGATGATCTGGCTGAGGGGGTTCAGGCCTATGCAGAACAGTAGCGGGGATAGTGCATCGCCTTGGTATATGCCGCACTTGATGGTGACTTGTGCAATTGGCTTTGAGTTGGCTTCCAGACTTGTTTTCCACAGCCCCATTGAGTTCTTGATGAAGGCTATTAGTGTCCTGTTCACCTTGTACATCTCCAAGCATTCCAGTATCCATGTATGTGGCATTGAGTCGTAGGCTTTCTTGTAGTCAATCCAGGCGGTGCACAGATTGGTCTGCCTGGTCTTGCAGTCTCGAGTGACTGCTCTATCCACCAGTAGCTGGTGCTTGGCTCCTCTGGTGTTACTGCCTATTCCCTTCTGGGCCCTGTGCATGTATTGAGCCATGTGCCTATTCATCTTAGCCGCTATGATGCCTGACAGGAGCTTCCATGTTGTGCAGAGGCAGGTTATTGGCCGGTAGTTGGATGGGATTGTTCCCTTCTGGGGATCCTTCATGATCAGGATTGTCCGTCCTTGGGTTAACCATTCTGGGTGGGTCCCATCCATCAGCAGTTGGTTCATTTGTACTGCCAGGCGTTCATGGAGTGCAGTTAGTTTCTTCAGCCAGTAGGTGTGGGCCTGGTGCTGTCCAGCTCTTCATACCTGCCACTCTTTCTTGGATATCTGCCGTTGTAATGGTTACTGGTTCTTGTTCTGGGAGATTGCTGTGATCTGTTCTTAGATCCACTAGCCACTGAGCATCCGTGTTGTGGGATGCCTCTTTCTCCCATATATTCTTCCAGTACTGTTCAGTACCTGCCCTGGGTGGATCTGCTCTTATGTTATTACCCTGCCACTGAGAGTACACTTTTGATGGTTCGGTGGAGAACATCCGGTTTATTCTCCTGGCTTCTGCTTCTCCCTTGTATCTCTTTAGGCGGGTGGCCAGAGCGGTGAGTCTTTGTTTGGCAGTCTCAGGTATCGACAGCTTGTTGTATTTCTTAGGTAACCCCTTCCTTACACCTTTCTGTAGTTCTGAGAGCTGACTAACCTCTCTTCGGGTTGCCTTGATCTTGGCCTCTAGCCTTCTCCTCCATGGGGGGTAATGCTCTTTGTGGCTTGTGGTGTTCATCTTATAGCCAAGCATCTCTAGGATCACAGTTGCTGTGGCGTACATCAGCTCATTGGTCTCGGTTATGGCTTTAGTAGGGATAGTATGTAGTGCTGCATTCACATCTTCTAGCAGACTTTCAGAGGGTACTTTGTCACTTAGCCTTGGCAGTCTTGGTCGTTGTACTAGGGGGTCCAGCTTGGCTATGATCTTCAATCGTAGGTCAGTCGCCCTTATGTCGAGTGGTTCTGTTGTTATTGGGGCTTGGGACCCAATCTCTGAGTGTGGGGATGATGATGAAATCTCCCCGCTGACCTGTCGTCCTGGCTCCCTCCTGGCTCCCCCTTGCCGTAGCATATTTGTTGTACCTCATCAATCTCTTGTTGTGATATGTATATGTTAGAACACTGAGTCAGCAGCTGTTTCTTTGTCAGTGTTGATGATGGGTTTCGAAGCATCCATCCATCCCATAGTCTCTGCATGTAACCCCTCTCACTGGGGTTGCTTGTATAGTAGCATTGCATCAGATCCATGTTTTCTGCTCTAGTCCATGTATGTCTTGTTCCAGTAGCCCATTTCTCATCAGGTTGCCCTGGTTCCCTAGCAACTGACGCGGACCTTGTTAACCCGGGCGACGTCCGAGCCGGTATGGCTCTTGTATTTATGGTTTCACTCATGGTTGAGGTAGGCCAGTAGAATTAAGGACCTTGCCTAATATAAAATATATACATATATATACACATATACATATATATATATATATATATACATATATATATACACATATACATATATACATATATACATATACATATACATACATATATACACATATACATATATATATACACATATATATATACATATACATACATATACAGTATATATACATACATATACATATATATATACATATACATATATATATACATATACATACATATATATATATATATATTCACATTTTTATATATATAAAATTAGAAATTCAGCACCCTCATATATATATATATATATATATATATATTCACATTTTTAACACAATGGCCTATGTAATAATAATAATAAACACATTGTGGCATCTATGTACATGTATCTGATTAATTTATTGTGCTTTCTGGGACCACTTGGTCTAATAGTAATAATAATAATACATTTATTTGATTTAGCACCTTTTACAGAAAAACATTACAAAGTGCTTCACATGATAAACGTAAAAATACAGTACAGTCCAACAGGAGATAAGCAAGGAAAAAAAATGAAAGACCACTTCACTTTGTCTCTCTTTTCCCATTTGTTCTTTATCTATTTATTCCTATTGCTGTCTTGTTTCTTTTCTTTTTTTCTTTTCTTTCACTTGTTTTTCTTCTTCATTTTAACATTTTCTCTCTCATGTCCTCTTATTCTCTCTTTTCATTTCCATCTCCCATGAAGCACTCTCCTCTCCATCACTGGCCTCTTAATGAGCTCAAATATGCAAGCCATTGGCTTTTAATGTGTACTCCATATAGACCATACAGGTGCATCATTAATCTAAGCACTTTACAGTGCTAGTTCTTTGAAATGGTAACTGGATAACACATTGTTTCCTGTGTGAGCCAGGGCATCCATATTATCTACCATCACCCCTTAATAAATTACACATAGAGATGTGGTATTTTGTCTCTGTGTGCCAAAGCATTGTGCTGCTGGACTTCCCTGGTGGATGAATGAATATAATACAAGCGTGTTCTCTAATTACCCCTTCTTTTCTCTTGCTAACACCCACACATACTTTCAACCCCTCTCTCTAAGGGTTTCACCAGGTTACACATGCATAATAGACTTTACTAAATAGTTAGTGATGAAATTACTAAATAGTTTAGAAAAGAACTGTGCGCTGTACTTAGACAATTACATTTTAGAGCAAACTGGCTTTTTACAGTACGATGTGTGTTACTGTACAGTATATGGGCAGCAACTTGTATTACTGTAGTAATGTTGTTTGTGGAAAGTGTTACAGTATGTCAGTGGACAATATTTATCTACAAAAACTGAATCTTGGAAAAGAAAAAAAAAAAAAACATTTTGGGAAATAGATAACCAAATCTTGTATATACTTGTATTTGGAGAGATTGGTAGGGTTGGGTTATGATAACTGGATACATGTTGGATTCATTGGAATCAGGTCCTGGTTGGCAAAATAAACATTTTTTGCTAAGCTCTGATGCTAAAAAATATATCAAACGTTTTAGCATGTGTCTCTTCACCAGAGAAACAATCAAGTGCCACTAATACTGATTACCGGCACTTCTAAATTCTTGTTCACATGAACCCTTAATTGGAATAGTATTATTAATGTGCTGATATTTAATAGGTTATACATCATGATTTAGTATAATGTAAAATTAGAAATTCAGCACCCTCATATAGGCCAATAGAACGATCCTTTGTTTCATGACCACATTTTCAGACACTGCAAAGGTTTGACTGTAAGATTGGCAGTCTGATCAGGATCCCTTAAATCAATCAATAACCCATAATTAAATAGTCAGCTATCATGTTCAAGCTTAAAATATATTATGTATATAAATTTGTCCAAGACACATACAATGATAATGTCATGCAACTGCTGAATTAGGGTACTTGCACCTTTTTTGGACCAATACCCTAAACAAAAGTACAACATTGTGGCTATACAGTAGACTAGGACAAGGGCAAAAAAGAGAAGGCATGGAGTTTAAATGCAGGTCTGCTTGGAGTGGAAGGTATACTAGCTTAATAAAGATGTGATTATTCTTTCAAGCTCTTGTAGAGACAATAAAATCTGCTAGTTAGGCAGGCAAGACGCTCCAATTCTGAGACGTTCCCAGTGGTATGGCACGTGACAGAGGAAGGAACAAAACCGCAGCACAGCTGGAACGCAGCAAAGATGCACCTATTGCACAATCCCTGTAAGACAGCAAGTCTATTTTCCAAAATAATTATTCCTTTAAAAGACACTGTGAAGGGCCTTATGTTAAAACCTGCAGTGCCTACTGTCATCTAAGCAAATTGTATAATAGGTTCTTTAACCTTGCACTTTTTATAGCATTTCATTTGTCCCAGGGCACATCACAGAAACATTCTCATCAGCCATGTCATCTACATCACTCCCTAGAAAAAATAAATAAAATGATAAAAAAAAAACATCTGGAAGTCGATGGTTCTTAACTCTTTGGTGCCGGATGCTTCGTGACGACACATCTACCGCCGATTTACTGCGTTGCGCAACTTTGAACCTCCCAACATCTTTTTGCGCAACTTTGAACCTCCCGCCGGCTGCTGCGTGGCGCAGCATTTTTGTATTCGTCAGTCTTTTCATGACGCATGCAGCAGAGAACGCACTGTCATTGGTTCAAATGCACATGAGGCAGGTCTTGTTGGCCATTTAAAGCCATGTGACCACTAAAATGTACTGTAGTTTGCTGAAAATCATGTCAATCAACCAGACATACACGTGCGTTTGTTTATGTTTTTTGAGAGACGAGCGAGAAAATGTCTCCGACAGAGGAGGATTTTGACAGCGAGGGCAGTGACAAACGGGACCCGTTTGTGCCGGATGCCAGCGCCCGACACGTCTACCGCCCGGTCAAAATGCTCCTCTGTCGGAGCCATTTTCTCGCTTGTCACTCAAAAAATCATAAACAAACGCACGTGTATGTCTGGTTGATTGACATGATTTTCAGCAAACTACAGTACATTTTAGTGGTCACATGGCTTTAAATGGCCAACAAGACCCGCCTCATGTGTATTTGAACCAATGACAGTGCGTTCACTGCTGCACGCGTCAAGAAAAGACCGACGAATACAAAATGCTGTGCTGCGCCACGCAGCAGCCGGCGGGAGGTTCAAAGTTGCGCAACGCAGTAACCGGCGGTAGATGTGTCGTCGCGAAGCATCCGGCACCAAAGAGTTAAAGTGAGTGCAGTGATATGGACTTCCGTCTGCCTGTCTATTTTTTTCTTTGACAAAAAAATCTTTTTTTTCTTTTCTCTTAGATCTCTACCAGTGATTAATTTTCCAGTATGCCTATGATGTGTAAAGAACCGTTTGTCTTTACAAGCAAATGGCACCCTGTGGTTTTATTTATGTGGGGTTTAGTAAAATATAGGGTTACAGCCTTATGGTATTGCTGAAATGGGGTTACTGCTTATTAATCTCTGTCAAAGGCACAGTTAGACGTCCGGAGAACAGATAAACATACATGCATGCCTGAATGACACACACACAAAACACACACACACACACACACACACACACACACACACACACACACACACATCTACATAAGAACTTAATCAAAATGACGTTATTAGACACACCTGGACAGAGACAGTTATTGACAGAATACATGTTAAGGCTTTAAATGTGACACATTTTAAATTTGAAATGCTTGCGTTGTTATGACGTAATTTTCAAAGAAAATATACATAAAATTCTACACACAATATCATTCTAGTTTGGTTGACAGGGAGGAGGGGGACACTTTGTTTTGACGCAAACCTGACAAGCAATCACGGAAGCAAAATACTACTCTGAAATTATTTGAGTGCTGCAACCAACATATAATGAATAAAATTATAAAAAAGGCCCTTCAGGGAGCGTGGTTAGCTCACAGGTGATCATATATAAAGGTTTACTCCTCGAAGCAACAGCCGCGGTTTCAACTCCAACCTGCGGCCCTTTGCTGCATGTCATTCCCCCTCTCGCTCCCCTTTCAAGTCTAAGCTGTCCTATACAAATAAAGGCCTAAACCGCCAAAAAAATCTTTAAAAAAATGGCACTTCACAAAGTCTGCATCATTGGTTGTTTTCTGCTTGATACATTACTCAAATAATTAGCCAGTCATCAAACTTGTATGTTAATTTTCTGTCCATCGACTAACAAAAGGAAATGCTTCAACCACATGATGTCTGAACACATGAAGAGATTAGATGCAATGTCATGTCTCTACACTAGAGGATGGATACCCGACCCGAGCCCGACGGGACCCGACGGTAGATTTTTAGAAAGGATGCTCGGGTTCGGGTCGGGCTCGGTCACATCAGCGCGATAAGGCATTGAACATTTTGAATTTAAAACAGCTTAAAATAAATGTCAAATATTACCCTAACATCCGTCTTCCTGTGTGCTGTGACAACAAAAGACGTGCGTATTAAGCTACATGTGGCAGCGCAACGATGGAAGATGTTAAAAAGAAGTTGGCCGCAGGAGATTTTAAAACTATTGAAAACGAAGGAAAGTCAGCTGTGCATTGATGCGCTCATCTGTTGACATTTCCGAATGCCTTCCTACAATTGCTTAATAAAAGCGGGCTTTCCACACAAACAAACGTACATGTATCATTAGTATGAGAAACAAATGCGATTTTAACTGTGTCGGGCTCGGGTCGGGCTCGGACAGAAATATCTTAATGCCTGTCGGGCTCGGGTCGGGTTCGGTTACTGCTCTGTCGGACGCGGGCCGGGCTCGGACAGAAAAATCCGGCCCGATCCGCACTCTACTCTACACACACATGCACAACCTCAAGTCACCTGCATTCCTGTATGCTATTCTTTCATTCTTTTATCTCACAAACTCACTGTTGTCTAAGGTCCTTCTCCAGTGCACACGCAAGAGAATTGCACACGTGCACACCACAATGATACAATTAGTTGTACTTGGGCCAAGTCCAGGGATAGCCTGAGGATGTGGAACAGTTGGCTGCCACATTTGGCTGGTTCCACCCTGTTAGTCAGATATGGGCTCAAGTGTACAGGGGGAATAGTCTTTTAAATGATACCTACCCCACTGCCTGTCTCACATGTTTGTGCATAGTATGCAAATGTGTAAGAGATACATATGTAATGTGCACACATGTGTTTATATATGTGTATGTAAATGATTGTGTGTGTGCATGTGTCTGCGTATGTACTCTGTCATTTTTTGACATGTTTTTTTCCTGAACATAAGCAAGCTGTCCTGTCCAACTGCTCCATTACGCCCGCTAGTGAAAGTGTGTGTGTGTACTCATGCAGGCTTAATTTCCCAACTCTCACATCTTCTCGTTCACAAGGTCTTTTTTGTAATAGATCTGTTAGGCTTTTCAAAGAAAATGAAAATGTGTGTGTTAATGTTAACTGCTTTACAACTACCACAATCATTAGTGAAATCTCTAATGTATTGTTAAGATATTTTTTGGCCAACAGCATGCTCACATCGCCACGTTATTACCTTGGTTCATTAGAATACGTTGTTGCCTTCTTGTGTGTTTGTGCAGACCACAGTGCTTCTCTTTCCTTTCATTATGTGCTCTTTGAACTTCTCACCCCTATCCATCCTTGGTCACTGTGACATCCTATGAACATTCTGAATACAACAAAAGGTTATTGTTACAACATGAAAAAACAAATTACAGACTTTGTAGTTTCCTATAAAGTACACGCTTTGATCCATAGGCAGCAACTTGGTTACTGCCAAGCCGTTAAGACAAGAAAGAGGTTATGTCTCTGTCATCACTTGATTATAAACATATATGCTTATCTATTTTAAATAATTAAATAGGTTGAAAACCTTTTTTTATATATATACGGTTAATAACTACCCATGCATCCCCAAATATTCTGCACGTGATGTAAGATATTTTAATTAGTAAGTAAAATGTGCAAAACATTTGACCATTTCCTCTGTAGAAATATCTCTCCCGTCTCTTTGTTAGGCTTTGTTAGGTTCTTTACTGTGCAATACTCTATGAGGAAGGTACTTAATTGTCCCATTTAGAAAGCTTGACCTTGCTGGAATCTAATTAATTAGTGTGGTATGAAGGTTAATTAGTAACGAAGGATGTCCATGCATCATAAAGCCCTTTGTCTTAAAACACTGTGGCAGTCAGGCAGAAAAACAGTCATCAGTCATCCTCTGGTGAGAAAAATCTGACGGGATACTCACACATCCAAGTTCATTTCTGTCCAGCTCTTGGTTGTTGACCCCTTCTGGCAAGAAAGGCAAAAAGAATCTACAAGGTGGAATTGTGTATTTGAATAATCAACGAGTTAATGGGATTTCCCATTGATGGATGATGTTTGTGATGCAGAAGGTAAACGTTGAAGCCATCATTGCTGCAAGTACCAGTAGGTTTTGACATTTCTGGATCATTTAGAGAAACTGTCATCTGGACTAAAACTGCATCTTTTGGAAATATTGGGGAGGAATTGCCATGAAGACAGCTGAAAGTCTACACATCTTCCAACTGCACCATGACTAAGAAGATGATGGTTATGAAAAATAAATAATAGTTGCACTTACATGTTTCACTTACATGTGACACATTGTAGTTTGACTTATTGAAACTAAGGTACCTTTGTGGGTTAACGGACTTATTGGAAGATGCTTTGGATAAATGAAAATGTAATGTAATTCATGCTAGCGGTTTCCTCTTGTTTCCATTCTTTATGCTAAGCTAAGTTAACCAACTGCTGGCTCTACAGTGAGGAAAATAAGTATTTGAACACCCTGCTATTTTGCAAGTTCTCCCACTTAGAAATCATGGAGGGTTCTGAAATTGTCATCAGGTGCATGTCCACTATGGACATAATCTAAAAAAAAAAAAAAATCCAGAAATCACAATGTATAATTTTTTAACTATTTATTTGTATGATACAGCTGCAAATAAGTACTTGAACACCTGAGAAAATCAATGTTAATATTTGGTACAGTAGCCTTTTTTTGCAATTACAGAGGTAAAACATTTCCTGTAGTTTTTCACCAGGTTTGCACACACTACAGAAGGGTTTTTGGCCCACTCCTCCACACAGATCTTCTCTAGATCAGTCAGGTTTCTGGGCTGTCGCTGAGAAACACAGAGTTTGAGCTCCCTCCAAAGATTCTCTATTGGGTTTAGGTCTGGAGACTGGCTAGGCCACGCCAGAACCTTGATATGCTTCTTCCAGAGCCACTCCTTGGTTATCCTGGCTGTGTGCTTCGGGTCATTGTCATGTTGGAAGATCCAGCCTCGACCAATGCAACCTGCAATGCTCTAACTGAGGGAAGGGGTTGTTCCCCAAAATGTCGCAATACATGGCCCTGTGCATGATTTCAAACCATGACGTCTTAGTGTATTACCAACAATAACCTTGGAAACGGTGGTCCCAGCTCTTTTCAGGTCATTGACCAGCTCCTCCTGTGTAGTTCTGGGCTGATTTCTAACCTTTCTTAGGATCATTGAGACCCCACGAGGTGAGATCTTGCATGGAGCCCCAGTCCGAGGGAGATTGACAGTCATGTTTAGCTTCTTCCATTTTCTAATGATTGCTCCAACAGTGGACCTTTTTTCACCAAGCTGCTTGGCAATTTCCTCGTAGCCCTTTCCAGCCTTGTGGAGGTGTACTATTTTGTCTCTAGTGTCTTTGGACAGCTCTTTGGTCTTGGCCATGTTAGTAGTTGGATTCTTACTGATTGTATGGGGTGGACAGATGTCTTTATGCAGCTAACGACCTCAAACAGGTGCTTATCTAATTTAGGATAATAAAGGTAATAATAATAATAAAGGAGGTGGACATTTTGAAAGCAGACTAACAGGTCTTTGAGGGTCAGAATTGTAGCTGATAGACAGGTGTTCAAATACTTATTTGCAGCTGTATCATACAAATAAATAGTTAAAAAATCATACATTGTGATTTCTGGATTTTTTTTTAGATTATGTCTCTCACAGTGGACATGCACCTACGATGACAATTTCAGACGCCTCCATGATTTCTAAGTGGGAGAACTTGCAAAATAGCAGGGTGTTCAAATACTTATTTTCCTCACTGTAGCTACATATTTACCATACAAACATGATAGTGGGAACAATTGTCTTAAGTAACTCTCGGCAGGAAAGGAAATAAGCAGACTTCCCAAAATGTCAAAACATTCTTTTAAGAAACACTTGAAAAAATGTAAAAATGTAGTAATTGGGACAAGGCTTTTGTTGGGTTCAGTAGGCATTCCTCGTCACACATGCTCAAACTGGATACAGCCTAAAGGTGGCTTACCAGCAGCATTTTACCATTGTAAGTCCCGATTATTAGGCGGGGTAGAGCAGGGTAATGGCTATCAGTTGGGGTTCATTTAATATTTATAACCCCAACCAGCTAGTGTACGTACACGCCTTTCTTGTTATTCCTGTACAGTACGTTATGATGTGTAAATTAGATTCTAAAATAAAATGGTTGTTATGAAAAAAACAGATTTATTGGCTAGATACCCATTGCTACCCATTGCTTTTAAATCCTAAGTGAACTTCATGTGTGGTGGTGGGTTCCAATGATGGATGCTAACCACACAGGTCTATTCATGAAGCTGTAATTGACTATCAAGTAGTGAGGAAAATGTTATGGGCAGGGCTCCAAACTCGTTCTGTGGATCAATGTCAATTAGGTTTGAATACACAGACACATCACTAAAATGTAAATCGGTACAAACAAAAAAATAGAAGAGTATTTGACATGGTAATGAATTTTCAGTTTAAGTTAACCTTTTGGACAGTCATTGAGTCAGTGTTGGGATTAAAATATGTTTTATGTCGGTTAAAAAATCATAGCTATTTACAACGCCATACAGAAATATACTGTCCTTTGTGCGTTGTTTATGGGAGTGGGACATGTTTATACATACAATATTTTTGTACAATACCCAAGTAGATGTATTTACCACAGCAGCAGGGATATTTATGCCTGTATTGTTCAATGTAACATTTTACCTACAATGTCTACTACAGCATCATTAAGAGTGTCTGTATGGGGAAACATCACTCCAGAAACAGCACCGAGCAGGACCACAAGTCCCTGCAAAGAGGATCCTAAATAAGGAGAATGTCTCCATAAGGACACTAACCCACAATTCTGCTTTATGATAAAATATGGAGAAGTTGAAGAGCTTAATGGGATTACATTACACCTTTGGTAGCACATTTGAATGTGCTAAATACTACAATAGCAAAACTATGTTTTTGGATAATAAAGTCAACATATTTAACGTGCATTGCAGGTAACATAGAGTTGATTATAATCATGAATTTCCTGGCCCTGCCAAAATGAAGTCAAGTCATATTTTTGATAACAGGGTTCATTTATTATTTCTGTCTTTATATATTTTAACTATTGTTAACTATTGTAAGCTTTTTATCGTCGCTTAAAGGTCTTTCACAAAGGAAAACAAATTTAAATGTGATGCTCTTTATAGCGTGACATCAATTATATTGTAGTGGCCACACACTGTTGAAATGGTTCTTTTAATGTGAAAAATATTGTGCCAGTAAAATTCCATTTTTAGTCTTAGTTTTTCCAATATAAATGTGTTTCTCTCGTTTCCTCAACTCCAGTCAGCCTCTCCCAGGGCTTTTTTGCTTTTGAACTCTAGGGTCTTGTTATGCTCAGTTAGGACTTAAATGCAGCCATTTGTAAGCCCTTACATCCCTGAGGGAACCGTCCTCAAAACCCACTACCTCAACCTTTTCATATCATTTTGCAATCCAAACCTTGGGAAATGTTCAAGTGAGGTGGCTCACAAACTGCTGAGATGTGCAGTTTTCCATCTATGTGTAGAGTGGTAATTGACAGGAAAGGTAGGTGAGAGGAAACCAGAAGAGAGGGAGTCTTTTTATTTCTGTCCCAGGTGTAGCATTGCATGCCTGAAGTTAAGTCTGCATTATAAGTCTGTGATTGGGCCAATTCACAGCAGGGAATAGGAGATTCCAGGGCATGTGGATGGATTGCCTGTCTGTCACAGCATATGTGCTGTATACATATGTACTGGGAATTTCAAAAAACACAAAAGGATTTAGAGTGGTGTGTCAAGGACAATATATCAAGCACAACCAGTGGTGCTTTTTATGTAGTTGATACATTTTCTTACATATTTTTGTTGTATATAAAGAAGAAATATTATCATATGCAGCACTTCCATAATTGATTTAATATACTTCAGTTTCAAAAACAACAATTACAGTAATTACAAAGTAATTAAACTAAGTCTTTATACCTGGACTTCCCTTAACTTCTTGATATCAAAACGAGTCAATGCAACTTAGCAGTCATAGCTTTAAACTTTATCAACAATAAATGTTTTATTGTTTTCTCTATACATATAAATACCTAACTCCATGTTGTTGGATTATTCAATCTAATAAAGCTGGGGACAAATTAGAAGATTTTGGGGATGCCACTTCTTATCACTATGATAAGTGATAAATACTATAATATCACTATGATATTTTCCCTTGATTATATTAAAAACATACTTGTTGATAATGCATATTTAGCTACCAATAACTACTCCTCTAAAAAAACATCTTCCTCATTCTTTATCAAATAGCAACCCAGGTGAAATGTCATAAAAAAGGTCATAAAAACATTAAGGAGACCACATTAACTAATGATATACCAATAATAAATTTTTAATAGGATACCTTTTTAATAAAAGGGATCCCATTGCATGCTGTCTTAACTTCCCTCTTTTATAGCTAAGTGGAAGATTAAGGGAAATAACAGCCAATACACTTTGCCAATACAATGAGCAGAATATGAATAGACCTATTCATTACGAATTCTAATGACTTGATTGTAATAAAAGACATATTTAGCTTTTAAGAGAATTTTAGAGAGTATTTGCACATATAGCTGTTCCCTCTCTTTTTTTTGGAAAAATTCAAATGCAGGCCGTACAAAACAGTGAATGAACAACCTCCGTACCAGATAAACAGATGGAATGAATAATTATAATGGACAACCATTCAAGCATTACAGAATACCGTTTTATCATTGTTTAAACTCACCTTGCAACACATTGTAAGGAAAATACATTAGGTTTACTACTTTTTTCTTAATTTTACACCTGCATCCATCAAGGAATCATGCAATAATCATTTAGTTCACAATGAATATAACCAGTTTCTAGATACATTGATAAGGATCTATGACAAATGGAGGGAAACAAGTCAATAGAGAGCAATAACAACCCCCAGCGTGGTTGAATGTAATCCCTTTATAAGTAATTGTGTTAATTTTGAAAAAACTTCATGTCACAAAGTAATGTAGGAACAGTGTACCACAGAGTAAACTACTCAAACCTGAAAAATGTGGTGTCTGTACATTCACAACATTCTGACCATTCACTCAGACGTTCACTCGTTCTGATTCTGTTTAACAATCTGTCTACAGTAATAAGTAAGTAATAAGTAATATGAGAAGGCCTCAGCAAAAAAAATTAAATATGTAGTAATTGAGCCAATGCTTTTGTTGGGTTCAGTAGTAATTCCTTGTCACACATGCTCAAACTGGATACAGCCTAAAGGTGGCTTACCAGCAGCAATCTAGGTCCTGATTGCCTCATTAAACGGAGTAGAGCAGGGTAATGGCTATCAGTTGGGGTTCTTTTAATAGCGGGGGGAGTGGGGATGGGGGGGCTTCCAATGTTGCATGATTGCTGGATATACCAAACTAACTTCACTTTCCTGGAGCACAAGCGGATAGCTGAAAGGAACATTGCAACAATAAAAGCAATAAAAAGCTATTTGCCAACACTAAATATCAAACAAAAGCCAGACACTATATCGTATCAAGTTGCTGTGAGCTGTACATTCACCACCTGTAAACAGAGCCAGAACATAATGTAATCTCAGAGCTTTTTCCTCCACAGCTCTGTGTAATGCGAGACAATCTCGGAGTTGAACTGGGCAGACACAGCAGGTTTCATCAGACACACCATGGGTTTGGTTAATTCTACTGCTAACTTATAACACTAATAACATTACTATCGCCTAAATACCCCCGTATCAAATCCTTACTTCATGGTTACATAGTCACAGTATGCTTATGATGAAAGTTTAGCATCTGCGTTAAAATGGACAAACAACCACCAAAGCGCAAGGGAGGTGCAGAGAAATTATGGGAGAAAAGATTAAGAATCTACAAGCAGATGCCTTAAAATGGGCTAAATGTCTGACACGTTTGGGGCTGTAGTAGCTGCTTCAACATCAGCATTACCTGAAGTAGAGGAAGGAAGAGACGTGGCTGGCTATACAGAGAAGCAGAAACAACATAACAGGGAAGGAGAGTTACTATGACAGGGCCATGAGAGCGAGTGACAAGAAGATGGAAGAGAGAGTAGTTGATGGCATGGTAATGAGTAGGCAAATCAACAGGGACGTTCAGGAAGTGTGTGTGTGTGTGTGTGTGTGTGTGTGTGTGTGTGTGTGTGTGTGTGTGTGTGTGTGTGTGTGTGCCTCACGTCATAACGACAACAAGCAGTTTGGCTGTAACATTAAAGTTAGTGGCTGTCAGGTAACCCAACTTCTTAAGCTTACATTGAAAATGCTAGCGGTTGGCCTGTTGGGTAGCTGAAAATTCGGTGTGATCTATGAAATCAGTGTTGATTCCAGCATCAGTGCATCAGCATCAATATTTTAAGAGGACTGGGAACTGGGACTGGGTGTGTCCAATCACGTTGGGTGTGGGCCGCCTGACCCAAAAATGCCAGGGCTGGTGTTTTGTCGCAGTCCAGCCCTGTTCATGGTTAACTGTCAAGCCACAAGTGGTGAATTAGTTAACGATCATACGAGACGAGACAACACCGCCGTCATTTTAAATGCTGACTGTGGTAATATCAACATGCAACATTGTTAACAAAAAAGTCTACACTAATATCCTCTCTCTCTCTCTGGTGGTTGATTAACGCAGATATACGCTGATTAGCTCTCATAATGGGCCAGGTGGGAAGCACACTGCAATGAGTCTATTAGGCTAATGTCTGATTACTCCACATTTTCATTGTGATATTTTGTGATTACATTCTGCCTCTGCAACGTTCTCTGTCAGGTAAATAAAGTACAATGTCTTCCTCTGATGTAGACGTGGCCTACACTGTAAGTCAGTAGTAGGCTAAACGGTGGAGTTGCATATTAAGTGGTTTGGGGTCCTAATTTTGGGGTACAATTTGGTTTTGAAGAATTGTACAAACAGCAATTCCACAATGCCAAGCAATCTGCCCAACGAGCAGTCAACAAGTGTCATAAATTCCTGAAAACATTATGTCCAAAGTAGTCTCAAGGTTCCAATGGTAAAGTAATAACATTTGTTCTATTCAAGTAGACAGCTCCCAAAAAAGGGTCTTACAGAAGTTACAGTATAACGTCTGCACAGTATCCACATCAGTCAGTATTTTATTTTCTAATTTGTTCAAAACATTTTTGAAGAGTACAGAATAGATCATGATTGCACTTTTTCTTTTTTGTGTTTTGTGTCTGCAGCCTTCTAAAATTGTTCCTGTACCTGTTCATGTCAATGTGTAAGTGTGTGTGTGTGTGAGAGAGAGAGAGAGAGAGAGAGAGAGAGAGAGAGAGAGAGAGAGAGAGAGATTGTGTGATGTATGTGTAGGTGTAAAGCAGAGGTAAGCCGAGAAATTGCAGAGAACTTGCATAGGGATACTGATTCTTTTATTTGATGTTCAGTTATTATGGTGTCCATAGCATTGTTGGGCACTAGCCAGAGTTATGTTCTGCTTTGCTATCAGTGTTTGTGTGTGTGTGTTTGTGTGTGTGAGAGAGAAAGAAGAGATAAAGCAAGAAAGAGAGCAGGGAATGGAGGAGGGACACAAAGCGAGCAAGAACAAGAAATTTAAAGAGTGTTATGAAAGAGAATCTCCTGTCTTAAATCACAGGCTTTGCCACAGTGAAGTTAGGCTGTGATTACTCATGTAAGGTGTTGGCTGAAGACATTTACATGTTCTTAATGACAAACTCACCGTGCTGGACCTCAAGCAATTGTGATTTTAGTGTAAAGAGACATTGTACAAACAGTCTGTTTTTATTTCTTCTCCCCCTTTGCAATAAAGCTTTTTGTTGCATTCATTCCTGCTCAGGCGATAATGTGTGTGCCCTTGGAGCATATCAGACATACTGACGGGCATATTTAATCAGTAACTTACAAACCTTAATTAATTATATCAAACCATCCATCTAAGCCATTTTATATATATATTCCCTATGGAAAAAAGGCCCCTTATGTTTTAATTGTCAATGTATTTTTTTTCCAACTTTGCAGGCAATCGTTTAGAAATCACATGGGGTCTTGAACCAGTAATGTCACTTTGCTAATGACATTTAGTTGTATTGATTATTATTGATTTTTGATTTAAAAAAGACAAAATCATTATATATCAGTTTGACAAAAAACTGATATATGATCATAATCTTTTCTGGATCGACAAAATCAGTAGGTCTTAGTGTGGATTGTGCACATGGCTTACAGAAACTTTTGAATGAGAAAGGTTATTGGAAACTTGTGGGCGTGCCATAAACAGATATGCAAAGATAAGAAAAATGAAAGAAAAGAAACATAATAATACATACATAAAATGAAATTAGACTGCATCCATTTTTGGGCTTTTCTACTCAGTTGTAGCTGAACACAAATGTTGTTTGGGTAATGTAGTTAACTTAAGTGTCAGGGTCATGCTGTGTTCAAGGCAACTCGTAACTCGTGTTTTCACAACCTTCTACCCGTGAAAGTGGCCTGGCACAGTCAAACCCGTAACTTATTACTAGTGAACTTGTACCAGATCAATGTACTCCCAGTTACAGTTTTAACGTCACACACATGTAAACCACAATGTCAACCCATGTTGATGCTGTACAGGTGCTGGTGATTAACAGTGAGAAATAGAAATAAATACACGTACACATAAATATGCAATGTAAAGTAATTCCCCAAATTGTAATCAAAACAATACACATACAATTGTGTACTACTACAGGTTATGTTTATTAAATGAAGCCCAAAATATGTTGCCAACTAGAAATTGCTATCAGCTAGCGCTAGCTAACGCTCACGTTAACGCTCACGTTAGCTTGAAGGGTTTCTCGTGACTTTGCCTGTAACACTACCAAGTTGTGAGGCTTCACTTGAAGTTGTAACTTACGGGCTAAAAATTGTGTCTGGAACGCAGCATCAGTCTTATTTAGTGACCTATAAAAGTGTCTGTTTACACACAGTTTCTCACAGAAGACAGCAACTTTGTAACAGTAACAGCAAGCTGTAGATGTGTGGCCTCAAAACTGGCATTAACTTATGTTTTCTGTAGTATTGCATTAGCTATTTATATGAGAATACTTTAAGTGAAAGTTTACTGCAGACTCTTCCTATACAAGAAATGTAGAATAAATTGCACTGAAGAAATGCTTTTCATAAATATTGGCAACAACGCTTATCTCCATTCACTGTGAATGTGTTTTCTCCCTGATCTTTAGTCACTTGTATTTCGCATTGACTCAATCAATAACCTTCCAACAATACGTCACCTTTAAGTTTCTATACTGCAATGATTCAGTTTCCTTCTCAGTGTTTCATGACATCCATTAAGCTCCCTATGGTTGATGTTACTATGGTAAAAAAAAACAATCATAAAAGCTGTCCTTTGGTGTCCTTAATTACTGTGGTATATTACGGCCTGTTTGTTGATATTGTAACCTACCTCCCTGATGAACTGTGAGACTTTTAACCCTTTTAAAGATAATTTATTACAGATACACATTCGTTTTAATTATCCCTGCAGCTAGGTGTCCAACAGATTTGTAAAGCCATTACTGAAAATCAATACTCAGCTTTTAGGTGATGAATTAATTAATGGAGTGCGAAGTTTACCCTGAGTGTGGGCCCATTGATGAAGGGGGAAGGACACAGAGAAGGAGAGGGAGAAAGAAGGAAGGATATGTGGTTCAGGTGACTCCTAATGATTCCATATCAGTTGGTTTGGAGCGTTTTAGCACTCCGTTAATTGCACTTAATTTGTGTTTTGATTGACATAATTTGAGGGCAGAGCTGGGAAACAAACATTTCT